>VZSF01010935.1:323962-679141 GCA_013398295.1 Chionis minor
GAAGAGAAGAGAAGAGAAGAGAAGAGAAGAGAAGAGAAGAGAAGAGAAGAGAAGAGAAGGCATGCTGGGGTCTTCAGCCCCCAGCCTCGCAGGGACCCACCTGCCCCAGCTCGCTTTGTTTCCCCAGGGGAGAATACGGGAACCAGTAAAATCCTCCACCTGCAGACCCCTTTCTAAAACCATTTTCATTTGGCTACTAATTTCCTGTTCCCTCGCTGGGGACATGAGAGCAGTGCTACAGCAGATGCCCTGGCTGGCACCTGTATTTAGGTAATTCAAGCAGTGGAGGAATTATGGCAGCGAACACCTGAAGCAATACTCGGCAGAGCAGTCTGGCAGCTGGTGAGACCACCCTCTTCACCCAGAAGACGAGTCCCAGTTCCTTATCTGAGACCTACTTCCTTGGCTGACCAAAAATTAAGAAACATACAAATACCAAAGAAAGCAGCATTTTGTAATCCTTCAACAAGAAGCGGAAGCCAACTTGTGTTATTAGAGCGCTCCGGAGCCTAACTACAACTTTTAATAATTGGTGTAAAGTCCCGCAGAATCCTGCTGAGATGTAACATAATGAAATGCCAGGCAATGTCACTGTGAGTCTATAGTGGAAAATGTAGGCAAAACAATGTCAGTGGATGTCTGTGTAGACAATGTTATGATTTGAGGAAAGGCAAAATGCTGTCAATGGGAGTCTATATGCTGTAGATAGCATTACCACAGTATGCGAATAAAGGCAAAATGATGTCAGGGCAATACACAATATGCTCAAGACAGAATATATTTAGTCTGAATAGAAAATCTGTCATGTAAAATAGCGGCATTGATTCTCATCTTCCACAGTGATGTGTTGTCATTTTTTACACTGACTGTCTTTTTTATTTAGATTTACCCTATAGTCTAATCTGGGGTTTTTTTCCACATTAACACTTCCTTTACTTGCCATAAGTGAACCCACTACCTTTGACGTTTTACCTTTGGATTATTTTATTTAAAAGAAAAACAAACTTGAACCAAAATCCCCACTGAAAAACCACTAGCTACATCTACACCAGAGTTAGCAGGTCCAAGATTTGGATGTCTGTCCTCTCACTGAATTTCACAGAAAGAAATAAAATAGAGCTGCCTATAAAACACAGAAATGCACATATATGTGCCCAGGCAGAATCCTAATCACCTCTGATCAGGGGAAGTAATGTCATTGAGGGGCAAGTAGATCAATATTTTTTTTTCATAATTGCATGGCATTTCTGCATAAAAAACCTCCAGTTGTGACCTCACATGATTTACACATCTGCAAAATGTGGCCTCATGTCCAAATTAATTTAATTTGTATACATTTCATTATTTTTCTTAAGTATAAGATGATTAGACTCTCAGTCCGAGTAATTTCTAGTTTTCTCTAAAGTCCTCCTAATGTTAACCAAACCTTCATGTCCTAAATTGTCGGATAATTTCTGTTAGGGCAGTGGTGCTTCAGCTGCCAGGGGAAATGAGATGTTTCTGGTGTATTTTGGGCCCAGCCTGCCCACTAAATCACAGCTCACTTCAAATTCCAACAGCCCCAGCGCTTCAAAGGTTAAATTTCCCCATAAACCCTACTTTGCAAAGCAGAGTATCTGCACTTATTGACGAAAGGCTCTAAAATACAACAGGTAATTATCTAAATTATAATCAATCAAGGAGAGCGCTGAAGCTCTCTGCCTTCTTCAGCCCAGTTATAGCTGACATTATCGCATTCACTGTTCTCTTCTCAAGAGTGTTTTGACTCTGGCCACCAGCAAGTCTACCTACATCTACATTAGCAGGTAATTTGGTGTAATCGGGGCAGATCAGTGGAACGAAGCAGCTGATGGCTAGGCCCATGCAGCTATGCTACGTGTGGTGGATGCGTTCCCTTTGGATGAGACGGTTTGCTCCCCTTGGACAAAAGACTCTTCCGTGTATGTGGTTCATAGCCTTTCTACTGCCCACTCGCTTGTTTGCATGCGTGATTTTGACTTCGTAGAAGTCACAAGTTTGGCAGTGACTTTTATTGCACACACCAGAGAAGGGTCATCTATGATAACTGCCTCCACATGGAATCCCACATGGACATTTGGCAGCACTGTGAGCCACATCAATGTGCAGCACCTAGGGGAAAACAAGGAATTTGCTCTGAGTGCCGGTGCTACTGCTCTCACTCAGTGCACAGAAGAAGGTGCAGCCTCCGCTTCAGAGATTTTATTTTCTAAAAAGCCAGTTTCATGCTGACTTCAAACTAAGGTTGTGAAATTGTGGAGAAAAAAAAAGTCACGAAGTTCAGACTTACCTGGTGTGCTTCAGTTGGACGCCCAGACCTTGAAACTTGGGCTCTCTACCACGGGAGCACAAGCTCTCTGAAGCAGCGGAACGGCAAATTTCTGGGGAGCTTTAAACTGGCTTCTTCTCCTCCCACCTGGAATGCTGAAGAATTAGAGTTTTGAAAGCTTGGCTGGTATGGGAGCTGAGGTCTACTGAGTCATTAAGGTGCAAAACTGACAGCATCTCAAAAATAACTGGCAGGAAGGGTTGATACGATCTTGGGAACCAGGCCATTCAAGTGGGCTGCTTAAGTGGTGGGAAGACAAATTATCAAGGAAGAGGGCCAATTTTAGACAGAGCCTTGACTGTATTCCATCTTTCCTGCAACACATTTTTATTTTGATAATCAGCATCCTTTAGAAAAGATAAATTCTGTAGGAATACATCTGGTGCTCCACCTATATCTTTGCAAGAGTGCTCCAGCACGTTAAAAAAAAATACAAATTCAGATCTAGTCACAATAGTCCTTAAGTTGTTGTGTAGACACTCTTAGCCCAATTTTTTCTTGTTTTTGCTGCTTTGTATTTCAACCTTTACATTACGTTAGCGTAGTGTTCCCATGCTTAATTTGCCTCTCATCTGGATAATGATAATGAGCTGTTATTGACTAGCATTTCCAGTTCAGTGCAGTGAACATTGGGTAGTATTCATAAAATGTTCCTCTTATGCCAGCTGAAATTGGTAGTGGTTTTGAGGCAAAAGGCCAGATTCATCAAAAGGATAATGGGCAGATATATTTTTTGTTTGTTTTTTTTGAATTTTAATGACTGAATTGCATTGCTATTCTTTGTTTATCTATTTTTGAATTCTATCAGATAGCTTTAGGGATAACTACCTAATTTCTGTATTTATAGGAAACTGGCACAAATCGAGAAAACAGAACAATTCCATGTTTATGAAGCATGAATTCTCACAGTAAATGTCAATATATTGTGCATTAATACACAAGAATTCTACAGTAAAGCACATATATATTAAATATGTGTTTCTCCTGCATGGAGCCTCCAGCTTGGCTATTTTGCATGGCAGTATGTTTTGTATGGCAATTCACGCCAGAGTCCTCCTGGGGAGTAGAAGACCCAGCTGTATCCACTGCTGCTTATCTATGAGAAGACTCCCCCCCCCTCATCCTGTCACACTTATCCCCTCCCCAAACTCCGCTGATGGAGGGACCAGGGCAGGGGCCGGCCCTGCACCCCCATGGGAGTTTGGACCCTGCAGGACCCTGCTAGGGAGAGCAGGAGGTGGGGTGCAAGCAGAAGAGTGAAGCGTCCATCTCCAGTGATGTTCCAGGACTATCCAGAAAGCAGGATGCTCCATCTGTTTGAAAAGGTAGGAAGGAGATTTGCCTGAGCTGGCTTTGCAGGGAAGGCTGGTTGGGTTTAAGATACATCAAGCGCACATGTATTTTTAAGGTAACAGTGGTCCATATATGGAGTGTTTGCCAGACCATTACAGAAAATAAGAAATGGATGTCATTTTGGCAGTTTGAAAACTATGCTTGTGGTATGTATGTCTTCTGCCAGTGCCCACTTGCACCTCATGCTTAAATTTAACGTGGAATCTTCTCTCCTGACGGATGCCTTGGAAGTATGAGAAAATGCGGGGGTTTTCCTGACTAAAACTGGTTGGGAAACCAGAGTACCCTGAATTATGCAGCAGAAAGATTGTGTCTGCTGAAGTGCAGCACCAACGGGGAAAGGTGTCTGCCTAACCATGGCCGCGTACAGGACCAGCTTGTCCTTTGGAGGCTGCGGAGGCATAGAGAAACATCCTATTAAAAAAAAAAAAAAAGAGGCACTCAAAAAAATCCCCACATCAACCAGCATACTGGCATGAAAATCCAAGAAACTAATCCCAAACCTTGCACGAACTGCAGCTGGTGGCAGGAAGGGATGGGGAAGGGAGCCAGCGGAGCTGCACCCGGGACTTGGTCCAGGCTCACCCCACGGGACCAGTGTGGGGCTGGGCAGACAGGGGAGACCAGGGGAGATTAGGTTGTTACACATGGCTGCTTTTTGGTGTGTGCCCGGTCAGGCTTTGCTGAAGACACAACACTGGTTCGTATTTATGGAGTGTGGCTTGGGGGAACATGGTGATAACAAGCAGCAAATGGGACACAAAATCACAAATATGAGGGAGGCGTCTCATTGGAAAGGCCACAGCTCACAGGTGGATGGGACTTTAGGAGGATATGTGCAGAAAGAACAATTTACAAACAGGCATGGCTGGGACTCTAGTTTCATGGCATAGAAAATGCCATCTTCAGCCGCACAGCACCTCCCACAAATGTTTTGTAGTGTCTTTCAACATCATCTTAGTGACAGTATTCACTCTATTAAGGAAAAGAACAATTTTTTCCAGCATTTACATTTCATCCTTGAAATATGGCATTCCAGTCAACCTTTCTATGGGCATGCAAGAGACATCTTCACAGATGAGGCAGGAAGGCACTCGCGTTAAAAGCACTGTCTGGGGTCAGTGTGGGGTCCTACAGAAACTTCACATCCCTTGATCTCTGGGTCCTGTCAAAGGGGTCAACATGAATATCTGGAGGTTTGCACAGGTAGGTTTCAATCTGGTCCTTCAGCTATATATAGTAGCGTACTGGGCTTCTGCAAGCCGAAGCACAATTATTACCAGGTAGGTCATCCAGTGACTTAGACCTTCAGTTATTCATTTTGCCTTGATTCATTAAAGTCAAAATCCTTTCTACACAGCTTATTTGAGGCAAGCCCTTAATGACCTATTGCTTCTGCTTCATAGAAATGTGGCCTCTCCAGACTCATCTGCGTTCCAGATAAGGAGACAGAAACGATGCCTGGGTCACAGAAATCTCCCAGAAAACACCTACCAAGGCAAAAGCCTGGCACTTTTAGCTCACAGCACAAATGTGGTTTCTACTATCTTGAAATCTGTTGAAATGAAGACCGCGTCAGGCAGAAAAAATGCTCCACCTCTTAGGTAAAGCCATGGCTGTGCGTAAGCCACCTCAGATGAAGAGACACGAGCTGTGTCACGTTGTCTTCTGCTCCCTGATACACATGCGATGCTCCACAAAACATGGCCACCTCCACGGCTCTCCATCAGGCGCTAACCTACTGGTGACAACAAACACGATGTGACAGACAGAAGGGTCCGGATGAAGCGTTACGTCAACTTTGGCCTGTGTGTTTTTCTTTGAAAACATCATCTGAGACAATCTGCTGCAAAACAATCTTTTGGATTAACTGCCATGACCTTGGGTCCGCCGGCACAAACAAAGGTTTGTCACAGCTGGAATTAGGATACTGCATTTCTGCATCATCTTTGGGGAGGAACAAATTCCGGTCTTGCCCAGAGTACCAGCTCACCTTGATCAAAGAACAGACACAAGTTGTGGTATGTAATCATGTAGCAGCCAGAGTCTGGTCCTGAAACTCAGAAATCTTGGAGACGATGGCCAAAATGACCCACCTCATGACTCTGCACAAGATTTTTAATTTGCTTATACCTCAGTCTTGTCACCTGCAAAGCGTCTTTTAATCAAATTTTTACTTCCCGTCCCCTGCTTATGGGGATAATAAGCAAAGATTCTGAGAATTTCAGCACAGTTGATCAAAAATTCTCAGTAACTGCAAAACGCTATCTGGGTAAACAATTTGGTTGGTGGTGGGAATTAGCTGAACATAAGAGCTGGGAGTCTTTATGAAATGCCTCCTCACAGCTATATCCATCAAAGCTCACTGAAGTTGCAGGCATATGGCAATTCAGAACAAGGGTGGGTGAACATGTTTAACCTAGTTAGAAACTCGGTGGAAGACTGTGGAGTCTAAGGCATTGCTCAGCCTATACTGAGCTCTCAGAGTGCTTAGGAGACCTTCCGGAAAACAAGCATAAGAGATGAGAAAAAAGGCTGGTCAAGAAAAGGTCATATTAAGCCCAGCAAGAATAATTTCTTTACGAAGACCTACCCCCCTCAAAATATCTTGTAGTTATAAGGGATCTCTGTTCCACTGCAAAGACGTGCAGCTCTGAGTTAATTTGAGGATGGAGTTTCAGGGGTTTCTTTTAGACTGTATTTCTAGTTAATCCTTGAGAAGAAATACAGGGAAAATATTCATCAGATAAATTCGAAATTTCATAAAACTTCTGCCTTCATGAATGAGGCTTATTTTTTCTTAATTCAAAGTGGGCATTTCTGCCTTCCTGTACAGAAATGTGAATGTGAGGGGTATATCAATCCACACATTTTCCTGAAATGAGGAGCTGGCTTCAGTGCAATGGGAGTCTGACCCATATAGAAGCTTTTTTGTGCTACAATTCTATAAAAGAAAAGAAATTATTTCAAGATAAAAGGCTTTGACTGTGTTTTAAGAAAAATAAATCCTTTATTAAGGATTTGAATAATAATTGTGGGAAACAGTTTCGCTGTTTCGTTAATTATCCTTGTTGCTCTCAGCTCTTAATGTGATGATGTCGGGTTCACTTCTAGGGAAGTGCTAACTGGATATGACTAATGAATTATGTTATAAAGAGAACAGCTTCAGAAATAAAACCTTCTTAGCTATTTTAACCTCTGTCATGTATACACAGTAGTTTTTGGCAACTAATTGGTATTTACTGAGATATAGCTCTCGCTCTGACCAAACATTACTAGCTGTTGTTTTCTTTTACTGTATATGCAGCACATCCAGGGCTGCATGGAAAACTTTGAAAAACTTTCTAGTTTGATAAAACTCTCTCACAGTGCCAAGCGTCTTCCGTATTTGTCTTCTCAAGTGTTTTACTGAAACGAACATTTTTGGGTCCACGGCACAGTTTCCCATTTACGCAAAAAGGGTCCATTCCACTGCCTTTGCAATACCATTTGCACCTCGTCTTGGCATCCCCTTCCATTGCCAGAGCTGGATTTGCACAGATGAGGATGACACTTTCACTTCAGTCTTTGGGACATCCTGATATCTTAGACACGTGCATACACCACCCCCACCCCACCCCCCCGCCTTAATTCTGTGTGAAAATGTTATCTGCTGTTTGTGATGATCTGCTTTATGAACACCAGCTGTGGTGCTTTGTCTTAAACAAGGTCCACATTCTGAAAATAATAATTTTTGTGCATGTATTGGGTGTGTGAGCTGCCCGACTAGTGAAACTGTCATTCAGAAGTGCAACTTCTCACCTGAAGAATCCTGCAGGGATTAGAGATGGGGTCCCAATCTAACTTGCTGTGGAGGTTTAACAGTCTAATACACATTTTGTTTGCAGTTGAAAAGAAGGCTAAAAGCTACAGAGCACAACATGCAAAATCTAGATACTAAGTCTCTGCAATTTCATTTCAGACCTCTTTCAAGTGTATACTTTCGTATCACCCTTATATATATGATCAGATACCACTTTTTCTAAAATCCCTAGTTCATTCCCTGAACAGTAGGTATTGAATATTTTCCATAGAGCTACCCAGATAAATACCACTTAAAATCTTCCCTCTCTTGTCAGGGATGGAGGCAATGTCCAAATCTCCAGGAAGTGTTCAACCACACAAAGTACAAGCAATTTTTCCTCTTTCTTAGTTTCCGTGCCTACTCCTTTCGAGTGGTTTCCTTTCAGATTCCACAAACAAATGGGCCCTTCTTCACCACGGGCTGCACAGGCCTGTCCTGTCCCCTGCATGAGGCTGGGTCCTGCGGGAAAAAAAATTCTGTATGTGATCATGTAATTACGTACAGTATGCTAAGGCTTGCACACAAGGTGGGGGTCTAATTAAGGCTACCAAAGCAACCTAAATTCTGGAATTTCCTAACGTTTTCCACTCCAGCCCCTGCTGCGTTAGAGAATTTAGCTGCTGAAGACTCATAATTCTCCGTTAAGCATGAGTTTAAGTGAGTTTTTGTGGGAGGACCACAGGCTGCCAGTTTTCTGGGGGTGCAGACAGAAGCAGACCCCAGGCAAAAAGCAAGGGATTCACTGAATCCTTGAAATCTCTACACCAAAACATGGAGCTGCTAGTGCTTTTGAACAAAGTGCCTGGAAGAATTCTTTCAAATGGCTAAACCATGGCATTTTTCCTTAATTGCATTTTCAGAACTGTCTAAACCAGTCTAGCTGAAACTTTCCAGAAAAATTTTGCTTGAGACACCTGGCATGGAAAAATTCAGTCCAAGTAATTTAAAGCTGCAAAATTATAAGCAACTAAAAACAAAATCTTGTAATGGGAAATGTCAGGCAATTTTAGCTACTGATGATACTACCAGCTCTGTTACAAGGCGAAAAATAAAGAGAGACAAGAAGAAAAAAAAGACAGACAGAATTATAAATGATAAAAGGAGAAAGCTTGCTTACTGGAAGAGGTGGCTTTTAAAGAGATTTTTGGAAGTGAATAAAAGGACATCTGACAGATGAGGTCATGGAGACTGTTTAATGTGTTAGAAAGCAGCAGGAGTGAAGGCATAAAGCTGAGAGTGAGTAAGGGAAGGAAAGGAGCAAGGTAAGGCTATTGGAGGGTGTTTTGAGAAGGCAGATGGAAGAAGAAATGTAGAATAGTACAAAAAAGATAGTGCCAAAGTTCCACTGTTATGATCATTAGGTTAAAATAATACATAGAACAGCATCTGGCTTCACTTGGGACACTCAGGTACTTTGGTGACAGGTAAGTGGATGAGAGCATGGCTCCTTAAGAGACACCCTTTTTAAACGTAAGCACTGGTAAAATATCAGGGGGAGGGACAGCCTAAACCCACTTCTCGTAAGTCACAGCTGCAGCTCATTTCTAAATAATTTTTTTCCCAAGGTCCTTATTCCTATTAGTATTGCCGACTTCAGTGGAATTCAACAAGAACCAGAAAACATCTCAAAGGCCGAATGTGACTTCCAGATCATTTTTTAAGATCAGAGTGCCCAATCCCGAATTCCTTGACTTCTTTGGGGACTTTTGAAGATCTATGTACTGCAGAGACAGTGCCAGCTATCATTCTAAACCTTTCTTCACTTGGCGGGATCCAGTCCTTCAACTCTCAAGAAGTGGTCTTTAATCATTTGAGAAGTCCTTTTGACTGTGGTTGGTCACGTTTAGTTTTGTGACAAAAGGCCTCAAGAACTAGCCTTTACTCTCTTTTGTTGTGGAAATATGTGGGCTTTATTCTTAACTGAATATTGAATCTCCTACTAGTTTTTATGGTGCAATATTGGCTCTTAACTCTTCTACCCTATCTCAGGATCCAGGTGCTTAGAACTACACATCACTTAAGAAAAGCATTTTTCTCCATTTACATGCTAGAATCATATTTATTTGGGAACTGCTTGGAAATCTGTCATTATGGTGTTTGTGACAGCTTGACAAGGCCTGTTGCCATGGAAAAGCTTTGTGATGTTGTATAAATATATTCCTAGGTCAGAAGTTCTATGTATTTTTTGGACATGGATGCTAAAGGGAAAAAAGAATGACTAAACATTTAAAAAGCAGAATAATAAAAAATAACAACAATAACTAACATTTGATACTATATTGCTGCCTGGTAACCAAGCAAACTATTTCTCAAAGCATTTTAATTTATGCTGTAACAATCCTGCTAGCAATGAAAGTTCATTTATTTTCAAGGTTCACCCCCATCCTTAAAATGTTCTTATTACCAGTCATTTTGCAATATTGATGGTTCCTCTATTAATAGACTAGCAGACAAGGGAGCTATTATTCTCACCCTCTATCTGTTATTCCATTAGGTAAGGCTGACAGTCTCCGACTGCTCACAGTTCTATAACCTACCACGTGCTCAAGCCACTAACTAAAACTCATCCTCACATGTTGTTTTTGGTGAAAATTATGACTAGACAGGAAAAGAGACAACAAAAACATGTAGAAAAGTATGAGAGAAAGCTCAATATAGGTTTGCATCCAAAATAGCAATATTTTTTTTACTCAGACAGAAATGAGGAAGTGTCGGCACAACGATGTGGGAAGTCATCTGAGACCGTCTCTGCAGTTTGTCCCCGATGCCCTGTGTTTTAATTCCAACTGTACCTTCGCACCGAGACAGAAACAGTCTTTCCAGCCCTTTTTGCTGTCTGTAACACAACATCATTTATGCATTTTGTAAGGGGACTCATAAGCATGGGCAAGTTCAGTCTATCCTGAGCCGGTGCAACCCATGGGCATGAGCTTTCTTTCCTGGGTGCCAGCAGTAGAGTCCAGAAAAGCCTGTTCTCACACAGTTTCTTTTTGCCCTCTCTCTCCTATATTTTTGAATACAGATGTTTTGCAAGGATGATGCTTCTCTGAAACGGCGTTTGAAGTGAAGGAGTGAGGATAGGTTACAACTCTACCTTTGGAAAAGGTTGAGGCATAAGTACGAGTCACAACCCTGACTGGAGATCCTGGATCCTGCTGAGGTCAGGATCCATGAAGACCTGTGGGCCAGGGCTGCTGCCTCGCAGGGAGGTAAGATACCAGTGAAAAGCAGACTGACTTGGTTTGACCCTTGGAAGATGGTGTCTTCCCAGCCAACCAGCCTGACAGGGCATGCAGGGAACCAGTGCAAGTAGGTGACCGTGTGTACCTGGCTTCTGTGCATGGTGGTGACTCCTGCTGAGTTTCTCCTGTTGCCCCAGGCACAGCCATCTCCAAAAGAAACAAGGTACATGCTGAAGTTCAGGATGAAAATGCAGCGGTGTGGCACGATGCTGTGTACCACTGTATTTCACGCCTGACTCAGGGGCATGTAGTAAACCAGAAAAAACTTTAACCAGGTTTCCTCACCCTCTGCTCTTGGCTGCCACCTTCCCACCAACTGTCCAGCTGTGAAAGCAGCCAGGGGAAGATGCTGTCCTTTGGAGTGTTAGCCAAAACCAGATGTCCCATAACTCACTGGGCTTCCTTAGTCATGTCTCAGGGCATAAATGGTTTGCAAAAATAGAATTATAATCTTTAAAAAAAAAATCACGAAGAATTACGAATCCTCCAAATTTGCTCCTATCCCTAGACTTTGTTGATCAGCCAGCTCTTTTTCTGTCACAGGGTCTCTCTCTGCTCTATTTCTTCCATAAGGATTTTGGCTTCTGTTTTTCTATATTTGCTTAATTATCATCCATCAAACTATGAGGTACTGTTTTTGAGATCCTCAAACATCAAAATATCATGTATTTTTATTTAAAGTTCCTTGCCATTTGATCCTTATTTTTAAGTGTTAACTTAAAAGAAGGGGGAAACGTCTGGATGTAGGGAGATGAGAATTGATCTATAGTTTGAATGCAAGCCACAAATATGCCATGAGAATATAGACACATGCACACAGTGCCATCAAGAAAAATATTCCAACCCTCCCACACTTTTTACACGTTACAACATATTAAAAAAAATATTTCTGGTCATAGTGAAATATGTTAAAATAAAAAAACCTACAAAGTTGCCAGCACCTCCAGGATTTTGTACAGACAGAGGTGCAGTTCTTGCTCTGAAAAACTTCCATGACAGTTCATTGAGCTAATCTTGATTTTTGGAAGTTGTGGTCTACCAAAAAGAATGTGAATAGAAGAGAAGGAATTAATTTATTACTAGTCTAGCTGCTGCCTGTTCTAGCAGGAAGAACAGCACTTCTGTAATAAGAACTAAGATACCATTGGGCAAACCAGGTCCACCTCGGGTGTCTGTGTGCTGTGGAACACTCAAAGATCACCATTTGACTGCACATTTCACATGCCCAGTGTAGCACCAACTGTGCTGGTCACCCATTCAGGAAAGCATCCTGAAGTGCTGTTTTAGACAAAGATGAATGGGATCCTTGGCTGGTTAGCATCAACGACCATGAATATGGGATGTTCCAGGCACACACACGCACGTGTATCAAAAGCTTGAAGAAGCTAGAAGTGTTACTAAATATGTCTAAATACTCTGGGAAACTGAGGCACAGGCCGGGCAGGAAATCACTAGCAGAACTGTGACTGTGAGGACGTGACTCACAGTCCTGTGGTCTGTGAAGCAAGGCAAGGGGTTTGGTCCTCTTTGGAGAAGTGGTGTTGTATACAACACTGTTCAGCAAAGACACTGGAAACCTCCCCCAGTAATTTATCTTTCAGCTTGGTATCCGTGAAAGCTTTTAAGGGGAAGATTCTAAATAAGGAACCAAAAAATGTTGCTGTTTCTCACCATAATTGTAAACTGAAAATAAGCACTTATACAACCTAGCCCAAATATTTAGTTAAAGAACAGGTTTATAACTAAGGATATCTTAAAATGTGTTTGAATTATTATATACACTACTTAAACAGTTAAACTGTCAGCTTAGAGTTTTGTATATCTACCTCATTAGCCTGCCTCCAGGGCTTGTGGTAGGTGAATCTGCATTTTAAAATTTTGTATTTTTCCATGCTTTATGCATCCTGTAAAATGCCTTGAGAACTTTATGAGGGATGTTGCATTAAAATGTGTGATTATAAATATGATTTAAATATCTGAAACATTACAGAGTGATTATTGTTCAATAAGGCAGCGTGCATAAAAGGGTTATCTGCATGCTGTGCTTAGGTTTCGACAATATAATGTAATGAATTGTTCAATATAATTTGTATGCTATTTGTCTCTGTTTCTTCTCATACTCCAGAGATGCCTGATATGCAGTACTCTAACAAGGCTATCATAAATTCTTGAACAATAAACAGCCCTTGAGATTTTTAGATAGTATGTGGTTAGTATGTAATCCATCTTGAGGAACTTGATTTAGTGCCACAAAGGAACATCCTTGACAATGCTCAACATTGTTTTAAACTGCTGCTAAATCAATTACCGCATTTGGGAAATGGCACGCTTCTTCCG
Source organism: Chionis minor (assembly GCA_013398295.1). Taxonomy (NCBI): domain Eukaryota; kingdom Metazoa; phylum Chordata; class Aves; order Charadriiformes; family Chionidae; genus Chionis; species Chionis minor. Next base: position 337,086 of record VZSF01010935.1, read on the forward strand.
CTCCCTGCTCCGTGCCGGTGGCCTGGCTGCTCAAGGAGAGATTTAGGGAGCCATGCTACAGAGGCAGATGGGTTCCCTGGAAATCACTGAAGTAACCCAGCTTGAAGCAGTGATAAGTAAGGCCTCCTAAAATCTGCACTAAACTGCACAACTCAAATATCACTTGGCTGTATTGTCTTAGCTGTGTCTAGCAATAAATGAATTATGAAACAAACAAAAATGCTTCCCTTCGGATCGGTGCTGTGTCATGGAACAACAATATCTACACGCACTAATAATCTTCAGTGCTTACACAAAGATTTTTGTGTTCGGAGTGTGCTACTTACGTTGACTAATTTTCCCTTTCGACAACCCCGTGAGTTGCAGAAGTGTTACTACCCCCTTTTCACAGATGAGATACACCAATTACTCAGGCAGTGGGAGGCTGCAGGGGGCCTTGTGGACCAAAGATGAATGCTCTACCGAATATAATGATGTTACAAAGAGTGACCCAAAAAAATTAAACAACACCAAGGCCATTTGTATTTCTTTAATGTTCTCTTCTGCTCCGCTGTTGAGACAATTGCCGGGGACACCGAAGGCAAAAGAAGGGCACATCATGTATCGAAGCTGTAACCTTGCCCTTCTGCTTTAGAGTCATAAATAAGGATTCCTAGGCAGTATTTCCTATATCCCAGGAGACTGCACAGGAGGAATATTGAGATGCAGTTATTACAACAATAATGTTCCGACGTGTTTCAGGGGCTATGGCAATCTCAGAGATATCATTCTTCTATTGTGAGAAAATAAGAAAGAGGGAGGGAGAAAGGATCCCAAGATCAAGGTAGAAGGAGGAAAACTGGGCAGCATTCATTACTGAGAGCCACATGATCTAGTTTCTGAAGGATTAATATGCTTTCAAGATCCGTACATTACAGATATCACATCATCTTCCAGGGGACCCTGCAAGCCTGCCTTTAAATTCGGCAGGTTTTGGAGTTTTGCTCATCCCTCTCTAACGTCTGTCCTTAGAGGGCGGCGGAGTGGTGGTCACCTCTTTTTCTCATAACCAGCCTTATGTCCCGCTGACGCCATACCCCTCGCAAAGTGAATCTGATCAGGTATTGATCTTTAATCTACAGCATTGCTGGAAATGGCAGCCAGCTGTAGCTGTGAAGAACAACAACTGGCAGACACTCTGGTTAGTGTTGGCACTGGCCCTCTCTTACGAGATCCAAATTCCTGGGAACCAAATGTTCCTGTGATTCTGGCTTTCTGCTGCCAATAAAGCTTATGATACAAAGCTAATTGGCTTGTAACTTTTCTTGGAAATCTGGAAGGGAAATGGATAGGTTGCCTTTATTTATACACCGATATGCTGAGAATTTGCATTAAGACAAGGGAGAAAATATATACAGCAGTAGCCATAAAAAAAGCCAATGTTTACCCATCTTTGCTATGAAGTGGTTTCAGAGACATATAAGTAGCTTTTATTTCATATAAGTTTAACAAGGCTATAAGAGTTCTTTTGGCCTCTGTTATTGCTGTGAAGAATAATGGCAGGCAGACTTCATTGCAGAAGAGCATTTCTACAGGCTCCTTCATGAAGGGACTTCATTTGGGATTTGCGTCCATTGTGCATCAAAACTGTGGCCAGTCATCAGCCAGAAAATGGGAGCTAAAACCTGCTGTGAGAAGGATGTTTGTGGGAGCTTCCCTTTGCTCAGCAATGGATGATTCCTATCTCCATTGACATGTATGTAAAGGATGAGCTTATGACTGAAGAATACCTTATTTGTCTTTGCCTTCTTCCTCCTAGCCAGTCTACTCCTCTCAGTTGACAGCTGACAGTAACAGCAGTGAAATTCACATCTTCCAGGGATTAGAGGAGAGGAATTCTCCCAGCCATAGAAAAGTTGCTTTAGATTTGGCTATCACATTAGGATTGGCTTTTGCTAAAAAAAAAAATCACGAGGACCATTTAATTTTGAATGTTTTTTAAAGCATCTCAAGAAGTGTAGTCATGGAAATATAGCTCCCAGGCAAGTGGTAAAAAAAAAAAAAAAAAAAATCCCTGCGGGATAGAAGGAATTAAGATTAAAATTGTCTTAGAACATTTGTGCCAAAATCTAGGCAAGCTACTACTGAAAGTTTGTGGGTAAAAAACCATTTTTTCCTGTGAAAGGGTTCTTCCTGTTATGGGCCAGATTCTGTTTTCACCCATGTAACTGAGAGTGGCGTTTGGATCTAGTTCAGCAGACATTTTGTTTTACGGGGCTTCCTGCAATGAGAAGAAAAGTACTTGAGTTGTGGAAGAGCAGATGTGTAGGTTTTTTTTAAAATTTGCCCTCCTGAAATGGTTTCACAAGGCCTGTTGACCCGATTAAGAGGACGAGAGGAGCTATAGCTGGAGCAGAGCTGGAAGGACATGCCTCAGTACAAATCACAGCGGGGCACAAAAGGAGGTGGGATCTGACTTCAAATATTTCCACCTCCTCCCTCTGTTCACAACATACTACTGTTCTCACGCTATTCCTAATCTGCCTCTTTCAGAAGCAACAGAGAGAAATAGAAGCAGCTCTTCTAAACAATGTGGGACTGAAGGGGTTAAAGCCACACAATTCTATAATTCTTGATGGGTCTTTTTATTTTCTTCTAGTTCATCTTTCCCTCAAAAGAATACACGCATTATTTTTACCTTAGGTGTATCTGCTTCACTTGTTTTACTTTTCAGACAGTTACCTGGCTGTAAGCCAGCACTGCAAAATCAAATCCTGCCATTTATTTTAGGATTTGCTTTTATTATTCTTGCCTGAATTTCATATTTTTTCATTTCTTACTACTTTATGTCATGCCTTCTTTTTTTTTTCTTCTTCTTTTCTTTGTTAGCTTTGTTTGCTTCCTGTCACTCACTGTTTGGTAGCTCAACTATCAGAGCAGAATGAAAAAGCCACACGCTAACTCAGGTTATATATATTACTGTCACTTTCCTACCACTGAAAAATGCAAGCAGCAACCAGAAAGCAAGCAGATCTGAGGCAGGTCAGCAACTTAGACTGCAGTTCTTTGAGCTATGCCAAGTCACAAGGAATCTTGAATTGCAGATACAAGAGACGCTGGGCTTTTAAATAAAAATATTCTGTTTATCGAAGATGAAAGCAATACAATAACAATGAGAATAAGCATGAACATGATGAAAAGCAAACAAGAAGCAGCCCAACTCTCAGCCTGAGTGTAATATACACATAGATTCTTTTTATTCCTAAAAAGAGCAAAAAAGTATTTGTAACAGCTGGTCTCAACCCAAAAGTTTGTTTGGATCACTGAATCATGCCCTCATACTGTTTAGGACTATACATAGTTGTCACTGAAATGATCCTGGAAAAATCCCCATCTACTGCTGAGAATTTTTTTTTTTTCTTGCTACTAAACATATTTTGTTGTTAAAGATGTACGAGGAAATGAAAAACTGGTGGAGAAACAAAGGCCAAATTTCTAAAAAGGGCCACTTAAAATTAGTTTCTTACACTTTTCAGAAGCAGCCTGATTTTTCACAAGAGCTGGGCATCTGCCAGCTTCCAGCACACACTGGGGGAAAAGCAGGGAGACACAGACCCTCTGAAAACCTGCTGGGTGCCTACATGCTGCCTTGGAGAGCTGCGTTCTTGCTGCCTGTGCTGGTCTGAGGATTAATGGCAAATCCAACTTAAAGCTTCCACTTCAAAATTTTTTGCCACAGCTTTTCCTGTGGTCCAGCAGTCTACAGGAGACCTGTCCTCCTTCGTAACACTGGCCTGTGCCTGCCAGATAAGACAGAGATTCTGAGATAGAGCCCCATATTTTCCCTTAGTTTTCCTTGCTTTCCAGTTATTCTTCCTGTCATTCTAAAGTGCTTTCTTCTCTCTAGTTGCTGGAAATCTCTTTGCAATCATATATCAGATACAGCATCTGCTTTTCAGACCCCCTTCCTAACCATACGATATCCCACTTGCATGGAGGTAATGAAACCTATGAGTGGTATGACTTTGTTTTTTGGGCCTTTCAGGACCTAATCCCTTTCTCTGCAATAATTTGCCCGTCCTCTGAATGCAAAGAAATCCACCAACCTCAACCATGTGCCAGCAGCTTTCTCTACGTCTTTGCAAGAAACAAAAAGTTTTTGGGTGGTTGGAACAAAAGGGTGGGATGTGAAGAGTGAGGGTATTTCAGCCATTGAATAGCTTTGCAGCCAGCCTGGTGGAAATTCGCAGTGGCCCAGGAAGAGACGAGTGCCCTTGGTCGAGGCCGTGCAGCTGGAGGGATGCTACAGCCACTCCTCCACCAGACACCGCTGCCACCACGGGAGATGGCCCGTCCAGCTTTCCGTGTGGGATTTGCTAGCCTGAGCATACTTCCACGAGTACTCACAAACAGGTTACTTACTCCCAAAAATCCCCCGCGATGACAGCACACTGTGCTGTTGTGGCATCCCAGCTGGTCTTCTGGTGATGGGTCGCTGTCTCTCATCCACCCTGGCAAAGAGGCGCTGGTAAAATTTACCAACCAGTATACCTATACGTGCCATTCCACTCCCTGCCTTTCTTTGGGTTGTTAACTTGGAACTCATAATCGGGGAAATCTGCCTCTGGACTGTTTTGTAAGCAGGCAAGGATGGTGCTTTCTGTCCTGCACTTCCTGACCTTATGTGACAGTGTAATATGCAGAAGTATGTCAAATGCCATTCAATCTTCATAATCCAAGCCGATTATGTTCATAACTTCACCTCTATCTGCTCATGGCATTATCTTCTTTCAAAAGCACCACAGTCCTTTTTTTCAGACAAGATCCACCCTTTAGAAGATGGATTTATTTCCAGCAGCCAGGTCTGATGTCCTACCTGCACCAGTGCAGGCCAATGCACCATATCGGGCTCCACGTTCCTCCACGTTCCTGGTGTTTTCTTCCCAAAGGGCAACATGGCAATCATATTCGCAGTTCTGAACTTGCATTTCTGAAATCTGCGGTAGTTGAAAGTGGCAGTGTGAAATAGTAATTAGTCTACTGATTATTATTTTTACAAAGTAGACTATTTGCATTATTATTTAGAGAGGTTACAGCCTAGCTCCAGGCCCTGGCTGCTCATTCCTGCTGCGGCAAGACGAGGCCACAACAATAGACAGCAGCTACACAAACAGATGATTTATGTTTGGCATAACTGAGAGTGTGAAAACCTTGTTAGGGAGGAAGAGGTCAGAAAACAGGTGGCTGGTGGGGAGGGAAGATGCACGCCGCCTGTGAATGTGGGAGAAGCTCCTTGCTTGGCAGAAGAGCCACTCTTCCAGGTCCTCACCCACCCCTGGCCTCCGGCCACGTTCCCCTGTGCATCCTGCAGAGCTTCTGCCTCCTCTGTTGGGCCCAATGTCAAATCAACTGTCTGTATGGCTTGTTTTTAATTGAGCAGGCAATTAACTCCAGCACAGGGGGCAGGAAAGCAGCAGGAGGAGGAAGGATAATAGGCTGGGGGGTTTTCCCCCTTTGGTGTCTTTGGGTTTTTTCCAAATGATTGCTAGCCATGCTTCCACAACAAAATTAACAGTCCTATTTAAGAACGTTTCTGGGGTGAAACCTTGAAGTTTTGTCATTCAGTTCAACTGCAGCAGGTCCGAGCTCTGAAAGCTCTCAAATCCTATTCCTTTTGGTTTTCTCATGAACTTAATCCTTGCTGTGAACTGAATGAGGCAATGATCCTACAGAAAATAATGTATTATCACATAATTGCAGTTTGCATTATATGGTGTATTCGTTATGGGGGCTAAACTGAGGTTACACAGACATCTTTAATTCTGGTATCTCCTAGCTTTTTAACATTTGACTTTACATCCTTTGTGGATGAAGTTTGCAGTTGTAACTAATGATTAATTTCGATGTAATTATTACAATTTTACTTTCATTGGTATCTTATGGAGAATTTCACAGCTGTGTCCTTCATAAACAATGAGGCTAGGAATTTGCTTGTCTGCACATTTAAGTTGCTGAATTTTCTTCAACATGTTTTAAAGAGCTCTGATGACTTTGGCCACCACTGTCACTGCAAGTCTTTCACTGTGATTAAGTAACAAGCTGCATTGTTCAAAATAGGAGCTGGGTAACTGATTTTGGTGGACCAAAGTTGGAATATGCCCTTCACGAACTTTATATGTGTTTTTTACGGATGCTTCTATCTGCCTACTGCATCCTTTTATCTCTTTTTATTGTTGCTGTTATTTAGTGAATTTTTGCACCAAATCTACTGTCAAAGTGCTGAGAGTCGAATCAGTCTAAAACCTGCTCTATTGTTATGAACAACTATAATTTTAACAAAATGCTCATGTCTCATTTTGAGAACACAAAAAGTGCTGAGGATTTCAAGTCAGCATGTTCAGAAGTTCTTGAGGTTTGGATCTATATGTAACTGTGGGTATAAAGGTCATCCTGCTGACTTTGAGGTTTCTGAAGGGAAGTAAAGTTACTCTAGAGGGATTGGAACCTTAATTTGAAATCACATCAAGGGACTCTAATTTGAGATCATACCATACATATCCTATTCACTTCTTGACCCTGTAGCAAAGAGGTATAATATACACTGTTAATAATCTACTATGTAGGATAATGAGATGCATATGCCAGATGCGTGAAGTATCTCAGCTATGTAGCTATTCAATTCAACTTTGAGCTCCTTACTCTATTGTCCCCTCCTCTCACAATTATTAAAAGAAAAAAAACCAGAACATCAGGAGAGCTTTAATGTTCTTGTCATATCAAGTTGCAACTTTGCTATTTGTAGTTTATAGTAGATAACGTTACAGAAGACAATAATCTCACCACCTGCTGGAGAAAGTAATTAGAGGAGAGTAGTATTCAATAGCTGTTTTTCCTTGCAAAGCATTTTTCATTGATGATGCATTAGACTGTGTGGCAGCTGACTTCGAAAGAAATACAAAATAAAACCCAGAAAGTTCAAATTCCCTTGGTTTCAGGCACAGCAAAGTTTGAATAAATTCCAAGCAGATATTCTTTGCAGTAGTTCAAAGGATTGTCTAGCAGAAACATAAAAAGTCTTGAATCAGACCACCTATAGCTTAAAAATCTTGGTTTCTATATTTGAGTAGTTCTACTAGGATTAAACTATCTTTAGAATAATTTTGACTGCAGACCATCCCCAGTGACAAACTTTGGTTTTGTCAGTGTTTCCATCATCACTTTTGAGCCAAATTTCCAGTGGTTTTAAAATTCATTCATAGTAGTCTTACTACAGGTTAGAAAAGAATGTAGAATGTCCCTTTCCTGCACTCCATCAGACACTTTTACCATTGAAATCGGTAGTATTGCCACTGAATTGCCCTAGTCAGACCTCTGTATTACTCAGGATCTGAGTCATAATATAGCAGAAATCTTTTATTTTCATCTTAATTTTGATAAGCGATCATAGTCACTGCTCCAGATAAGACAGGAATGTGCTAAAAGGAGTAAACAATCTTTTTATCACTAGGGTGGCTGTTCAAATTGAGCAAACTTTGGAGTGACTAGAAGTAAATCACAAATCTTCAGAAAATTTAAAAAGAACGATTTGGATTGTGGTCTAGAATGAGAAAGTTGTTTTTCTCTGTCCTGCTCTATGTCAGCAAACGTTTTCATTGTTTCTTCCAGGAGGAATCACTTGGAATATGCTTAGCAGTCTGTGATATGGACATTGAAGAACTGTGGAGTGAAGGGGTAATGTCAGTGAAGGTACTGCTGGCCTTTGAACGAGCAGTGGAGGAAAACACAGACAGGCCTTTCTCACGAGGGAAGTGCCCACACCAGACTTTCAGCGCATGGCACAGCCCCCTGGCTCTGGTCACCCAAAACTGGCAAGAGGAATGGGAGTCATGGCAGAGTTCTATTGTGAGGGTGTATGTGTTGAAACCGAATCACTTAAGTTTTGACAAAAAGTCTAAGGAGATGTTTTCGTTGGTCCAAGGTCCATGAAAAGGAGGAGAGGATAGGCAGAGGGAAGGGGAAAAACCCCATACTCTTCTTGACAGCAGCTGCTGTGCTAGCTATTGGAGTATGATCCCGGATACCAAAGTTCAGGCTCTGAATCCAACCCTCAGTTGTATTGCTAGTAGGAGCTATGGCAGCCTCTTTTAAATTTGAAGTTTCTTAATTTCATTTTGATTCGTGTTGAACACCTATTTTGAAACCACTCAATTTTTCAAGAAATTAAATTGCTTTTGATTTAAACTTTTCTGAGACTACTGCTTAAACATTGTGCTCCTCTCCCCTTAGTATTGCTCTGTCTTCAAAAAAGCAACTTTTTCCTGAAATAGGAATATCAATGTCTTCTAATTACTATGTGTGTGCAATTGCCTTTAAGAAATCTCTGCTGTATAAGCCTATGAACAAAGCTGGGAGTCCTGTTGTTGCCATGTTGCTGTTGCCATGTAAGGTGGCAAATTCTAATAATACTTTTTGAAAGCATCTCTATCCATTTACTTTTATTTAAGTATGATAACCTTCTGTGACTGGTAGCTTAGTAGGTGCAATTTTGTTCTTAATGACTGTCCAGCAATTATTTATGTATTTATAATCTGTTTTGCATAGTGAGACTTCACTTATTTATTATTTGGGAGCATTTTTAATAAAAACGTGGAAAAAAATGTCATGAAGAAAGAGAAGAGTCTTTACCCTCAATTAAGAATACTAGCTATCCTGTAAGGGCCACACAAGGCAGTAGATGTATACTCCTGAAAACACTAATCTTATTTAAATCTTCATTAAAACAACTTTGTAGAGATCTTCAATTTTCTGCTGTACAGCATCACTAAGTACACAGCCCAAGCACTTGGTGGTATTCTCATGATTTATAAATGCTTGGTGTGGCATGGACAGGGTGGACTTCGATTCCCTGGACTTGAGGACAGCTTTGGATAGTTGAGATTCCGTTTGGCATCGGTTGTCCGACCAATGCTCCAGCAAGAGGGTTGCAACACAACGGGGTTAACAAAGAAGAGATTATCTTCAAATACCTGCTTGAGAGCATGCACACAGTGTCTTTTGGAAAAAGAGAGTTTATATGTTAGGAAGCTGGCTGGAAACTGCTTAACCCCAGCTGGCACTGAGATGTTGGTAACAATATTCCCCGATGTTGCTCATTGCACTTTTAGGGACAGACAGACAGCACATGACTTTTTTAATTGGAGAAAGAAATCTATTTCTCCTGTGCTTGTTCAAGCTCAGAGAAGATTTGTTAATAACTATACTCTCTTTGCAGGTGATTTAGTGCTTCCAGCTTTTCCTTGTTGCTAAAAGTACTGAAAACATGGCAAAGTTGTGCAGACTTTGTGCACAGCTTCTTTGCATACTTATTTCACTGTTGTATTCTGTTTTACTGAATGAAGCGGAACTTGTTCACACCTGTGGTCCGACCTGCTCATATATCAGACAACATAAAGCTGTCTGTGGAAGTGGGAGTACGAAGAAATTTGTCTTCAGAAATGATTACGTCTTATTTGTCCTCAACAGTTGAAATATAGAGTACACATAGAGTGAAGATCTCATAGGAAACAGAGAACATGGGTTGCACAGCTTATCTTTGCAATCCTTCTTCTGCCATTCCTTAGCAATGAATTCAATAGGGCTTGACTACTGATGCCCTACCCGAATATTTTCTCCTCTTGGAAGCTGTGCCCAGCTTTATATCCTTAAAATTAATGCTTGAACTGGATCCTCTGCTGTTTCTCTCAGACCTTTTGTGGTATCTCCCAGGATATGATGAAAAGTGCATCCATTCTGTAGCTTTCTGCACTGCCAGGGAGGGCTAATCATGGGACATGTTCTGCAAATGTCATATTAACCATTCATTTCACAGAAATGCAGACAGATGGCCTGAGGATGGTTTCAGCAGGGTCCACGTTTTGCTTTTTTTTCTGCACCTAAAGTTTCTGTGCTTGTTTTTTCGTAGTTTTTCCATATTGCCAGCTCTCGGGGAACAGGATCTACGTGGGCATGACAGTACTTCTCTGATCTCTAATTCTCTGCTTTGAGCAACAGTCAAGTTTCAAGATGAATTCCTGTCTGCTCAGAAGATGCGTACCTCTCCTGAGATCATACCTTTCTTATCCTTGATGTCTGAAACATTCAAAATTTCTGTTTGGACAACTGGTCGTAACATTTCTGTGAAGACAAGTCATTATTAACACAATCTCTTCTTGAAGTCAGTGTATGCTTGCTTCTCTACGTGCTTTTAGTAGCTATCTACAGGCAATCTACAGTGTTTTGCAAGCTAGCTGACCCGCTGACAAACAGACAAAACCCGTCCAATTAACGTTATCCGTGCATATCCAGCCATCCTCAAGGACAGCAAGTTCACATTCAATGTCTGCTCAGGCTCAGTGAATCCTAGGTACCTAGAAATATGTTTGCGTGGAATTGCAACTATAAGGTTTTATTATGTCTCTCTGTTGTGGTACTTACTGACTGCTCTTGATGTGATGGTAAATCTCTTTACATCTATTGAATCTGAGTATCTTTATTTGTTGTCTCCTCAATGATCTAATACACTGGCCTTTTTTTACCTGAAGGAGCGTTAGGGAACCAGTCTAAACCAAGAATTCTCCACATTTGTGATAGGGGTGGATAAATGAATGGCAAATAATCAGAATACTCGTTGGTACATGGTAGATTGGCAAGTGTATGTAAAAGGCCATGTGTACAAACAGCATTTCAAGGTAGTGTCGAAGTGTTCGAGGGCTGTTTTGGTGTGTGAGCAAGGAAGCATTCAAACCAGGCACTGCAATCCTTTGTCCTTCACCTGACACTACTGGCTCTCAGAGACACGGTAATTACTCTCTCTTGCTCTTCAAAGCATCACCCAGGGGCTTTTCTTGCTCTCACCTAGTGAATAGAGGCTGAGAAGCAGTGATGTATCTTCTCTGTGTACTGTCTCCTCAAGTCTATCAGCGTGATCACAAGCCAGTACACCATGCACATGGGAGACGATGTATGGTGACAGTACCAGCTCCTCTTCTGAGGCTCATCCTAGCTTATAGATAAAAAGGGCTGTATCAGCCTCTCTAGTTTGAAATTTGCCATATCAGAGTCAAACAAGCTCCACATTGCCTCTTAAAGACTGAACAATAAATAGCAGCAGAATGTGCTTTGGTGGATGGATTTCTTTCAGCAGGTGACTGCATAAACTAAATCTTGGCAGTAGAACTTCAAGTGAGTGAAGTATTATGGTTGATGGGTTTAAATCTTTCTTCTGCTAATGCTGGAGGAAAGACTGTGACTGAAATAGGTATAATTAGTGAACCGTGATTGAATTCTCAGCATCAAGAAGACAACAACTCTTTCACAGTTTCTACTTTGATGTCATCTCTCATCTGTAAAGCTGTTCTACTCAGAACCACTTGAAGGTATTTTTCTTTTGAATTGGCTGCTTTAGACTGTCTTTAGTGCTAGATTATCTGTGTCAGGTTTATCACAAGCTGTCTGGATACAGGATGATTTTTCTTTTCATGGTAAAACATAACCACTCTTCTAAACTCTGCTTCCAGTTTATGATGAAGGTGCTTCTTGGTTGAATCTTCTGTTGCTGGTTTCCAAATACCCGGAATCTGGATCAACAATCTTATAATCTTCTGCGTCGCTATTTTTGTTTTATTTACACTTCACAGTAACAACTTGGGTGATAATGACTTGCTACAGTCACTGTCTCACTGCTGACAAGAGCAAAGATCTGTCATCATCTTCTATCTAGTAGCATTTTGCACTTTTGAATCTGCATGTAGTGTATTACCAGCACTTCACAAGTCCTTAGTCTCAAGCACTTGTTATATTTTGGTTTTGATTTTTTTCCCCTGAAAAAGATACTATTCACCTTATATGTTGTTCCTCCACTTGGAGCTTTCCTTGGTGACTCCTAGGAATGTGTTCTGACTCAGGGAGCTTCTGTTTTGTTCTTTTGATGTAATAACATGCAAAAGATCTTCCTTATAACTATGCTGCAGAACTACTGATAACATATGTGGTATTTCACCAGCATGTAAGTTTCTGCCATCACCACACCTTGAATATTGAGGAAAAATATTCCATGATTTTATGCCTTAAAATTATATTCGATTGGAACTTGGGTCTTACTAACTTACATTGTGCATGCGCATGCTCGGAAAGGTGCTGACTGGTACCTTCTTAGTTTCCAATTCTCTCTACCTTTGCTTCAGAACTTTATAATGAAAACTGCATGAATTTGTGCACTACGAACAAAAATTCAGCAGCATCATGGAAGTAGAAGCCCTAGTAGCAGACATACAGAATGACTGATATTGTGCTATCCAATTTCCATTTCAGCAATCATCCTGGGAAAGCTACTCATGCAAAAAAGTTCCCACATATAGAAAAAGGTATAGTAAATCATACAAATACACATACCTGCCCCAAACTTTGACCCCGCCCCTTAACGCAAGCCAGGTTAGCTCATGGGCAAAATGACTAGATTCCGAGGTGATATATGAATTGGAGGTACATGGTTAACAGGATACACTTCCTGTTTGTCTCTATGTCTGAGAAAAATCACTCACTGATTTTCCAGGGAGCATTTTTTAAATAAAGCTTTGACATCTAATTAGTTATTTTCTTTTTAAATATCATCTTTTGTCTTTGGAGTATTCCATTGTCCCCGTGAAATGCAAGAAGTCTTGCAGATCTAGGAGCTGTGTGAATGAGGGAAATAATTAAATGGGGTCATCATGTTGATGTTTTATAGCATGACATGGAACTAACACCTACTTCTTGTTTTTTAAGTACTAAAAAATCCTTAACCTAATTAGTTTCTTTAATCTGGCGTGCAAAGATACCTCCTCTTGACTCTCTCGCTTTCTTGCAAATGCAACACCTTGAAGATCAGAAATGTTCAGTGAGGGATTGTATTAGGCTGGCTAATTGAAATAAGTCAAGAGAACTTGGAATCAGTCTGTCTCTCCGCTGCAAGCAGTGGTTTGTACTTATGCCTTCTGGTACTGATGGAAAAGCAGCCCAGGTGAAAATTTCCAAGCACCTCAGTATCATTTGCTTACATGTAAAACTAAAATTTACTTGTGCACTAGAATCAGTTGACCCTGAGTTTGGATAAACTAATACTTTCGCTATGTCATTTAGTAAAATAACTAGCTAAACATTGAAATGAGGAGGAAAGAGCTGCCTGTGCGAGGCCACAGAAAAGCCTGAAGGCAAATTTACACATAATTCCGTAAAACCAGTATTAGACATTGCACGCTCGCATGACATGAAGTCTTTGTTTTCATTTTAAGTGTCAGGAGGGATTGCCACCAGGTGGGAGATGAAATGCCTCTTTTCCTGCCAGGTGCAGCTCCCTTCACCCTCCTCCCTAAGCTTGGGCTGCTCCTATAGCCTCTCCCCTTCCCTTGTCTTTTTTGCTCCAGTTTTTGTCCTTTTCCTTCTGCTACTCCTTTTCATGGGCCAATTTTCATAGAATCACAATTTTGAGGCAGAGGACCGGGGAAAGACAAAGTGAAGGCTTTCCTTCTCTGCCCGGGGATCCAGGTGTTTTCTCCTTCGCGGTGGACTGGCAGCAGGAGACCAAAGGGATCCAACAAATCGAGAAGATGAGAAGAGCAGGCAGGATGCGAGGGTTAACCCTGGTGTCCCAGGGAGCTCTGCTGTGAGGTTGGCGATTAGGCAAATCCAATGAAAAAAATGGTAAACGCTTCTTCCTCTGCACTGTGTGTGCTTGTGCAACTGGCATCGCCGGGACCTTGGAACAATTCTGTACCACTGTGATAAGCATTTACCAACTTTAGATTTTAGCCATGACTAGGATCTGGATGGCTGAGAATATGTCTTTTTTTTTTTTTTTTTTTCTTTCCTGGCTTGGAGAATTTAACACTTAATCTAAAATTCCACTGCAAGCATCCAAATTTAATATGAGTTTCCATTATTAATAAGTATAACTTTTAGCTTTTCCTCTCTTGCAGGATGAATTTCACCTCTCCAACAAAAAAACACCAAATCCCAAATTTCTTCACACGTTTGGTGCCAAGAAAACACAGATTGTGGTTACGAGGCTAGAATGAAGCCTGCAATACCATCAAAGCGCAGAGCTGAGCGCAGCAGCATTACAGTTGGAGACGAGGCTCGTGATTCAAACACATTATTAACACCAGCGTTTCAAATATACACATCCGCAAAATTCAGAATCTGCAGCCGACACAAAGCACATCCTTTGAACCGATCTGTACAGGTGTATCATCGTAAAGGTCATGGGGCAGGCACAGGGACAAAGCCAGTCCCTTAGACTTCCAAAATCAAGAAGTAGGGGAAGTAGCAACACTGAGCAAAAGAAAAATAAATTAATGAAAGGAAATGTGGAAGTGTTTCGCACCTCCAAGCACCCACTCTCCACCTGTCCCATGCCTGCCACTGCCTCGGTAGCTGGGGCAGAAGACCCTCGGTGGAGCCATGGGGGAAGCAGCGCTGAGGTGCCTCCGCAGACAGACACGAGCTTCCTGGGAACTGCCGCTATGCAGGCGCCTACCCCACCGCGCGCGGGGAGCCGCAGAACCATTGCGACATGGAAGGATGGGTATGAAATAACAGATTCCTCCTGCTGCTCTGGTGGCTGTCACATTTCACACCATACCTCTCTCCTTTTCACAGGCACTCTGGCTGGATTAAATGGATTAAGAACTGGTTGATAAATATGAATGGAGTTGCAAGTTGATGTGGAAAAAGGTTTTCACTGTTTCTTTCTCTATGAATGAATCATGAACGGAAAATTCTTCAAGTGCATTAGAAATTAATTCCTCCAGACTCCTTTTTTCTCCTCAGGCTGAAAAACTGAAGAGCCAAATTTTGCAAGGAAAAAAAATAAATGTAATTTATCTGAGAATCTCTTGCTTCAAACCCTAACTCCTAAGTGCAATATTCACTTTGTAGATTATTCCCGTAAAACAACATAACATTACAATCCATTTCAACTAAAAGCATCTACTTACAGCAGAAAACTTCAGATTTGATAGCATGTCTTTGCTGTATCAAATGACTACATCTGACCAAGTCTCCCCAGCGTTGCGCTGCATGCTTCAGATGGCCTAATCTAAGAGGAATTGATGCAGAGGAATTTTACTGCAGATTTTTTTTTTTTTTTTTTTGCAAAACCAGGCTGATGTCCCAAAGTTTGGAAATGCTGTTTTACGCTCTTCCTAAATTGACGGTAGATCTTACCTATATAGATATGTATACACACACAAATATACACATGTATAAAATTTAGATCTAATTTAAGATTTAAAGCACCTTGCAAATTTGTATTTGCTTGGGTCTAACTGCGTGTTTAGGATGGCCACTCACTGTAAATACATTTTGAAGTGGAATTTGTCCATTTTCCTTACGTGGATAGTGTATGTCAATCCCTGGCCAAAAATAAAAGGACCGTGGATGTAAGGACAAACTTCTGAAACTCCCTAGCATGTACACAGAAACTCACATGGAATGAACAAAATCTTGGGAACTTTTGGTCTGTTTTGCTAAGAAAATGGGGCTTATCACATTGTCCCATATGTGAATCTGTTCAGCTGTTTGTCTGTCACTACCCCCACGTCTTTCCCCAATAAGTTTTGAACATGTTACCTACTGTCAGCCTAATCTGTCAAAAGTCTTAAAGATGGTGAGATAGTGAAAATCAGTAGTGGAGTAAAGGAGCCATCTCTGACTGCCAGATAAAACAAACACTTTTCTTTTCCATGCCATTTGGCCACCAAGAGGCAATGGCTAGCGAGACGAAGGGTAACGCACACGCAGGCAAAGTGAGCTTCAAACTCGACCTGACACCGACAGTCCTTTGAGTGGCGGGCAAAAGCAAAGAGGGAGGAGACCTGGAGGTAACTGTACACGTGCCCAGGCACAAGAAAGGAAAATGCTTGTGGAGTATGGGAGAGCAGTAAGATCCTTGTGGCACGGAGCACCGAGTCTTTCAGGAGGTCAGGAAGTTCTTGGATAACAGGGGGCAGGAGGTGAGGGAAGATCCCAGGTTTTAAGGGAAGGAACACGGGAGAGTGGGCTTAGCTCTTCAGAAAACTGGGGTTTGGTATTCCTTGACTCACAATATTTGTTTGAAAGGTGGTGAGGGGAGATGCTTCCCCCTTTTTAATATTTCTGAACTCTCTGGTCATAGCAGCTTTGGTGGCAACAAAGTCTGCTCCCGGATAGTTTAGTCACATCTAGAAACCAGCACCTGTGGAATTCTCACAAGAAATCCTCCTGTGAGATTTCCAGTTGATACCGTACTGACCTGTACAGATGAGCTGGATTCACCCTTGGGATGGGCTTCTACCCCCTCCTCAGAGCAGTGGTGGAGTAAGGTGGCTTCAGCAGCACAAGCCACTCACATAGCCAGACACCAACTGTTGGAGGAAGAGGAGTGCCAGCAAATAACCTGGCACTGGGAGCCTGAGCTTCCACAGCTGCGCTCGCGATGGAGAAAGTCCTGAGCTTGATAGGTAGGTGCTTCCTACCAAACCTGAGGGTAATTACCACCTCCCTGCATCAGCACAGCTGGAAAAGGGGGCAGCTGTGCAGCCTGGAGTAGTGTCCGTCAATATATGGTATCCAGGCTGAATTACCTAACCAATTCTCTTCTGAGGTTTGCTCAAAATGGTTTGGGCATTACTGTTATACCCCGGATCGAACCACAGCAAGAACTACAGACATTAGTGGTGAACACAGCCCTCATGCGGTACATGCTGATAAAACGAAAATACTGGGTGGTGAATGCAGACAGAACTGCATCTTGGTGCTGTATAGATGTCTCTCTTCCATATGCTGCCACACGGGAGGGAATTCAAAGCGCACAGAGCAAGGAAGCTATTTGAAGGTTCGGAGTATGACGCACCACGCAGATCAGTGCTTCGGTGAAGAGGCCAGCGAAGGAAGAGCGAGTCAGGACGTGGATTTGCAGCGTATTAGGCAGCCCGCGATAAGTCCAGCTTGGACACTCAGTGCTCTCTCCCATTAGTGCAAGAAAGGAGAGCTCACCAAGGCAATTCAAGCGTAGCAGCTAATGCCATAGGAGAGCAGTAAACCCTTATCCTCGCTTTCTTCCCAGTAACAAGTCTGTGTAGTTATATCCTTAATGTGCTTTAGATAGAGTAAGCCACAATGCAATTAGGATGTCCATATGGAGAGTCAGTGCAGCATAGCTAGTACACTGTAAATTCATATCCTCACTTACTGAGAATTAATTATCTTGTAGACAAGCCATGTGTCAGTGAAATTCGTTTATTACTTTATAGGATATGTGGTCTTCTAGGAAGGCTGGCCCAGAAGAAATGGGGGACTGAAACTATGATTGGCAAAGTAAATATATTGGTAGGAAATGCAGATTTATGCCAAGTCAGTTGATTTAAAACAATCTGGCTTGGTTTTCAAACCCACCCCCCCCAATACTCTAATTTGGGTCAAACAAAGCCAAACTGAAATGTTTTGTTTTGGTTTTCTACAGGAAAAAAATAGACTTTAAGAATATGAATTGAAATTTTCATATGGAAATTTTTCAGTTTATGTTTCTTTTGTAGAAATCACTTCTTCTGTCAAAATAACATTTCTATAGAATTTTTTTCATTTGGTTTCCCTTAAAAAATGAACTTGTCCAAACTTGCATCTGCTATACATTCACAGAAGTCAACCAAGTCGAACCAGAATGAACAATCCTCTTACATGACATGCTTTGCAGGAATGACAGCCTTTTGTTCCTCCCCGTAACCAAAATATCACTGGAAGTAAATCTGCGTTGCCATTGTACCCATATAACAAAGACTGTCTTAAAAATTCTTGTGATTTGAAAACTAGGTCAGTTAATTGTCCAAAAAATTATTAATAAAAAAGGAATGGGGAATAACTGTTGGAAACAAATCTATATTTCAAATTTCAGTGAGACTGCTCTTGATGTAGTCAGGCTTGGTTATAGTTAATAAACCTTTGAGATGGAGATTGGGTTGCGTGTCTCGTATCTTCACTCTGTGTGATTTTAGAAAAAACATATGCGTGTGTCAGGGCACCTCGTTGTTCCTCTGATGATTTATCATATCTTTGTGGGATGGTTTTGTTTCCCACTATGAAATGCAAATTTAGCTTGCAGTGCTCCTGCTGTCTGTATAAAGGTTAAAAAGATATATAGATATACGTTTAATGCTATCCTTGCTACTTTTAGAACTGGCTTTGAATGATGATTCTAGCACAGTAAAGATTTTTTTCCCTGTCTACATTTTCTGATTTTAGTTTGGGTTTTCTCAGTTACCTTTTCTGAAACTTTTGCAGTTTGGATTATGTAAGTACAGCCCAGCTGCTGACAGACCAACTCACAGCGTACGATTGGTGCCAAGAAACCGCGGTTTACTGTCACGAACATTCAGGCATTGCTCTGAGGTGTCTTGAGGGGCAGACTGCAAATACACTACCCCCAGAAATAATAAAATCCCCATATGTATTCAGGGTTGCAGGCACTGTTGACATCAAAAGGTTTATAATCCTCGACTGAGTAATCAGCTGAACCGTTGAAAGTACCTCAAGTGTTTGGTGCCTCAGCAAAACTCACGTATGATGGGAAAGGTGGCTTTGTTACCCTTTGGGCGTCTCCCACGACTCAAGCTTCACCCACGACTCAAGCTTCACCCGTGCAGGTCACTGAAACCAAGCATCACCCCCACAGTGTCTGTAGAGATACGATTGTGCATCTACTTAAGGTTCATCTCAGCTCTTAAGCAGCTGGAAATTAAATACGGATATGACTTTAACTAAGCTTCTAGGCCTAGCCTTCTTCGCTGACGGTGCTTCCCAAACGCCAGCCCTGAAGTGGAGCCCAGTTCATAATGAAATGTGCAGCTCTCCCTGGTGTTCATTATATTTTCTCATGCAAGAGATGGAAGCAGTGGCAGTGCTGACCTTTGTATCATCGGTGCCAAGATCTCACTGACATCAGAGGGAGACACCATAATTTTCTTGGTTGTTACAAAAAGTAACAAAAAAAAAAAGTAAAAGTGAAATTCTGAGTACTGAAAATATAAAAAAAAGTTTTCTATATATATCATACAACCATCCTGTTGACCAACCTGAGCGTAGGTTCTTTGTTTAACCGCTGGTCATATATGTTCAATTTGTTTCCATTTTTTCCTTACAGGCTCTGTACCAATGAAGGCGAATTTCTTTGTTTTGGTTGGTTTCCATTGCTCCAGAGTGGGTTTCACACCAGTCTTGCTCTTTGCCTTCTCAACAGATAAAAGCAAAAACTGCTTACCACTTTCTTTCTCTTACAAGATGCCTATTGGTAGCTAGCATTAATTATGAATCTGTTCTTTTAGGTCTTTTTTTTCCCTCTGACTCATTTTAACACTTGCCAGTTTCGAGTTCTGGTTCTCCCCAAAACCAGAAAATGGTTTGAAAATGCAGATAAAATTTCCCTCCTCCTAAACCTCAATCCTTTTATTTGTAACTTCTCATTAAAATAGTATTATTAAAATAGTATACACCCCAATGTAAGCTAGGAGGAAAGTACATTTTCTGAGAGTGGCTTGACTTGCTACTATCTGGGTTTGGCATTAAAAGAGCCGAACTGGAATATAAAATCTTGTCCTAGCTTGCTATTAGGCCTATGACAGTCACTTTAGCTAGCAGTTTAAAAATCAGAGTCCTGAAATTGTTCATCTACCGGTATAACTAATATCAAAGGAAATTCAGCCCCAAACCTTACTTTCAGCTGTTATTAAGACCTGCATATTTGGCCCAGGCCTAAGTGAAGTTCTCAGTCCACCTGCACTAGGATGCAACTAGGATCTAATTAGGATTGCATCAGGATGCAATCAAGCAAACTTCTTGCCTGAGAAGCAGCAGATAGGACAGAAGATGACTGTAAAGCTACCTACCGGCTGATCCCAGCAGCTGGAGCCATGCTCCTCTGACCGGAGACTAGGTTACGCTCTCTGACTTTGCTCTGGAGCAGAGGGGAGGAGGGAAAATGCTCACACAGTCAGGCATTAATCTCAGCTGGGGAGCAGAGGGAGGCAGCCAAGTGCAATATATTGGTCACAAGAGCTTCCCCATGATGCTGCTGGTGCTCTCCTGGGAAGGCCGAGCCACCTCCTGGCGGGTTTCCGAGCAGAGAGAGAGTCCCCTGGGAGACAATCAGAGCGGTTCAGGTGGTCAGAAAATGCAGGTTCTCATTTGGACAGAAGCCTGGTCCTAATTAACGGTGTGAACATAGCCTGAGTTAGTTTTCAGCATCATTCTGTTTGATGCAGGGCTTCAGTCCCTGACTTCTATCTAGACTTGCCATATTGCTTGAAATCAGGGCTTCCTGAGTGAAAATGTTATACTGAGGCTGTTTTTTAGCTCTTGTGCCAAGGTGTGGCAAAGACGTGCTGCAGAATGAAATCTGGATTCCACACGAACTGCAAAAAAAACACCCCTCATCTTTAAAAACGATCATTTAGGCATTCTTAAAGTTTAATCTCAGATAAGACAAATATATCCATTTAATTTGCATGACAGCAGTATCTTGCCTCCAGTGAAATCAGGTCAGCGGGAACAGCTTAAATGGAGGGGAGTTTGCATGTCTGATGCTAAGAACCATGTTTGTTGCTTTTTTCTCATGGCACTGTAAATATTTTTTCAGAGAATAAACTTGTGTACTCATTAGCACCACGGCCCTTTCCACACGGGGTGCTCCTTGGAAAAGTACCAAGCGAGCACGACTATTAATTCAGATCAATATGTGACTCTGATGGAGAACGTGAAGCATACCTAACCCAGCTAACTATGCCCCTGATAAATGTCGTGAGAGCAGTGTGTCACCCGTGCCTTGCCTTTCTTTATTTCCATTATCCATCAGGACAGGCCATGAGGGAATGCCTGGGAACTGTGTCGTTCTCTGCAATAAGCCACAATGCTAATGAGGCATAACAAATTGAGGAAGTATCATGTATAATCCTGATCCCTCATTGACACTATTACCAGTATAGATTTCAATTCACCATTTGTTACATGCTTAATACAGACAAAGTGGGAGGGTGTAGAAGAATTACTCCTTCAGTCATTGCATTTTTTAAACAGTTGTCATCCTCCAAGACAAAACTCTCTGGTAATACCCTCTGTTTTTGCTACTGCTGTTTCTCAGCAGGATTTGCTGCTTGTTCTTGTAGGGGGTCAGCCAGACTTTGTCTTTCTCACAGTTTCAGTTTCCTACTGGGATTAAGGGTCTAGCATATTTCTGCAACAAATCAACTGAACCCAAGATAAACAAACCTACTGAACAACATGGCTCTGGTACAAGCCTGCGTTTTAGGAGTCAGCTGCAAAGTTTGTTTTTAGTAAGATGTTGCAGAGAGAAACCAAGGCAAACGTATGATTTTAATGAGTTCTCATCAAAATGATTGCATATTTTGTAGTTTGTCGGAGGGGTTTTTTTTAGGATGTACACTGTTTCTTCCTGTGTGTTGTTTTTAGTCAAGTGCTCTGTGATTCTTCTCAGAAATGGTATTTTGCATTACTTCGAAGAATCCCAGGGTGTCCTGCAGACAATGAATAACGCTTCACTGCATACTTCTGACAGAAAATGGTGAAGATTTATCTACAGGTTGAAAAGCCCAGATATTGGGCCACACAATTGGTTTTCACGCCTCCCTGTTTTTACCCTAGCAGCTCAGTGATGGGTTCTTCTGACCTATGGAAAGACTCCACACAGGTTGCTCTTCACTTAAGGCCTTGCTTGCAGGTCCTACTCACAGTGCCTCCGGAAGGTGCTCCATCCCCACACGGTGGCCAAAGGGATGGGGGCAAGAACCAGGTTTTCTTACAGGTGGTAAGCAGATGCTGAGCCTGCCTCCCTGGTCAGCATGTCCCCATGTGGCCTCGTCTCCTCCCCACTGCGGGGCCGTTGTTCCCCGGGGCTTTCCCAGCCTCTCGCTCTTCCCACAGGCTCCTGTTTCCTCCTTTTGGGAGCTCTTCTGCCTCTTATTACCCAGGTAGAGGGAAGTAGGGAGGTGGGCTGACAGTTCACCCAAGCAAATGATACCCCTCGATCCACATTATACAAGCCTGGGGGACCCTGGCTGTCAGGAAACCTACTTTTGCCCCAGAAATACTACATAGTAACTGAACCCAAGTGCCATGATGCACACTGCTCTCAGACAAAGTGGTACTTCATTGACAGTAGAATAACCTGCAAACCGATGGCCCCGACCAAAAGATTAATCTCTGGTTTAGACTTTCATTAAAAGGCTTTCACACCAGGACAACACTGATATTCATCTGTATCAGAGTTTGGCACCTATACACATTTTAACTGCTGCTTGATCAATAAATAAAGAACTTTTCGAAGTGGAGTAGAAATTTTTTCCATGGTAGTGAATGGATTTTAAATGGAGAATAGGGTGAGACTTTCACAGGGAGATGAGAAAATAGAAGATGGATAACAGAAATAAGGTATTTGACAAGTAAGAATAAAGTTATTATTACCACTTGATGAGGGAGCTTTTTATTAGTCACCTCTGATTGCTCCTCATAAATAGTGAGACCATCTAATACCCCTATAACGATGGCCACTACACATGAATATTGTGATAGTCATAGTAAATGTGCTATGCAAGAAAAAGGGCACTTGAATCTCTTTATAGACCCAGACCTGATTAGGAACTGTACTCCAGATGTGCTTGTGTTAAACTGTATACAATTTTTAGGCCATATATTCGTTGCGCTGAGCTCTTGCAGCTTTGGGGTGAAGAATTAGTTCCTGTTCCATTCAGCATTTTATTTTCTGGACAAATGCACTGGTTTGAGAGAAAAGGTATTAACTTTGGCTCAGATATGGCTATTTCCATAGAAAAGTACTGCATTTGAAAGGTCTTTGATTTAAGTTCTTGACATGCTTTCAAATGATCAAGTGTCACAAAAAGTGGCAACTTTTGATCTCATTAATGAGCTAACTGAACGATAGTTTAAATGTAGCATAGCATTTTCATGATTTAAATTTTTATCAGGCTGTTTTAAATTGAAAGGCTGATTAATTTTAATAGGATTTCTATCATAAATGGGAAAACTGTCCAAATTTTGTAACCAATACATTTTTCACTTGAAGCACTCTAAAGTAAAAAGCTACTTAATCAGGTGACTGAAGCCAATATAGGGCAGGTCTACACTATTAGCTTCAGTTTCATTCATAGCTCCCCCTTTAATACATTTCCAAGTGTTTATGGACAACCAGAGATGTTCAACATAAAATGGCAGCTCTTTGGGTAAATTCACACCACTTTATTAGTCATATTAGCTATGAAGTACAGCTAATTTGAAGTCCCGTTTGAAAAACTCTGTCACAAAAGCTGTCAGACATTATAAAAAAATTCTTTAAAAAAGGCCCTTGTAGACTGATAATACTGAATTTAACCAAAAATGTCTACTGCTGCAGAGGTAGAAAGACAACTGCTCATTCAACCCAAATTTATGACTCAAATGACAGCTTTGGACAGCTGACTGTAGAGACCTGAAGAATCTGCATAGTTTTTAGACCTGATTTCTGACTTAGAAAAAGATGGGTTTCTAGTATCCTGACTGTGTAAGAGTGTCCTCAGGTAAGTATAATTTTGACTCAAGAAGTTTAAAGGATTGAAGTAAAAATGGAAATCTAGCTGCTGGATTTGTAGCACAAATGATTCTTTGGAAGACAATGAAATACTACATATCACATTGTTTTCCAGTTGTTTTTATTTACTTACTGGTGAATCTTGCTTCTTTTCTTGATTCTGCCCCCTCGCTCCCCCTCCACTTTTCCTTATTTCAGTGTTTTCTTTTATCCTGAAAAATTAATTGAAAATTATTTTTCTGTATAGCATGATTCAGTAATCATGTACCTACCTGGAATACAAGGACGTTTTCTAAATAGAAAAGAATGGATTTTGTGTTATGTTGTGTCCTGCATTCAGGTAACAATAGAAAATTAATAACAAAACATGAAAGGAAGGCAATAGACATCTAATATGTTTTGTTTCGTAAGATTATGCAGTTGATTAGCTTTTGAAAATGATTTTTATTACTGACATCCTGTAGCAATAAATGATCAAATCTATTACACATAATTAACTATCATTTATTATTGTATCCACTGTTTGTAATTCAACAGATAATTTCCTATTCATGATATCTATGTTAGACATCCAGCAAGCCCTAAATCTGCATAGTAGTGTCAGTATGTAAATATAGCTACACCATGAAGATAAGCTAAGTAGACTGGAAACCAAAAACCTCTAAGTTTCTTCAATTTGTGGTTGAGTTTACTTTACAGTGAAGATCAAGCCACATAAATTGTGTGCCTCGGTTTCCTCGTCTGTGTTCTGGTAGTAACAAAGCCTGCCTTTCTGAAGTGTTTTGATAGTCTTGGATGAAAGGCTCTAAGTACAAAGTATTATCTGTTATAGCGGTGGCTTTGCTAAATCTTTGCTTGTTAATAATGCAGTGTGAGTTGCTGAAAATTGAGAAAATTTGCTTGCAAATAACAAAGGATGTCTGCTTCAGCAGCCTTACCTCTCCTCATCTCCTTTTTTGTCATTGTAATGGTAGCTATGAATATGCATCTTTGTTGCATTAGAGCAAGAGGCAGTTATTTGCCCCTTCTGAAAAAGCAACAGATCATACTTCAAAGTTAAATGAAGATGGCATTTTTTTTCCTTTATATTTTTCTTTTTTAAAATTAGTTTGGGAAAACTGTGAGATTGAACATAAACTCACAAGGTCTGCGGACATGAAATTCAATGGGGGAGCAATACAAATAAAACCAGAGAAGCCAGAAGTTCTCTCCGATAAAATGGAGCTTCACATTAATGTTCCAGCATGTTAGCTATTTTAAACATGGATTTCTACAGCAAAGTCAAAGCAAAAGATAATCAAAATGGTAAATAGTAAAGAGAAGACCAGACCACTGAAGCCTACCCACATGTGCAGAGATATGCTAGTTGAAAGCTGGTACCATGTCAAAAATAATTTCTAAGCAGTGGTGTTACACCTATCGAATCACAGAAGGGAAGCTGGAATAGACCTCTGGAGATCATCTGGTCCAACCTCCCTGCTCAAGCAGGGCCACTGAAAGCCAGTTGCCCAGGACCATGTCCCGGCATCTTTTGCATATGTTTAAGGATGGAGACTCCATGACTGCTCTGGACAAACTTCTCCTGTGCTCAGTCACCCACAGAATAAAAAAGAATAAAAAAGAATTTCCTAATGCTCAGATGGAACCTCCTGTGCATAGGTTTGTTAAATCCAAGTCGTTTCCTACTGAATGTTGACACCTCATTACTCAATTTTCCCTCTCTCTTAATTGTATTTAAATATAAAGATCCTCTGTGAAAACAGGGATCTGATTTCATTGTAGCTACTAGCAACGTGAGTACTGATTTGATTACATAATGGGGAAACAGATCTCCCATTATTTAACCATAAATAGTTTCCATATCATGAATAATTTCCATATTCATTTAGGTAAAGCTTCTAATAGTGATGCAGCTCTCAGTATCCGCTTACCTCCCCAGACTCCAGCCAGCTGAAATCTGTTTCCTGGTTTGTAAGTGACAGAGGAGTCCTGCCTACCTGTATCTTTTTTCTTGGCTGGGAGAAGAACAATGAAATCTTCTTTGAAAAGGTTTTTTCAGTCTTGTAGATGGGTAGGGAGTTAAGCTGGCAGATGACCCTCAGCAGCCACCTGCCATAAATGAGGCGGGTGCTGAGTGACTCAGGACAGCTGGTCATAGCCAGGAGAAAGACTTCTGGGGCTATTTCTCCATGAAAACCAAGGAAAACCAGCCTTCAAATATTCGGAAGATGTGGCTTCCCCCTTGGTCTGTCAACTCCCCATTGTGGTTGTCGTGGTGCCCAGCACTCAAGTACTTAGCACTTCGGAGAAAGAAACCCATAAAGTCGCAGCCCGAATGTGCAATATCTGAGGGGAAAAAGTACCGTCTCCAGGCCACGAGGCAATTTTCTTCTACTCTGAAACATGAAGCATGATTACCCTTGCTCTGCTTCGGTGCTCTAAATTTGGCAGGAGTCCTGTAAAAGTGAGGCAATCTTTATCTTTTCTGGAGTCTTAAAAGCAGATTTACAGGGCACCGTGTGAAGAGTTAGCTGCACAACCCGCATTAACATTAATGAAAGATTTGGGTGTAACTTCAGCGCAGCAGTTAGAAAATGTTTGTCATTTCAACTTTTTACTTAAAGTATATTTCTATATTATTTGGCTAAGGAAAGTACATACTATGAGTCAATCACAAATATTTGAAGGCAGCACAACACACATAACTAAGTTAAGACTGCAAATAAATATTTTCACCTGTTTTTAATGCACACCAATTCACATCAATACATCAAGGGAAAGGGTTTGAAAGTGGGTGCATAGACCTTTACAGTCTATGCTTACATTGACGATTCTGCTGTTCTCATACTCATAGAATCATAGAATGGTTAGAGTTGGAAGGGACCTTAAAGATCATCAAGTTCCAACCCCCCTGCCATGGGCAGGGACATCTCTGACTACAGCAGGTTGCTCAAAGCCCCATCCAGCCTGGCCTTAAACACTTCCAGGGATGGGGCATCCACAACTTCCCTGGGTAACCTGTTCCAGTGCCTCACCACCCTCACAGTAAAGAACTTCTTCCTAATATCTAATCTAAATCTCCCCTCTTCCAATTTAAAACCATTACCCCTTGTCCTATCACTAGACTTCCTGACAAAGAGTCCCTTTCCAGCTCTCCTGTAGGCTCCCTTTAGATACTGAAAATTCTGAAATATTCTCAAACTAATGTGTATCAAACCACTTTGAATTTTATTCAATTTTTTTCGGTACCTTCGTAACATGGCTTTTTAAATACCTGGCCAGCTTCAGTCTAGGCTTTCCTTTAAGTCTTGGGGGGAAAAAAAAAAATGTGTTTGGCACAAGAATGTGAATGATTTAAAAATGAGATGCTTTCATCTCTTGAAACATTTCAGATATGTTGAAAAATAGATTGCAATACTAAAAAAGTCAAGATTTAAAAATAAGTTCATTTTCTTTGTGCTTGAATCACTCTGCATAACTTGTTGAAACCTAAAACTACTTTAAGTATTTGCATTGTAATTTTTTGCTTATATAATTTCAAGATAAATCCCATTTTCACGTAAAGGGTGTCAGCTAACGATTTCTTTTTATTTTTTAACAGAAAGAACTAGAACAGGTAGCAAGTAGAATAAAAATATCTGCAAATATTTCAGTCTGCTATTCTTCTTATTTCAATATGAAATTTTCACCAAGAACATGTCAAAATGTCCCATTCAACACCACTGTCCAGCTCTAGCTGTATTTTAAACAATAAGCTCAATGATGCAATGCAGAGATTTTGAACTCCTTTAATCTCCATTTCCTGAGTTTTTCTTGTTCTCACACAAAGACTGCAGCATCAGTTGTTCTTTTCATTGTACCACTTTTGCCTTGAAAGCTACATCTTTCTTTGTAATTATTTTTTTTCCACAGACTGCATATATATATATATATATACACACTCACACGTATACACACACACACACACACACACACACACACACATATGTACACACCCTTAGCTACCACTTTGGCATGGTACCTGCCTTTTCCTGAGACTTCAAAAGTGAAATAAATGAAAAAAAGTGAAGGGGGCTCCTGAAAGTGGGTGGTTAATAACCACAGCAGATGGGAATTTGGAAAACCAAGATTTTTGGTGGCTTCAGTTCAGCCTCCGATCTTACTATTGGAGTGGTTTTGTTGTGTTTTCATTTTGCTTTGTGTCCTTAAATGTGCAGGAGGAAGCGTGGCAGGGACGGGCTCCTGAGGTGTGGTACAACAAATGGTAGGCGCTTAAGAGATCAGAGACACGATAGCTTGAGTAAAGGACTGATGACATTTTGCCAGTTTGATTTTAATACCTGGCACATCTGTGGCATCACCAAACAGCCTATGATTTAGCTAAAACATCATAAAGATATTCAGTGTCATAAATGTAACATTTTATTTAACCTTCCTGTAACAACTTTAAGAACAGTAATCTGTTAGAGTAGGCTGCATGTCTGGCACATGATAGTGGATGAGAATGAGTAATCAAATCTTAAATATGTATTTGTAGCAATATTGCCTCAAAGTTTTTGCAAATATTGCTAAAAAGTGTGTGATGAGAAGAAATGAAAAGAGCTAGAGCAAGCAAAATAAAATTTCATTGTTCTTTACTGGGAGTTGAAAGAATAGAGTTTCCCAGTACATCAAAAGGATTTTTTATTTGTTGCTTCATGTCACTGTGTGCCAGTCCCACGATGGCTTTCTCCCCCTCCTCTGCCACAAGCAATGGAGATGAATGATATATCTCCGCAAAGAAAAATATTCAGAGCTGGTTCCTGGACTCTTTTAATTTTCTTCCTTCATGACTCCAACTACGGACCTCGGCCCAGCGTCCGGCATACTTTGTGCCTGAGAACAGCGCCCAGGCGAAGGCGCGTGGCGTATCTCGATGCTTTAAAAGGGCAGGCTGTGGCACCGGGGCTTGGGAGCCTTGCTGCCAGCCGTTCCCACCCAAGCTGCCTCAGAAAGGGAAGAGGCATTCCGCAAGCCTTGCCAGGTCTCGCTGGGATATGTGCCACGTCCCGCTCGCTCGGCTTTAGACCAGCTCATCTGGAGAGGTTTGTGCTAATGGTATGGGGGCAAACGCAAGCAAAACCAAAGCCCCAGCACCTCAATCTAAAGCAAATCTGACTCCACAGTAATTAGTACATAGAAGATTTAAATAAGCATCTTATTTTAATTTATTTTTATTTATTTTTCCTGATTGTTTTTTTCTGTCTTCATGTGTATTCGATATCTTTATCTGCAAAGCAAGAAGGAGTAAATGATATCTGTGGCTCACTCTTGTAAGTACAGAAGCCCTGAGAAAATGAAGAACCTCAGGAGAGGACTCTCTATCCTGCTGAAATCCACACTGCTCTGTGGGATCTCTACAGTACTGGCAGCTTTACCAAACTTGCTCCCGGGCTTTGTATTGCCCAGATATTTCTCAGTGCTGTTTACTGTAATTAACTCAGATATCCTCTCCCCAGCTTCATCCCTACATGTCTCCCAAATCAGGGTTTCTCCATGAATCCTCAAGAAGAAACCTCCTGGCACCTACATGAGTACACATCAATACACCCTGACCTGTGTATACTTTTCACAGGTGAAACTCTCTGTGCTGGGCACATACTGGTCAGCTAGTGCTCAGATATACCGGCAGCCAGGGTGGCTGCTGAGGTTAAATTCACCGATTTGCACTCCCTTTATGTGTTAGAGGATGGAAGCACAAGCCAAAGAACAGCAAAGTACGGGTATGAAGTAGCATTGTGCTTTGGTAGAACTCACGATGAGAGCTGTGTGACTTCTGAGGTATTTATTTTTGTTGCCTTAACCACAGTGTTCCTGTTCTTGGTTTTATTTATTTCCAAATAAAAGGCGATAAATTCCCTAGTTTGTTACTGACAGACATGCTGGTCACATGGTCCTTTAATTCTTGCAGCCACTGGGCACACCATACAGGCAACTATGCAGTAATACTATACATGTAAGAAATACCTCTATGTGTTTTAAATATCTTTCTGAAAGTGCCTTATCTTTCCTCATGTAGAGCAGAAGCGAGCAGAGCCTCCATCGGTCCAGGTCCATGCTAATACCACTGTGCAAACACCGTACACTTCTTCTTAGTACAGCCCACTCCTCTCTGGAGTAGCCATCCATCCATCCCCTTCTGTGCTTACAATAATAATCAGTGTGTCACTCAGGCAAGGCCTGACAGTTCAGGAGAGAAGATAACCATCAATTTCCCTACCTCTCTGTTTCTCTCACAAGTAATATTTGTTAACCAGGCCATAGCACAGGCCTCAACTGCGCTCCTTCTTCCTTCTCTTGTGCTCACCTTTCCAAGTGTATTTTGGTCTACGTTGCCTTAAAGAAAGATAAAACAAACATCTGAAATCCTGTCACAGTCTGTTACTGTGCTGAACCTTCGCAATCACGTCAGAGTATGGTGGTGGTTACTGTCCTCCTAACAAAGCAGTTGGTCTCTCCACATAATCCCATCCCAACTTGTAGGAGAGCCATCAGGCTGGGACTGGCAACGTATGCAAGGCGATGGAAAGTGAACATAATCACTAGATGTGCCAGGGGAGGGGTTTCCAGGAGAGACAGTGAATTATCATTGCCATTGCAGAAGGCATTGGTGAGGCTCCATCAGGAATACAGAGCACATCTTTTGGCCATCAAAGTCTGCAAAGATGAAGTAAAGTCCAAGCAAAGAAAGACCGCCAGGAAGATGAGGGAAATGAAGAGCACATCATATGAACAGAGACTAAGATCTTGATTCCTTTTGCCTTACAAGATAATTCTGTGAGGGTGATGACTCCTTTCTGCCTACATCTGAGGATAAACACTAGGAGGGAGAAGAGCTCATTAGGTAAATGATAAAACTGATACAGTAAAAAGTTGCTATAGTCTGGCCTGAATAATTTTGGGCTGAAAATGAGAAAAGATTATTAGTTCTCAAAGCAGTAAGACTCCGGGTGCATTTTTGAAACAGTTCATAGAAAGCGATTGCCTGCTCTTCCAGAGAAGCCAGTTCATTGAGTCTGGGGATCCTTAGCCTTTGTCCCTTTGCTGCTTACACACTTTATAATAATGGTGAGAGAACCAAGATGAAAAAAAATTAAGTAAAGGTAAAAGCGCCGCATTTTTTATGTGTAAATACGCCTCAGTCTCCATTCTCAGACTCATAAAGCAAAAGCAAAATCATTTCATGATTTTGGAGGGGACAAGGAGCAATAAGATCACCTGACCTTACCAAGTTTTCATCCAGTTACTTTTGTATGGTGCTCAATAACATGTCTTTGGCTAAAGCGTGTTATCTGCTTGTTACCTGGGGAGAAGACAGGGGACCAACTCTTACACCACCTGACACACCGACTGGTTCGCATGAGGTTGTTCTTATCTTGTCCAGTCTTTTTCAGCACTTTGGATTAGGTCTGTGGAGGTCTAAGAACCACTGATTGAACAGCTGTACAAAGGTAACCCATTCTTCAGGGTGATGACTGGATTTCCTAATGACATAAAAACATACATAACCTGAAACATGGTGTTTTGCATGTGCTTTTAATAAGACCCAAGTTGTTTATGGCTGCACAAGGCCGGCCTATGTGACTGTCTCTGCTGAGAAACTTAAGACAGTCCAGTGATGAATAAAACGTGTTGGTGGTTACAGCAAGGCCTGGTATTCTGCTTTTTTTTTTCCTAAGTCCTGCATGGACTCAGTATGGTGCCCTCTAGCATGCAAAGTTACTGTCCAGGTGTGTTCATCTTCATGTCTGTAAAATGGATTTGTATTTATCAACCTCACATTCTGTTTCAATACAAAGCCATTAACACCCATTAAGGAATTTGCACTACAGCAGTGCAATTTAATACTGCTCTTACACAAAAAGAGGTACGTGCACTTGTGATTATGGGAAGAAACCCTATAATGGGCTAGGTTTTTATTTTAATTAGAAGAAATCCAAAAGAACAATAGTGCATCAAGCCACTTTTTAAATTTACTATTAACATACTAATTTAACTAAGAGTAGAATTTGCCCCAGTGTCAGAATCTAGAATATTAATAAATAATGACATAAATAGCAACCACAGAATTAAGCAATTAATGAGCTCTTTTTACCACATGAAAGGCCCTGATACAGACCCTTTAGCTCTTGCTAATGAGAAAACCAGACAGTTTCTCCCACAGGCAGTCTGTCAGTTTTCTTCAGGCATTTCATGAATTTCGGTCAGAGAGCCCATGATACACAGTAGGTGTGCAGGATGGCAGCTACTCTCCCCGGTGCAGCAGGATGCCTAGAGCCAGACTGAGGTTGGCCAGCAGTCCAAAACTTTGCTTCATGGTTTATCAAACTTAGGTAAAAAGGGCAATCTTGCAGTGTGTTTGGAAACATAATTATTTGGTCCTTTCAGTTGCTTTATATGATCTTTTCTTTCTTTTCCACATAAATCCACTTTATGAGAACAGACGCAAGCAGAAGAAAGCCAATTATTTGGCAATTTAAAAGGTGGGGGGGAGTTAAAACAGTCACTAAACAATAATGAAACTAATGTTGAATGGCATTCAATTAATATTTATAACGTGCAGAAATATTAACAGCAGAATTAACTTATTTTTGTACGTCTGACAGCTCTCTGGTTGATTAAGAATTGCATGATGATCTTTTGCATATTTCCCATGCAAATACAGTATTATTTGCAGAATTATTTTTATCCTTAATTGAAGTTTTGTTTTGAAATCACTGTTTTGTGGCGTACTAAAGCTCTGTAAGTGATCTTATTAGGGATTTGGTTTTTTTTCTGTCACCTTGTTATGCAAATCTACATTTTTCAGTGCTATATATTGGCAGGGTCCTCTGAGGTACAGTATGAACCTCAAAAATATAGGAACTCTTGCTCAGAGATTGGTAGGAAGACTTCCTGTAGCAGTAGCCACAGTAGTAACATAACAGTGCTTCTGAGCTCCATTAAGGGTGGAAATCTTGTGTGTATTATGACACTTCAGAAATACAAAAGAAAGGTCATCCTTGCCTCATAAAATCAGAGCACAGATCCTTCTGCTTTTGATACGTTAATTTGGGAAGAGTTTTGGTGAAACCAGTCAAGATCCCTTGACTACATGGTGGAAATTATTCAGTTAATACTATTTTGTGACAATACTTTGATCTTTACCAATGCGCCTGTTTGTCCATTTTTACCTAACAGTAGCTAGCATTTTCAAAAGTATCTGTCTGATTCCCATTGCTGTTAAAGCTCCCAAGTTACTTAGATGAAAATTAACATATCATGTATGCCTAAAAGTGCAAATAACTCTCTAGTCAGATTTATGGAAAGAAGTAGGCCAGGAGATGCGTAACTTCCACTGATAATCACGGGAACTGGTGTTTAGGCTAGTTTCCATTAGACATCTATTGCGTCTTTACACAGCTAAACTCTTCTAAACTGAGTTTTAAGCAGCTTTGTAAAAGGATGAAGGAAAGGAAAATGAAGTAAGGGCTTGGAGCACTCACCTTAGCTCCTCATCATTTACGTGGTGTGTTGTGAGCATCCCATAACACAATACAGTCCCCAGTAAAATACATGCAAAACCAGTAGCTTGCCACACACAACACGATGAACTTTCAGCAATACAGATTCATGCTGTAAGGATGGGGTGCCCAAGTACAAACAGCCTCTCTGCACCACTGTCTGTCAGTACAACTTTGTACATTTCGCTTCCTACAGGGAGTAATTTTCATCAGGTTTTGGTCAGGATTACTTGACCTACTTCTGGTTTCAGTTTTAAAACGATGCAGGGATTTGACTGAGTTCTTGGGTTAGGGCAATGGCAGCCAAGACCTAAATGAAATGTGGCTGTAGGGGCAAGAACAACTAAGAAAAATAACGCATACAAAATACAGTGTCAGAGGAGGTGTGGAAGCCCCCATGACATGACTAAATACAAATTTCCCTGGCAAAGGCACTAGGCAAAAGACAGGTTCAATCCCATACTGATTGTGTGATAACATAATAAACTTTTCTTTCTCCCACACTAGTAGTGATTCTGTTCTGAAGATCTGTACTGGGACATGTTTCTCTGCACTGTTCTAAGACAGAAGAAAGGATAAAAGTGGAAGGGAACAGACTGAACAGAGAAGGAAGGGGTTTACTGATGGTTTTAACTCTTTTCCACTCATCATTATAATTTTTTCACTCACAGTTCTGCCCTGCTTTGAACCAGAAGGAAAGAAAGGATGAACGTGGCAGTGAGAATTTATCCCCTTCTCTAATTCCTTCCATTCCTCATTGGATGACATTCAGATGCCAGGCTGTGAAAAAAAGCATCTTCCAATTGCCACTTTTTCATGCACTCCAGAGACAGTCAGGATGACAAGTTTTGGATCTACATCTGCATCTCCATGCTCTTCTGCCATTCCTTTTCTTCTGAGTCATTTACATTATTTTAAATACTGTAGAAACAATACCTACCAAGTTATGCAGAATGTTCTATTAAGGAATAATCAGATTTTCTACAAATTACAGGAATAAAGCTGTAATAGGGAAAAAAGAAAATGGCTCAGCTTGCCGTAGCAGACAATTATAAACTCAAAAGAGCTGAATTCATGCCCTGCTCTGTCACAAATTTTATGACATTGGACAGATCACAGCCTCTCCCCATCTCTGCTCCCAAACTGCAGGATAGGAATACTAGGGACATTTTCCTTCTTGACTGCAGTGGGCTGGGTTAAGGGAAACCTTATGAGAAATCATAAATGCTTTCTGCAGAACAAAAAGAAGAACATGAGTAAAAAACATACTCAAAATTGTGAGGCAATTGGATACTACTCTAATGACAATATGTAAGTACCAATTTAAAAAATCTGTCTAGGCTGTAACTGTCTTAGCTGTAAAGTCTATTAAAACACATCTGAAAATACAATACGCACATTCTTTACTTGGACTAAGTGTAACGCTACCTTCTATTAACAATATGGATGAGGTGGCTTGCTTGTATGGATATCCACATGTAATTGAACAGCTTACGTGAACAGCTCCCCTGTACCTCAGAGCTTAAATTTTCTTAATATATAAATAAAATTTTAAAATTATTTTCTTCTGACAATTGTGTGTACTCCTCTTCCCTACAGAGAAAAAAAAAAAAAAGGCTGAACAGCAGTAAAAAATCTGGAGGTCAAATTTTGCTTTCAGCAATACCCGGGACAATTTAGACAGTATTCTCAAAGGAGGCAAGAGACTAGGTTGTCCACAAACACAGCAGGAGAATGTAGCTGGTTGCAGCACTCCTTTCTCCTTTTTTCCCCAGTATCAACAGACCAGCTACGCCAGGAGTTGCTTTGGGATTACTGGGCAGGCCAGGCAGCAGGCAGTAACACACGTTTCCGACTCATGACCTGGAGCCCTGCCCTGGAGTGAGGCATGCACGCTGGCCTGCTCATCCAAAAAAGGGGCCAGAGAAGCCCATCTCAACACAGTGAGTCTACGGCCCCTTGCCTGTAGACTTGAGGGACTCACATCTCTACCGGCAGAGAGCAAGCTCTGACTACCAGGCTAAAGTATATTTGGGAATGAGAAAAACTCAGCAGCTCCATCTTACTGGAGCTGTTCTACCGTTCCCTGTAGCTGAAGATCCTTTGGTTCATGCAGTAAGACAGGAAGGGATGGATTTCAACCCTCTAGACAACCAGACAGGAGCTTCTGGATTGCAGACCCTACTCAAGTGACTGTACAAGCATTTCCCGAATAATATTTTATCTAATATTGATTAAAGTAAAGAACTATTCCTGGGAGCAGGACTTGTTCCTTCCAGCCAAGTGCCCTAACCTTTCGGCTATATTCTCATATATACTCTTACTGTTTTTGATAGATATATAAAAATATACATATAGCACGATGCTTAATCAGAGGCATTCTCTGCTTCCCAGTTATTTTTATTTTTATTATTCCCTGACTAGCTTTAAACTGCTTACAAATGTGCCCCTGATAACAAGGCAGGACCTCTCCTCAGAAGTGGGAGCTGTGGGTTCAAATCCCTTAAGAATAAGAGCAAAAATCAAAACAAGTTTCCCACACCATGACTGAGTGCTCTGGCTCCTAAGCCAGGGAGGGGAAGAACGAAGGGAGAAGGCATCTTCTTTACTGGCATTTGATGAGACAACAGCCTCCACGGCTGTGCTCTGCACCCACCGTGCCCCTCTGGCTGCTTGCTCGGGACACCTGCCTGCACAAACCTCCGGCTTGTGCTCTGAACTCAGTTTAGGAATGAGCTAGATGCTAAGTGGGCCAGCCCAGCCCAACGTCTGGAGCCTCTGGGCCTGAGCAGAAGTGGAATGTGGAGACTCGAAGGTCAATGGTGAAAAGGAAGGTACCTCCAGGTCTGCGCCTGAGGTCAGTGTCAGCTAAGCATGGCTTTGGAAGACATTAAAATCTTACTGAGGGGATCTAAGTCCCAGGGCAGTTCCCGTGAATAGACATGTCAATGAGATGCTCCCGTATCCCGTGCTGTAACAAGGCTTCCTGGATCCTGGAAAGGGAATCAGCTTTTGCCTGCCCCTTTCCCTTGTCCCTCACCCAGGAGGCACCTGGGTGCAGAGTTTTGGTGCTGCAGGATGAAGTAAGCCCCTCTGCTGGCTCCCTGGCACAACCCCCTCCTCCAGGGCCT
Source organism: Chionis minor (assembly GCA_013398295.1). Classification (NCBI taxonomy): domain Eukaryota; kingdom Metazoa; phylum Chordata; class Aves; order Charadriiformes; family Chionidae; genus Chionis; species Chionis minor. The sequence goes on from VZSF01010935.1 coordinate 373,379, forward strand.
CATAAGCTGGTGACAGGGTAGGGGTTTACACTGATGCTGCCCGGGATGCACCTCATCCTCCTGGCTGGAGACTTGCAGGTCACTTCTTCCTGATCGGCCCTTTGAAGGTGGGCTGAGAGATGGGTGTGACATCAACGGTCAACTCACTCTTGAGCAATGTCTGCCTGCTGCGTCCCCAGACCTTCTTTTTTTGGTCTCCTCTACCAGTGAGGAGTCAGGCTGGGCAGATGTCTGGGGAGGTGGCAGGTGATGGAGCCTGTGACTTCCCTACCCGCCTGCAGGGCTATGCCACCCTGACACTGCAGTTGTGATAGTCCTAAATATACACCTACATGAAGTGGTTTGCCTACCACTTAAGGAATCCTATTGATTTAGATCCTAAATTTATTCAGGTTGAATACAGATGTGGTATCTTTAATAGGTGGGAATGGCTTGCATGATGCTTTAACAGCCATAACACTGAGGTTACAGAATATGTCATCACACCAGAGCAAAAAATTCCACAGAATTGTTAATTTTCCTTTCTCCCACAGGGAGAGGCTTGTTGCTGGGCGAGAACGGTGGCTCCAGGGACAGCCATGCCTCAGGCCTTAACAGAAAGTCCTGGAAACATTAAGAGGTTCTGAGCACCCTCCCTGGAGACCTGCCACCCAGCCCCATGGGACTGCATCTCACTAGAGCATCCAGGCTGCAGGCTGTTCCTTTGAACCAACTCAAATTCAAACTTTTGGGCTTCCCCCACCACACTGCAGCTTGCAGGCAGCGCGGGCTTCTTCCTTCTTCCGAGAGGAGACACGGGATGGGATCTGATGGCCAGGGAGCAATAACAAGTATGACAGAAATGTTTGCTTCGAGTAATTGAAGAAAGCACTTAGAGCCCTTTTTGGTCATGTTTTGAAAGCGAAATGAAAGGGGCAACCTTCTGATTTAAATTGTTTAAGAAAAAAGAAAAATAATAAGAAAAGCGCACTGTGTATACAAAAAAAATTCTCTAAAATTTGCCCGAGCGTAAGTATGCTAACGAGTGCAGAGTTCTCCAAATATGGACTTGATGCGACTTGGAGGGGCATGAGCCAGGTCTCATGAGTAAACAAAATAAAAATACCAGAGGGAATGTTTTAATAGCTTCTTTTAATTCCCAGTTCAAATAGATTCCTTGCTTAATTTGTTCAAGTGAAGTCGTGTCAATTTGGTAGTTGTTATCAGTTTGTTTTACTGAATGCGCCGGGGCCTGATCCCGGGCTGTGTCATGGTGAGTGTACACCAGCGAAAGTCCCCTGGCGCCTGGAAGGTTACAGCTAACCCGCACACCAGCAGCAGCAAGCCGAAGAACCAGAACCATTATTTTCAAGACGCTGTTTTGCAAATAAACCTTTTAACCACTGGAAAATCACCACTCCTCAGACCACTGCAAAGCACGAGATTTAAAGCTTTGCTGAGACAGTGCAAATCTCATACGCTGAACTTTCTCAGAAAAGCATATTAATCTGTCAGCTAAAGGAGTTTTGAAAAGAAATGCTGACAGGGTATTGGGCTGAGATTTGGGAACCCCACATTCAGCTCCTGGCCTGGCTCTATTGCTGGACTGCAGCAATTTTAGACCTGACTTTTCCCTGCACGGTGCCTCAGTTTCCGCACTCAGACCCTGGAGATCATGAAACTGTGTAAAGCTTCATCAATAGCTGTGAAGCTTAGGAATTGTTGCCTTCTAGAAATACCTCTGCTGTTGGATCACCAGATGCCTGTGTGCAAGTCACTGAACTTCGCCATTCCTCAGTGTAACTGCACACTAGTTGGACTCAATGAGTTTTACCCACTGTGCAGAGGACTCGTAATAAGAAATTACATTTGCAAAGTCCCTTGGAAGCATTAATTACTAAATGTGATCATTTGAATCAGCATAACTTTTCAGAAAGTTGCCCAAGTGCAGCTAAAACTCGAGGTACAAATTCTCATTCAAATTACTGCCTTTTTTCTGTCTTAAATGAATTTGAGTGACCAAAGCCTGACTAAAAAAACTATTACTTGTGAATGCTAACACCACCTATGGTTTTTAAATGTGATACTTTTCTTTTATCTTCAGACTGGTTGAACTAACTTTCATTTGCAGTTAAATTACTCCAGACAGCTATTATTTCTATCTGGCTCCACGCCTACTGTCCGGTTGTACAGAGAGACATTTAGTTAGTAAACTTAGTGCCATTTCTTTGAGGTTTCTGAAGAAGGATATGCAGAAAAGAAGAAAATTGGCCCAGTGCCATAAACTACTGCTCAAAACTCATAAATAATATCTTCTGCTGGACCTATAATTTAAGGAGGGAGATTAGCTATAGCAATATGAATTATATTTTTGTCTCCACCCCACTCTCATATCCTTTGCCCCTCAGATACATTTTTACCAGTTGGACAGGCAAGTTTTTAATGCGAGCAGGACTCTGGCTGAGATCTGGGTTTTACCTCCAGAGCTGGATGAATGTGATCAATTTATCCCTTTCCTGCACTGATTTGTCTGCTGGCAAATCACCAAGCAATTCCCAGCTAAGAAAATGTCGCTGTAAGCTGATATATAGGGTGAAATGGAGAGCAGTTCCTTCCTCAATATAGCTGCAGATGATGTAGTCAATGATAGCCATTTTAGGTGGAGAATAAAATTCAGCCATCTAGAAGGCAGGCTTCCATCTTGTTTGTAAGTTCTGAAAAAGCTGTTACACTGGAAACATTTTATTTGCATGGCCAACGAAAGCTATTTTAGATGTAGAGTAAAGTTCAGTCTTGTGGAAGGCAGAACTTCATTTTTTAATGCATCCTGAAAGAGGTCTTACACTGAAAACATTTTACTTGTGTACTCATAGTCAAAAGGCTCCTGTATTATAAAGGCAACGGAAGAAACAGCACATGTGAGTAAGCTGAGGGTACCAGGGCTCACTTCACAAATGAGATTTAGGCTCAGCGTTAGTCCCTCCAACTTGTGGGTTGGATCCGAAGGGGGGATTCAGCACCTCAATGGCGGTGATGGGGAGAGCAAGGTGCCTGTCAATATTTGCTGAGCAAGAAGCAAATCTAAATCAGCCACTAGAAAAACTGGGCCTTAGGCCTCTGCCACCTCTGTGCATGACTCCAGGTCTTGGGGGAAAAGTATTGTTGTATATTCCAGCATTAAATGGGGATTTTGAGGGTCTCAGCTGTGGCCCTCAGATTGTAACTGGGCATCTAGGCTCCCAGTTGGTCTAAACCCCTTGTCTTCAATCTTTTCCTGGCTAAAGTCCTTTGAGAAAAACTCAAGTTTGTTCTGGGTACAGATGAATAACTAGATCTGACTTTCTGGGAAGTTTGCTCCACTTAGGACTGCCAAACTCAGCCATGAAGTTTGTTTTTTAAGAGTGTGCACAAGGCGGCCAAAGTCAGGTGGATAACGCTTTCTGTCTTTCTTTAGGGGAGCTCAGAAGCCAATCCTTTCCTTGGTAGGGACTGCTGTTTCATTTCTGAGTCATTGTGGCTTTGCACATTTCTTTATTACAGAACAAATCCAATCCATCAGGAACCACTGGATCTGGACAGGAGACTGGAAGAAAAGTGAGAGAATGATTTGACCAGGAAAAGAAAGAGTACTCAGGACATTTCTGGCAGAAACGGCAAGCAAAAGAAGATCCCAACAATCTGAAACTGCTACAAATGGGCTTCCCCTCACAGTCTGCCTGAAGATATGGTCATAGCAAGCCCAGTGGAAGTAGCGTGCCTTTCCCAGATGTCAGAAGCTGCTGAACAAGCACAAAAGAAAGCTAGGATGGAAGAGTCATGAGGACATGAGTCATGAATTTCTTTCAATCCTCATTTCAATTACTTCCTGCCCCTTAACAGGAAAATAGCTACCACAGAGTAAGTGCAGGAACATCCATAGACACAGAGAAAGCTTGGAACACAACAGATATTATTTAAGTAGATGCTGATTTAAAGAAATTACATACTATTTCTTGTATATTTGCTTATAAAACATCATAAAGGAAAAGTCTGTGTCAGCTTGCTAATTCAACTCAATGCAATCAGTTCAATTACCCAGATTTGCATGGTGTCCCAGTAAATCCTGTACTGTGTTCCTTTTTCCAGACCCACCCCACTGCTGCTGACAGGGGAAGAACTGGTTCTTTGCTGCCCGTACCGTGAGGAATTCCTCACAGAGCTGAGGATTAAATGTGGCTGTTTTAAACAGATTGCTTTTTCTTTAGAGTGATGTTAGTTAAACAAAGCTATCATTTCCTATCACAATATTTATGCTTGCTACTAGCTCTTCTGTCTCCAAGTTACTTGCGAGTGCAAGGTGGTGATCGGAAAGGAGGAAAGTCTATGTTTTGGGCCTTTTTTATTTATGAAACACTGGAAGAAAGATTAAGTGGCATTAATTCATCTTACAATGTTTTCACAGCAGAAAAAAAAGTTGGCAAAAAGTATATTATACAAGCTCAGACAGCCAGCTCCCAGGGTTGTACTGCTATTTGCCCTGGGCCAATTATATTTTACATGATCAACACACCCAATAATTAAATAATGAATTGGTTTCTTTTGGAAACTCTATAAAATGTCATGGACCAGAGAATATTTATCTTGCCTCTGTGATTCCTGCTGAAGAAACATCTGGTTCTTTTTTCTTCAATCAATGTGAAGCCTGAAGGGGCCCAAATTCAAAAGCAATTATATTTTATGTCATTTATGTGCATTACAGGCTGACAAATCTAACTTGTTGGAATATGTGATCCCCCCCTCCCTATCCAATTTATGTTGATCGCATTTTCAGACAGCCATGGAAAGAGCTGTTGCAGCTTGATAAAAGTTGTTGATCCATCAACTCCTATAACTTCATCACCAGAGTTTACAAAAACGAGGTACTTGTTCTAATATAAAAGATGCCGCTAGACTGTGCTTCCCTTCTACAGGGATTATTGTCAGGGAAAACCCCAGAAAAAGTCTTTGTGTAAACCTTGTAGCAGGTCCTTCAAGTGCTTTCAGCCTTCATCTGATTTAGAAAGAGGCACACTTCTTTTGCTTTAAAAAAACTTTTACTTTGAAAACGATAGACTTCAATGAAAAAAGACCACGGATGCAAATTCCGGATGGTGTAACTTTCCACTTATCATAGAAGGTCTATTTTGATACTGAAGCTTTGCTCTTTCAGACACTGTGTTACAGAGCAGTGCTACCTATAATGTTTGCTCACAAGACAGGTGTACTTGGGCACATTACCCCCCATATGCTGCTATCCTAGCACAGCTTAAAAGCTAAGCTGGTGAGGAGACCCTGTGGTAGCTCTGGTGTCACAGGGAGGGGTGTTGGCCATTTAGTCAATGGTAACATTGCTTGTGAGTTTTACTTGCATCAAAATCCCTTGGGCTGTGCTAGTATGCTTAAATAGCACCCTGACAATACTTTCAGTAACATCTGATGTGGGTGGATTAAATGTCAGGCTGCTAGAAGTACTGCCTTTGAGAAGAACAGAAAAACAAATGCATTCACATCTTCTATAAGAATTGTCATGTATTCAAAAAAGACAAGTTTAGTCTCCTCCAATTTAGACAGTTGATCTCAAAACTAATAAGATTTAACAACAACAACAATGAGAGAATAATACATGTTGGGTGAACTATTGGGATTACTCCATCATCACTTTGAGCTTTCTTCCCAATTCATCAGAGACTAACTTAAAAATGTTAATGGCCTTCAACAACGTGCTGGGATGTGAAACAATGCAGCTGGAGCTTGCCACCTTGTAATAGGGATGTCACAGCTGCTCTGGTGAGAATTAGAAAAACCACCTTATGAATCACTTCATGAGTCTTACGAATAAGTTTCAGCGTGGGTAATTACATTTACCAATGTAATACCCATTTCAGTTTCTGCTGGGTCTCTTTGCCCTTCTAGAATCTTCTACTGTCTTACTGTAGAGGGGATGAAGAGTTGGGGAAGATGTGGAGGTGGATAGTTGCATTCAGATAAATGCCTAAGTCAGTTTCTTAGCTTTGGAAAGTATTTTAGGATTTCTTGCCTACCTTTCTTCTGCATGTATATATTCAGATCTCTTACGTTTACTGAGGAATCTGCATGATTGTGCTATAGCTAACCATCCACGATGCAAATTACATGCAGATGAGCTATCTGTGGCTAGGCCTCACTTGGAAAAAAAACTGCATGGCTGGCTTGCTCCATCGCTCTGCCCTTCCTCATGCGCTCTGAAGATGCCACTGCTACTGCCTCTTCCCTCCTCCCAGGGATGCTCATCACTTCCTTTCCACTCCTGCCAGATCTGTGGTCTGCTCCGACAGCTGCAGAGCGGAGCCAGACCAAATGCGCCCACCCAGACCATGGTAACACCCTCCAGAGCTGCTTGGGCGAGCCAGCACCCTGGTCCCCCTCTGGGAGCTGTGGGCGAGACCCAGCAGCAGGGTCCTGCCCTGCGCCCCCGCGGCAGTGTGCTCACACTTCCCTGGTGAGCTGCCTCACCGCTTGGAAACTGCTTTGCTAGTGAATAAGTGGAGATGAGACTTGCCCAAGGATCTTGGCCATCTCCGCCTACTTGCAGCTGCATGGCTATACATCAGCTCACAGCATCATATAGCTAGACCACAGTGCTCCTTGTTTCCAGCTTCTAAACTGTATTGAAAGGCAGCTAAAAATACCTCAAATACTTTCCTAATGTTCCTTTTCCATGTAAACAACTGCTGTGGGAGGAAGTGGCTTGTACATTTTTGTCTAGTAGGGGTGGTTCACACTAAGAAAATGTTTAAGAACGCCTATAGGAGACCATACTATCTGATGAACTAATCAATTGCCAAATTTGTGTTAAAAAGCACACAAAAAAAAAGGCCTTGTATAGCTGCTCAAGTTCAGAAAGCTTCTGGACGTGCTTAAGTAACTTTTAGGCCATCCTATAACTGGAAAACTGCTGAACTGTTGTTTTCATAAATATTCCCTCACAGGCATACAGAAACAGGCTGTGTTGACAAGTGGGAACTTCTGCTTGAGCCAAAACTTTGGCAAAAGTTTTCTTCTGGAAGCCAGGGCAGCAAGACTTCTCCAGCCTTGACAGAAGAGGTAAAACATTCACTAGTCCTGACATATTTCTAATGTCACAAAAATGTCATAGGTGTAGTGTCAGGAGGTCACCAAGGGAGTTAAATGCCCCATAGCTGCCATTCCCAGTTACAGCATCTGTCCTGGCACCTTTGCCCGACACAGCTGGTACTCCCCTTCTTGTGGTTAAGCTACATTCCCAACGGGTGTTGCACTACTTGTGAATTTCTGCAAAAAGTTTTCAAGCAGGGTAACGCATATTTCTTGTTGACAGTTTGAAGCAAGAGAGAACTGTCTGCCAGGCTGGTATATAGAGCCTCAAGCGCTGACTGATGCCATAATGCCTGAGTCAGTACTGAGCCACTGCCCTAACATAATGCTAAGAGAGCTGGATATGCCTTGATTTGGAACAGGCACAAGACTATGAGTACTTCATCCCATCACCCTCCTCCCAACAATGGTAATTATAAGTCCTGTGGTATTTTTTCACAAGAAAAGGGCTGTTAGTTTAAGCTGTCCTGGCCAAAATTCCACTTCAGGTCATTTCCTTTGCCTTCCCACACTCACTGACTCTGTAATTTAAATCTTATATTCATTCTCCTAAGCTATGTAGTGTTACTTTTCTCTGATCTATTTAGATGGTGACTCTATTGCAATGGATAATTAAGAAATCTGTTTTCAGAACTAAGACCAAAGCAGCTTCATCTTCTTTGTGTGTTCAGAACAATTTGGAGAGTAAAGCACTGTAGAAATTGGGCCTGATTTTATTAAGCAATTCTTTAATTTGTTTGTCTGTCACAAAATTCTCAGAAGTTAAAATGGATTTGCAATATTGTAATTTCAGTAGAGGTTTGTGCAGAGGTAAGAGCTCAAGCAACAATTACCTCTTGAGGGTTTCAGGACCTACTGCTCATACGTGATAGCAGGGACTGATGAAGTCTCAACATCTTTTAAAATCAGGCCCAAAGTATCTTAAATTGGTTCTCCAAAAGCAGAAACAACTTCTGAATTCTTTTACTTAAAAAAATACAAATTTTGCCAGTAAGCTACTGTAAGCAGAACATGAATGAAGCAGTCATTTGTATAGAGAAGATGCAGCAAATGTAACAAAGGCAGCTTTTTCAGGCAGCTTGTTAAGCTAGCGTTCATATCACCTTTGGCGTATTTCTTATCTCACCCTTGTGCCAGTCCCAGTTAAGACTGAAAGACTACGAAATAATCACAGTACATGCTTAAAATAATGCAGGACCCTGTTTCACAGTCCATAACATTTTCTGTAACCATTCTGTATCAGCCAGAATTTTTTGCTGATGCTAATTCATAATATAGGCAAAACACCAGATCTGTCATTGAAATCAATGGCCCCATGCTTCTTGATTTTAAGAAACGATATGTCTATTCAAAGTAAGTTCAGAGAGGGAGAGATTTTTTTCATTTAGGACCTTGACTTTACAGCCTTGTTGAGACTACTCATCTATTCTGCTATATTTGGCTTTTCAGGTAGAGTCATTATTCTGGAAGAAGGTCAGGCCTATTTCAGCGTAGCACATTTGCTGGGGAAGCTCTTCCAGAACAGCTCTGCCAGGGAACTTCTCCATATTTGCTGGTAGTCGTTCAAAGTGACTGAAAATCTCAGTCATTTGGTGGTTCTTGGGAGCCCATCAGAAACAAGCAGCTCCCTTGTTTCTGGTCTCACTGGATACCTGTCTGCAGCTCAGCTGGCAGTAGGCAGGCACTGTGGCAGAAGCGGCAATATACTGAACTATTTTTACCATCTCAGGAGGGATTCCTAGATTAAACCTTTGAACCACAACGGCAATTTAAGTGGGGAAAGCTTGTCCTACTGATGCCTGTGTTGGATATTCTACATGGAAGACACAAGATTCCACAAAATACAAAGCTATTCCGAATACAAAATGTGTCCTTCCACAGCAGCTTGAACTATATTATCATCCATTTTTGTCCCAAAACCTAGTCTCCATTAATACTACAAAAGTCTCAGTGTATTTATTCTAACATGTATCACCAGTAAAAGAAATCAGAAAGATCTATTATCCTGTTCTGCAAATGAAGAACTTGGAGTTATAGTAAGGCTCTAGACAGACAGCGTCTTCCTAATTTGGATGTGTTGTGGCACCATACCCCGGCTCCTCTCAAACATACTAAACTCAAAAGTTACTACTGGCTGACCAGTTGTTCACAACTTTTGTGGCATTTAAGCTCAGTCACACTATCTAAAACCACTGCTTGGAGTTCCATAAGGTGAATTTTGCCTGTTCCATGTTAAGAAGTGTTCACAGAAACTAATGAGGATAGTAATACTGGCAAAGGGAAAAAGCAAACAGGTGAATGATGGCAATTTGTAAAAGCACACAGTTGTTTGCTAAATTAATGTCTGTCCATGGCATAATGGCAGACTTTCAGCAGGATTTAGCTGCGTAAATCTTGCCTCATTGCCTCTGTGAATGATGAAGCCTCTATTCACAAAATCTCCTGTTGGCTACTAGTCCTTACACAGTTTAAAGGCAGACAGAGTGCCTACATTTTTCCCAGCAACTTTGCTAAGTACTTGAAAGTCTGCTTTAGACTTGCCCATGACTTCAAGTTTGCACAGTGGCAAGTAGCCAGGCTTGCTATGGGATCAAGGGCTGAGGACATCCCCTCGCACTGTCCATCAGGGTTGTAATTGGGATGTCATTTTGGAGCAGTCCTCTTGTACTGAGCCTTCCCACACAACCCCCAAGGAAGGTTCAGAAGAAAACTCTGTCTGATATTGCCCCAAACACCTCGTAACTCAGGGTACCCACTAAGGCTTTTATAGGTTCAGATTTAATTCTACCCTCTGTTTGGGAAGAAGATTTGAACCCACACCTCCCATTGTGAATTCGCTAACCATGAGACCACATTGTATACAAAAGGAGGGCTGTTGCAAACCTCTTTTGAAGCAGTTCCAGTGTGCTCGGACCAATGAAGTATTCATTGGGCTAGAGAGAGTACAAGTGAGAGAATAAGCATGACTCCATTGCCGTGTAATTAGAGCATTCCCCAAGGGGAGAGACCTAAGTTTTGTCCCTGCTCTAAAGGCTATTTAATGTTATATCATTAGATTATACCATGCTATATCAATACACTTTTATTACATATACACACATGTACATAAAGCAAATGTAAAATAGTCATTAAAGCAGGGACTGGGATCCAGATTTCTTCCTCTAACCTCCTCTTCAAGGGGTGTCATAATTAGTGGACTATGAAGTCATACTTATTCTCTCACTCTCACTTTCTCTGGCCAATTAACATTTAATTATTCCAGCCCAAGTTAAACATTTTTGATAGGAGGATTTCAGGCCCTGCAGTCTGCTGTAACCTGGTGGTTAGAGCTCCGTGGGTTGGGTGCCTCCAGGCCAAGGACAGATGGTGTTCTCACCCCCATGGCTCCTCCTCAGCAGTACCTGCTGGGCAGCCTGGTTCCGTGAGCTGACATTTATGGTTCCCACCCTCAAACACCCAACTCTCCTCCCGTAGTGTATGGGCAGTACTGCACAGACCATCTAGGAACCTTGTGCAGAACTGTAGATGCCATTTACATTGAATAAGCTTTCAATGCTGCGTTGCCTGAGCTCTTTTCTTCATCCAACTCAAAGTTACCTGCTAAAGGCCAGTCTTTTAAGCCAGGCAGAGTCCTAAATTCTGGACCATACTTCCTTATTTTTCTTTGATTTCTCAAGTTAGGCAGATCTGTGTCTAGCTAATAAGCAGATGGGCGAGTTCAGAGGAAAACTGAAGTGATAACGTTGCTAGGAGTTTCAAAATTATTTCATGGTGGTTGCAACGTTTTAGGGAGGGGTATCTGTAATCATGCAGCTTATGAATCATGGCTGATATGATGAGGTTGTCAGTCTGAAAAATATCAAGTCTTTGACCTAGCATGGACATACGTATGTAGGTAAGCCAGGAACAACTGAATGTCATTACTGAGAGCCCTTTGGACAGTGGACTGCTTATTATGCATTTGTGATAGTTACTAAGAGCAAAACAAAGGTATCAAGTGGTGACCGTCGTTTTAAAACAAATACTTCACAGGAAAAAGGCCATGCAAGATGGACATAAAAGTTAACAGAATAAAAGCAGATCTTCAAGTCAAATATGCAAAACTAAAGGCAGGGTCCCTGAATCAGCAAATAATGCACTGCCGTAGAAGATGAAGGCACCCCAACAGTGCTTAAAGCAGCTTAAAGAACACCCTGTCATGTTGCAGGACCAGAGGTGGTGAAGCATAAGCACGGATATGTTTCTTGCCTTTCTAAAAAACAGAGTAATGCACACGACTTCTGTAAAATCTGCAGGTTTTGCTTCCTTACATGTACTTTATTCTGGTTAAGGGAGCCTGTATCAGAAGGTTCACACCTTTTGGAGGTTCTTGGACCTCCAAAAGTGTAAGTGATTGGGATGGCGGTGTAGGGCACCACAGCAGACTCCCAGGCCAGATTGTAGATGCCCATGCTCAGAAGCAAAGCAGTAGAGGAAGCTCCTGCCGGAGTATCTAGACTAGAGAACCAAAGCCAGAAGCCGAGACTGAATATTGTCACTCTCTGAAGAGTTAACTTTTGAAAAGACCTGGTGGCCAGACCCCCAAACAGACAGAGTAACCTCCTTTAAAACAAACTGCAGCTAGGGCAATGGCTACCTGTATTTCCCTTAGCTTTGATAGCACACATTTTCTATTTCATTTCTAAGCTGTGTGAGAGCTATGAATCAGCCCTGCTATGAATACAATCTAACAAAGAGGTGTCTGTATTCCGTTAGTGGGGAAAACATATGTCTTCCTACATCCTTCATGGTTAATGGTAACAACACTGCCTAATGCCAATAAAGATCTATAGTTAGACAGATAGATACAGAGACATTTTTTGTAATTGAACATGATTACATAAAACTTCAACAACTCCATTGCAAAAAGATCTTCATCCATTGCTTAACATGGACTAATGCACCTTACTTATTTTTCAAAATGTAAAAAAGATCTTAGAATATCAAACAGTATCTCTGTGCTTAGAGGATAATAGTCTTTTTTTCATTTCAGCAAATGTTGATCTCTAGAACATTTTTCATTACACGTTGGCCGAGTTAGACGTGGTGATTCTGCCCCTAACACCTGTAAATCAAAGGAAAGATGTGCAGGGCTGCGCTGCTCTGACACCTCATCTCTTCCCTGACCGTCACATTTTCACCTGCTCATTGTGTGAACACTGGCGGTGTGCTGGCAACACAGCTGGTCACAAGCTCGGTGCTAATCTGAGCCAAGCACAGATTCCGTGTCCTTTCAGAACTGGTTTATCCCCTGGGCCTGGGTCATTTCTCTGGTCCTGATCCTGCACTTGGGCCATGTTGCGAGGATTTCAGTTCTGGACTAAGCCTGGATTGTGCTTGGATCTACATGCCTTTATACAACTTAGCTGTAAATGTATGTGAAACATACATTTTAGTAAATCTATTATAAACCAAAATTTAATAAAACCTTTCCTCTCTTTCAGAAATTACTTTAAAATGTCATATACTAAGAACTTATTCACGTTCATCAAATAAAACTATTCATAAACTAAAACTTCTGGAATGTAGCGTGCGTATAAAATAGCTCTTTTTAACTGGGAAAAAAAAAAGCTGCCTGACCTAATCTGAACTCATCATAGTCAGGAGACTTTTTTTCTTGTGAATGAGCCCTGGATGAATCTTCAGAAAAAATTCACTAACACCTTCCTTCCTTACCTCTCAGGCACACAGGCATGCACACATATACATACATACATGCCCACAACTTTGGTTTTTTTAAATGTAAATTTCATGCTGTTTCAGGCTACAGGACTCATAATGCTAAAACTGTATGAAATGGGAGTTTGGTATTCTGCGCCCTGTCCAGAAAATGGATTATTTTTTATTACAGCATGAACTTACCAGGCCCTTGGCCAAAATAATTGCATGTACATTTTGATTAGAGATTTGCTGTGCTTATATCATGAAGACATACCACGGGCTGATAAACCCTGCTTTCAAGAGCCTTCCTATATTCTTCTTTCACCTTGCTCATCTTTAAGTCAGGGCAGAGATAATGCAACACATGTCAATCCCTTCCACACTGTGGCCAGGCACTCTAAGAGTTGTGTGTAGGGGCAAACAGCTTATTCACTCACTGTATATATATGAATAGTCTTTAATTTCTTCATGGAGAAAGGAAAAAAGAAAAAAAAGCTTGTCTCAAGTACAGTGGGACCCTTTAAAACAGAAACATCTGTCTACCAGAATTTAAATCAAGAACAAAGCTCATTTATCATAAGTTCTACCAACACCAGCAGCAAGCATATACCGTGCTTCCTGTCAGGATGACCTTTATCTTCAAGTAAGAGAGCAGCAAAACAAGAAAAGAACAAATACAAAGTTCCTAGAGGACAGCACAGCATGTCCTGCCTCTGCAACACATTACAGGAAAAGCAAGAATAAAAAGCCTTAAAGAAAGACATCACAAAGGCAGATACCAGGGTAAGAGCAGACAAGGCTAAAGGAAGAAAATAGAAACATTTAACCTACCACACCCTTCGAAACATCAATTTTTCTCTTTCAATAGCACTTTGGGGACTTCCAGAAAGTTTTATGCCATTGTTTGTGGTAAACATCAACCTGGTCAGGGCTCAATATCAGGAGAGGATTTGTTGTTCTGGCGATTGTTGCTATTGTTTAGGAAAACAAACAGGGAACCGATGAAACCAGGTCCTGGGTCCATGCTGTCACTGAAACAGAAGACCAGTGTTGAAAAGAGGGAAGTAAAGGAGAAAGCAGAGACACAAAAAGCCACGAAAGCGTAACAAAAATCCCAAACATACAGGCAAGAAAAAGGTTAAGCAGATCAGAGAAAAAAAGACATACACATAAGTTAATCTCCAATTCAGAATTTTCCTTTTTTATCCATTTTTGGTGGTGGTGGGTATTTTTACCAGTAACTTACTTTCTAGCAGAAAGTGTTCCATGTTCAGCCTGACATTCAGAGCATCGTTTTAATACTGTTCTTTAAAACAGTGAGATGTACTTCAGTAACAAAATGCTATGTCATTAGCTCAATTGGGAACCAACATATTAAACCCCTTTTGACATAGACAAGAAGCTGAAATGACAATAAAAGAGAGCCTAGCAAGGCATGTGCTGCTGTGGTTAAGGCTTCTTTATTTGCCAGTATAGAAAAGCCTTTGCGTACAATGATGCACATGAGTGCCTGATGTACAGGAGCTCTGCTTGCCAAGGCCACCTAATCCTACACCTTGTTCCCCATTTTCAACATTAGAGTCCAAGATCCAACATTCATTCATGGAGGCTCTCTCCATCTTGATGTTGGAAGAAGTCATACTGAAGTTGTCACCAAATATTGCTCTCATGCCTAGGCAAACTCACAGGGATTTACCATATTTATAGCAGAATTTGACTTAATATACCCTCTGAAGCAATTAACACAAACCTTCTGCAGCTTGAGGGGGGTGTGTGCAAAACAACGTTCCCAGGTAACCTCATTTCCAGAAGTAGCAGCACCTGGAAATGGCTCTTTGCCTCAATCTATCCGGAACTTCTGGAAAAAGAAGCTATATTTTTAGGTATCAAATTATAAATTTCAGACGCTAAATCAGGATGCTCTTCTTCTGGGTCTTGAAATAGTGAAAGGCTAAATTGTACCTTCAGTTATCACACTGCAGCCCCTTGATCTTGGGGGGGCATGTAAACAAAATGCATGTGCAGAGCATGGTCTTAAATGCACGCAGTTGGGGCATTTCAAATTTCCCTCCATTTTGCAGATACAGCATCAGACACAGTGAGTCTCGAACTTTAGTCAGAACAGGTTCCTACCGAAAACTTGAAAGAAATAGCTTTACATTCAGCCGTAGGAAAGAAAAGAAAATATATATACTGTGATAGTCTTCACTTTTCACACCTACTCAGTGTCAACACCTGTTTAGCTGTAGATTTTTGAAAAAGCAATGACTTATTTTAATATTGCTGCAAAAGTACTTTATTTCTACGTAAATGATTTATTTTAATTTTATTTCATAGTATTCAACAAAAGTTATTTCTAGTATATATCTATAATGTATTGTGGGCAGAAAGAGAATCTCTGATGAACACATACTAGTGAGTTCTAGAAAGGCAGATAATTTCCTTCACTTAATAATAGTTTTCTTTCCTCTTGGCTGCAGACTCTCATAACTAGCACCATGCCAAACATTCGAAGATTGGATTATGGCCTGTCGTACTTGATTATTTTTGTCAGCATGCTGACCCAGGGTGCCCTTTTCTTGTGTTGTTCCTTCTGTTTCCATTTTTCATGTCATCCAGCTTTTCATCTTGTCAATCAGCTTTTGACTTCCTGATTAAAGTGTCTGTCACAGGAGCAGCCTGGTCTCCAGTCAGTTGTTTAATTTGTTCCTCATGGCATCCAATTGAGTTATTCATCTGGCCCAGCTGTTCCCAAGTGCTTCCAGCATCACTTTTTCATGTGTTTGGGTTTAACCTCTATATCTATGTACAACAGTGTGAATTGTTCCATTCATTCTGTTGACTATGGATTGCTTTGCCTCCGTCTAATGCCTTGACATTGCTAGGATGGCTGCTACTGTATTCTGCAGCTTAACCAGCTGAGAGAAAAGCAGTATTTCACCCTGGTGTTATGGTAACAAGTACAACTAAACAGACTAGTTCTCAAGTATTATAGCAGGCGCAATTTTTAACAATTAGGAACGTGTAATGGAAAACTCTGCTCTCAGAGATTTGAATCCACCCAAAAAAATAATGTTGATGACGCTTGGCAGGAGGAGAGAAACGTTACTTTGCCAGGAATTTTTAGCATTCACTTGAAATCAGTTCGCTTCATTATCATGAGGGATGTTTTCTCAGTGCCAAGTCTAGGCCTGGTATAACCCAGCCATAACTCCCAGTGACTTATGTGGGAGTTGCACAAGCTCACAGCAGGGCTAAATTTGGTGATCTGACTGAAGTCGTACAGGCATCCAGTTGGAACAATGGAATTTAAATCAATTCAGTGTCATCACAGTAAAATGCTCAAATCTTGTTGTGTTGCTTTAATTGCTGCTTTTCAGAGAGAATTAGGGGAGAGGAATTAGCATTAAATTCTGACTCTACTCCATGATTTCTTTTCCCCCTGGAATAAAAACTGATATGCCTCAGTTTCCCTACTGAATATAACAATACACACATCTCATTGGGACACAGGAATGAATGTTTACTCAAAAAGTGGAAGCTGAGTATTATTATTTATGATTACTGGACACTATCTAATTGAGTAGAATGCTGGAATAGTTTTGAACTGTGTATCATGGGGGAGGAAGGCATTTTCCGATAACCAACTTCAATTTTTGACAGAAGTCAGAAGGCATTTTCCGATAACCAACTTCAATTTTTGACAGAAGTCAAGCAAATTCCATGCTGTTGGGCATATGCTGATTGTTTTAGAGTTTGGGAAGAATGTTTTTTCTTCCCATTTTCTCTATTGTTTCATCATTTTTTCCTGTCTTCTATTGCATCACAAAATATTGCCAGTTGCTAATGGCAGGATGACTTGATGACCTTTCTCATATAAGAAATTCTCTGCTTCAGTGTAAAATCATATTGCATTTATATAAGTTTTATCTGAGAAAGATATAGAGCAAAAAAAATTATACCAGGCTGGGTAGATTTTCAGCAGACTGCAGCTTTTTTCCTATTGTGCTAACATTCACTTCTCCACAGACACATCACGACTCGAAGTGCTGATTCCATAGCACTGTGAGTTTTCAGTAGAGTTTTATATACCAGAAGAATTTTATTAAAACAATATTAACTCAGTCAAGTCCCTGCTGGATGCCTGTCCACATCATGAAACCACTAGCTTGACTGGCACTCACTGGCACCCATATAGGAAGTCTCAGTGGGGAAGCCAAAGACTGAATGGAGCTGGGTCCTGAAGTGCCCTTTCATCCCTTCAGGTGGTCCTTCCAGCTCAAAAGTGAGGTACGTTCTTGGAGCCGTACCATACCTGTTCTGGGGCTAAACAAATGACTTCAGCTTTCATCACCTTCATGCCAAAATTTTTCAAGAGTGTTACTTTTTTCTTTTCTTTTTTTTTTTCTTTTTTCTCCAAATAAAGAACCTTAAGCTTTGTTTTCTTGTTAAGAAAACCGCTTTCTTTCCAGTTGTAGTTTTTGCACCTATTTAGAAAACAGAGGTATACGTAACAGAGGTTGAGGAAATATCTCCAGCAGCATTTGGGGTTTGGAGCCATGATACATCTAAGAGATTCCTGCTTTCCTCTTACTTTCTCACTGACTTTGTAGAACCAGCCTCACGGCCCTTTCACAAAATACAATCTGGCTTTAATCACTGCTAAATGGCTTCCATCCTACTGGAGATTTGTTTGGGAAGGACTGTTCCTGAAAAACACTGCTGTGAAATGCATGCTATTTGGAATGAGTTTGTATTTGAAATGCATTCTATTTGGAATGAGTTTGTATTTTCTAACCTCACAATATTTTAGGATGGGTTAAAAAATATGGCAGAACAGAGTGAATATGTGCATTGGGCCTAATAACTATGCACTTTCTATTAGTATCTGAGTCTCTCCTGGGTGTGAAAATGGAAAAAGGAAGAATTAGTTCTGAAAAATAAACTGCATCCCATGGCTGCATGCAATGCACCCATTCAAAATGCTGCCCAGTTAGCACTGCTGGGCTTGCTTG
Source organism: Chionis minor (assembly GCA_013398295.1). NCBI lineage: Eukaryota > Metazoa > Chordata > Aves > Charadriiformes > Chionidae > Chionis > Chionis minor. The sequence continues at coordinate 391,204 of VZSF01010935.1, forward strand.
CAAACTTTGCCCTGAGTCCTCTGAATTTGGTTCCCTCTTACGTTTTCCATGAGCTTGACTTCTTCTTGGTTAGTCAAGAAAATAATTGCACGATGTCTCAAATCTGCCCTTCTCCAGCTTCTTGTATCATAAAATAACTCCAGGCGCAATATGTTATGCAAGTCTGTGATCATCCCTCTAATTTCTTATAAAAGATATGACCTTGTTATCAATGAAGATATTTTTAAAGTACTGATCATCTGAGCTAAAACCTCATGGGTAGAAATGCAAAATACGTTCTAATGTCTCTTAAAGCTCAACTCCACATTTGTTACACTCAATTCAAATTCTACATGGTTTTCTTTGCAACCAAAACCAACTACACTACTTTCAAGATATATGAAATCTGAGCTGAATTTTTGGGGCGTGACCATAATCTTGAGAGGTTATGCGACAATGTTTGGGGATGTACTGACTTTAACACCTGAGAATGAAATTTGGCTGCTAGGCACACATTTATTAGGATCATTCTAAAAATTTGTACAGTATAAAGCCCGAATTAGAGTAAACTATCCAATTGCATTTCTGGATCATAACCTGAGCTGATTCTCTTTAGGTATAGAGAAAGGAGTGTGCAGTTGTCAGATTGTGCCACCTTTTGGTTTGTGTATTACACACTGTACTTCTAATCAGTTGGGAAGCCATTTTATTCTCAAACCTCAACTTGGACTGCAAAAGGAGATGTATACTCAATACACTTCCACAGAGGTTTTACATTTATTCGCTTTTTCTTTCTTTCTTTTTTTTTTTCTGTTCTCAACCTAAAAGAAAGGTCACTTCAAGTGATGCTATATACATTGTGCTCTTTATGCACCTAACAGTAGAGTGTCTGTGCTCTAAGAAGACAGAAAATCTGCAGCCCCTCATTCCTTTTACCTTTGATGTCTTCAAGAAGTGACTGAAATATCAATATGTTTACTGAACATAGAGGAAAAACTACTTCCCCCAGGGTGAAGTAACTATGTTTAGGATGGCTTACGAGACACCTCCCCTATGGAAGAGGACGAGCTTCAGGGCACATATAAATATGCATCATATACACGTAGTCATCCTTCCAGCCAGAAGAAATACATGTGTTTAACAAGCACATTTCGAATGCAACCTGGTTTAGCTTCTGCTGCACTAATAACTCCTGCAATTAAGCAATGTTGCTAGCCAATTAGCTCACATTTTTTTCCATATTGAAGGAGCAAATATAGGCAGTTATTTAACCCCTTTTGTGCCCTTGGGCCATCAGCATGCCTAACATTGGGGGAAACTGTAATTGTAATCCCCTCAGAAATAGCTTTTCTTCTGTTACATCAGGAGGCGATAAAATGAAATAGCATGATTGAATATGGAAAAGGCTGGATAACTTTATGAGTATTGCTACTACTAATAGCCACCTTATGTTTAAGTGAAATCTTTTGCATGGGAGGATCTAAAAACTTCCCAATATGCATATAAGGATAATTTTACTTATTGAACTTTTCTGAGGCAACCCTAGTGTGTAAAAGAAAGACTCCATTAGATGCACAGCAAGCCTGGGACTTAGTGGAAATGCTAGTGTGACTCTATAACGTGTACAGCAAGACCTACTTTGTGATGGGAAGGTAATATTGTGTGCTATTCCCCAGACAGTAACCCACTATGGTGGTTCCAGAAGTTGTCACCAAAGGTACTTTGTTCTCTTTTGTATTCCCTGAGTATAGGTAGAGGCTTAAGGCCACAATCTTGTCTTTATATTTCATGTTCTTAATTTTTCTAAATCTAGATATAAATATTATAATATTATCTATATAATATTAATTTGCTTCCATCTTCTGTGCATTCAGTTTCAACGCATCATCCCTTAGCTACCTATTGCAATGCTGGACTAGGTGCTATTTTAATGCACTCTCATTTCCATTTAAAATTCTACTGGAAAAGTGTGAAATATCCTTTTTTATACGTGTGTGAATAGAGCCTTTAATGCTCAAGTTTAAATGAATGGTGTATTTTTTGGCTAGGTGTCAAAGACTTAACAGAACTTGTACTATAGTCTGTTCACAGGAAAAAACAAATAGTTTCACACTGAGGTATTTGGAAACAGGTGTGCCGAACAATTACAGAATGTTACAGCTCTTGGAGGCAGCCCTCCAAGAAATTAAGGTCTAAAAATGTATGGTAACACTATCACATTGATAAAATATCTAGTACTGAATCCCACTGGATGGGAGAAAAACGGACTGGAGTGCAAGGAGAAGATGTGGTCACTATTATGTCAGGGCATGAAGCAGCTAGGGTTGTTGCCAACAGGTCTGGAAGGGAAACAATAGAAAAGCTTCACTTGGGATGTGGTTTGGAACAAGATATCAACACTGTCCACTCCCACTCCCACGGTCACCACCCTGCCTCAAGCGGCAAAACGCTTTTGTGGCCATACTCAGCATGGAGCCAGCGCTGCTTCTTTAGCACACAGTTACACGGCTCTACAAAACTGAGCAGCAACCTCTTTTGCTGATGCCTCTCTTTCCTAAAGCACCAATTCCACATTTCTGTTTCACCATATACCTATTTCATTTTGATTCCCTGCTGAAAAAATAATCTTTCCACGCTTCTCTTCCTCCGTGATGATGTCAAACTCTTTCATAAAAGTTGTAAAGCCAAGACTTCAGTTCCACCTCCCGATTTCTAACAAACATCCAGAAACAACAGTAAGCATTTCAAAGCTGTTATAAATCCACAAAAATGAATCCAACCTTCAGTCCACCCCCCTAAAATGTTCTCTGTCTCTTACAAAAATGATTTGTGTCCCCAGGCACATCTGCATAGCAGCTTTTCACCAGGACCTCTTAACTTTGCACTTTCCCATTTTGAGACAAATATTCTCAGAAATTAGAGGTGGTCTTGTCCATCAAGCCTCATTTAGCTGCTACCTCAAGACAAGGTGACCCTGCCTCTTCACCCTCCAAATTCCACCAGCTTACGTGTGCGGTGCTTCCATGTGGCGTGGAGGGGAATTCCGCCCTGACTCTCTCCGCATTCAGGTTATGGCCCTATCATTATTTTAGCATGTGTAACTACACATTTTATTACTGGTCACAAAATTATTCCTCTCCATTTTCAAATCCAGCCGTACTCTTTGACTCCGTGACCTCCTGTGGCAGCAGATCCCAGAGAAAATTCTCCGCCTTTGCCAAGACTGTAACAGAATGTTTAATGTCGAAGGATGAAAACACATTATCCCATCTTTGATGTTTAAAGAGAGGGGAGAGACCTCAAGACCTTTCTGCATATTATACAGTGTAACACATTTGTATGCTCTCTGCAGAGCTGGCGTGTCTTATTCAAGGTCAGCTCTGCTCCACACTCTGGTCCAGCAACCTCCCTCCCTAAGTTTTCGTATTTCAGTTACAAATGGACTTGCTAAATTGTGAAGTCAAGGCTAGAGCAAATGAGCAGACAAATGGCAAATAGAAAAAAAATCCTAACACTTCATACTGCTGTTGTGTTTCTCTGAAAAGATCAACTCAACAGCATCTTGCATTCATGGACCTCAAAGAGTGTCTGTAAAAGCGGGCCAATGCCTTCAGCCCCAGTACCAACAGAGCACTGAAATGCCTGCGCTCTCACAGAAAATGGGGTAAGAAGTAATTTCACTGGTATTACTGCAGTAATACCATGCAAAAAAATGGTACAAGTTTGTTATGGATATCAGGAGAATCAGGCTTACAGAAAAGAATTGATTTGACCCACAGTCATGGAGCTATTTAGCAGCACAGTAAAGAAAATGGCATACATCTCCTGGCTTTTGGTCCTCTCCTCTCTAGTTGCTGGGCAGTACCACTACTGTTCCCTTAATAATGATACTACGTGCTTAACAAATTGTGTGAAAGCTAGTGAATGGCAATTTAGCCTAAGGATGCTCTTCAGGCCCTAAACAGCCCTTCTTCTTCTGTTAGGCTTTATCCTTAGCAAGCTAAGATTGGATCATCAGCAACTTGAAACACCTAAGAGGCAGAAAAAATGAACACCAAGTCAGACTCCAGGTCTCTTTATGATCCCCTTTGGGCTTGCCAAGGGACAGATGTTCCCACCTGAGTTTGGTGAGATTTCCTGACCTTATTATGGCTTCCAATGGGGAAAGAGTCTTCTTAATTAATACTTTCTATTGTGAATTGTGACCACATGTTGTTCAAAGAAAAGCAAAGCATATTTTTCTTGAGGAAATTGTCCTTTATTTCTAAACAAAACCAAAAAATAAGACCATTGTCATTCTGTTTCTTCCTAACCAAACTGCTGTAGACATTATTTCCTAAAAATAAAAAAATAAAAAAAGCCAAAAAAAAAGAGAAAAAAGGGTAGATCTTCATCAAATGACATTTACTGTGTCTGGCATTTCCCCTCTTTATGAATGCTATTTCATGGTTTGCTTCACAAAAATCTTTTTATTTCAAAAATCAGAGTGTACTGAAATCAGCTTTGCACCTCAAATGTCAGTTAACGAAGTTCCTCAAACCTCGGTTACTGAGGTCCAGTGACAAAGACCTCTGTCCTCTATAGAGCAGACTGTTCCCCCCACCTTGATCCTCTTTGCTGCTTTTTCCTCCTTCTCGGGTGGCTGAGAGTGCAAAAACTGCCACCATACTTCTGGTTTTGTGCAGGGAAAGCTTGTGTTAGGAGGCAGTGCGACTTCCTAGGTGGGTATGAATGCCAGGCTTGGACTCAAGAGGTCACACGTTCTGTTTCTACCTCTGCTGTTGCAGTTTCCCCTTCAGTACAATACTAATGACCTGCCTTGTGAAGCAGTTTGAGATTGGTGCTGAAAAGCCAACTTCACAGAGGTATTATCTCATGGAATATGATAATTTAGGATCTGCCAGCTGACCTCACGTTTGGCTGGAAAAGTGCGTGCCAGGCTTAGCTTGCCTACTGATTTTCTTGCTAGTATTCATTTATTTTGTGGTATTGGAGGGGTGGATAGAGACAATGGAAACTCAGACCATTCTTAGTGGCAAAACATACACCGCCACATTATAATATTGCATTATATACATATATACACACACAAATATACACTCACACACACAAACTGTCTCGCATCAGTTTTTTAGCATTCCTTGTTGTATGTAAATGTAAGTCATTATAATCCCCATATAAAATTAATTGCAGTCAGAAATTCCCACATTCGTATTTTCAGAAGGTTACCAGATACTCTTTTAATTTGGCTCTCCTGCCTTGTCAAAATAAAAGCTCTTTGCCTAGCATTTATGAGGCCTCTAAGCTTAATTGCATTCATCTTTATCAAGTCTTGAAACTGACTGATATATTTAAATGAGCTAAAATAAAAAGGTTTGAGGCAACTGAAGTCTCTTCAATAAACTGAAGAAAAATTTGCGAAATACTATGGAAGCAGTAGTGACCAAAGCTGTAAAGAAGAAAGATTTTAAAACTAATAAGTTGCCAAGTGGATCCTTTTCTTAATTAGTCTTCCTTTCAAAGAATTAGTGAGTAAAAGGCTTAAAGAAGATGAAGTGAAATTTGAATGTTACCCACAGTCTATAAATAAGACTTAAATTAGTCTTTCATTTGGCCCATGATAATTCTATTATATGTCCTGCCATGTTCTAATTTCTTTGTCTTGCCTTCCTAGAATTCTTCACCACCAAGAGATGTGACTGACTACTGGAGGAGATTTTGAATATTTTTCAGCATATAAAAACAGCTGAGGAAGTACTCTTTTCCATTTGGGGTTTTTTTTCTGGCTTTCATTGTTAAAAGTTGTAAGTATTTTAGGGCTTACACTTGGAAAAGGTCAGAAGGGGTGTGTTCAGCTCTTAGCTCTGCCATAGACATCCTCAGCAGCCTTAGGAGGCAGCAGCAAGTGACCACCCTGAGTGGAGGCGGCTACTCTCCCTGGGGTCTGACCCCTCTGAAGCAGGCACTGTCAAGCTGTGGTTTGTAGACCCCTGAGGAACTGACAGGTAATGAAGAAAGACAAATACACTGTCAGGTTGTACCGAAAGCAGTACCATCACTGGAAAATCACTTGAAGACTCTGAGTAGAACCATGTTGTCTGTAGGTCAGTGAAAAGACACTTGCCCAGCAAAAAAAAGTCTTCTTGTTGAATAGCCTTCTGTGCCTGAAGATAGTTTTAATTTTTCTGTGGCTGAATTCCCAGCCAGGAATGTGATGGAATAGTGGGAATACTAGAAACGTATTCCACCCTGTCTTCCCTGTTTATTTCATAAAGCCATAAGCTCATAGATTCTGTTTCTATTGAGTTTCTTCTGTCTCTGCAGGCAACGTTGCTCTTTTATCTGCTGTAGTATTGAAGCAGTGATCACTAGTGAGCTCCCTCTCCATTCAGGGCTCAGCTCTGCAAGACTGATCCCCGAGTCTGAGTGGAGAGAACATCTCTGGCCCACACCACGCATGGGAACTCCAGTCTTGGGCTGTGACAAGTTGTGACGATTTAGGATAAATGCAAAACTTTGAGACCCTCTGAACCCCTTACTTTATTGTCCCAGACTTTTGTCTCAAGTGAATCCTGGACAGGAGCAGAGCTTAACCTGGAGGGTCAAGGTTTGTGGGTCTTTATTAATCCTTTCTTTGGAGGCCAGTAACTAACACCTCTTTTTATCTCAGAGCTTCATATTGCTATTGTCTACCACACAGTGTGGTCGATAGCTACGCCTGTGAAATTTATTCAGTGCCATAGAAACAGGTGATTTAAAAAATAGCTTTCATTTAGGTCTGTGACAAATTCAAAGAAGAGCTGAGTTTCTCTAATGGCTGGAATGAGGAGATGCAAACTATGGCAGCTCTAGGCAGATTCTTATTTTGACAGAAGCAATGACTCACTGTGTGACCATGGACAAGTCGTTCAATTTTCTTCTGCTTTAGTCAACAAAACTATAAAATTATTAAAAGACAAAAAAACAAAAAGTCCCCAGATTTTACTGAAAAACAAATCCTTCCTTTGAGCTCAGTTGGTGAATAAATGACAAAAACAACAAGATGAAACATGGGTGTAACCCACAGTTTTGCCAAATATACCACAAAAATACGGAGAGGGTACAGAGGAAGAGAAGGCAGGGGGAAAAAAAAGATCAGCAAGAACACCAAAATGCCCCAAAGCACATGAAATCATGTTAACAGAAACAACTTGAACAAAAGAGAGTATAGATGCCCACAGGGTGGTGAGTAGGAGGGTGTACTCCAAAGAAAAATAGCAATCAAATGATCTAATGCTCTTTTCATCACAAGCAGCCTTTAAAACGAGATAGTGATTGTCTCATCCTTTCACGGGGTACAGTATAACAACTATTTAAACATGTCTGGAAACAACACCAATCACACTTTAGCACAATTAATGAATGATGGTTTGCCCAATACTAACTGTAGGGAGAAACATGGAGGCGTAAAAGGCACCGTTGCCACTGACGGTCTCCTGGTTCAGTCTGCTCAGTGACACCTGCTTTGCCAGGGCCACATGAAGAAACCAGAGGGCCTTAGGTATGGTGCACACTGAGCTAGTCCTGCAGGAATCGCACCATGTAACATAGGGACGGGGGGCTACTTTACCTGCTGTTTGGAGTCCCCTCTGCATGCAAGAGATACACTGTACTGCACGGGAGCAATGGTTCCGATGCATCCTACAAAAGCGCTGCTGCATGCTGGCATCTCCCTTTCTCGGCTGTCATTATAGCTGGGGTCTCAGGTCCTTTGGTCCTAGCTGCTGCAATGTATCCTCGCTTCTTGCCTGGGATGAGAGAATGTGAAAGAAAAGTGATGCCTCCTGAGACATCAGCATTATTTCTAGGACCTATTCTGTGCTGCCTGGCCATGGCTGCTGTTGTTTTCTACACGGACTAAGGCTGCAGCAAAAAGTGCTGTTGCATTAGACTGCTCCTCGGAAAGAAAGCAGGATGATGCTTTATCCCTGGCTGCAGCAGGCAAGTGGCTGTAATGGAGTGAGAACATGAAACGAGGAGGAAAACAATGAACAGAGGAAAAGTCAAAGTTAGGCCTGCAGCAGAAGAGAGGCTACAAAGGTATCTTCAAAGGGTTTTCTGAGGAAAAAAAAAAAAAGGAGCAGACAACATACATATTAATGAACCAGAAACAATATTGAAAAACAACCTATTATCCTTACTCAGATCAAAAGAACATGAAGGTTAACACCTCAGACATCAGACCTCTGCAACAGGAGAGTGGGCTTAGCAACAAGTCTGCTTCCCGTCGTCTTCCCTTGTTTTTGTGACTAGGACCAGGCAAAGAGGGAGCAGGTTCCTTGGGAGGGAGGATCTGTAGAAGTGGGCCTACAAGCCCAGCAGCTGCACAGTGGAAGTTTAAATAAAAAAAAAAAAGAAAAAGGCATTAAAACCAAGCAGAGACTCAATAAAATCTGGATGAGCATGTGAAGAAAGTGAAGATGAAAATTATATGGGCTACAATGCAAAGACAAAATTTACTGTCTTGCCTTGCTTGAGGGGAGTGCTGGAGCACTCCGGGAAAGATGCTGCATTATTTGCACACTCCTCACTGAACTGCCGTAAGGCTCCCCGGTGGTCGTCAATCTCCTCTCCCCTCCTCCCACCCCAGAGCCCTCTTCTCCTACAAGCCCGTGGGGCTCCCCAGATTTCCAGAAGAGAGTCCTGCAGTACTCATCCCTGCAAAAGCATCTTCATCTGAAAATCAGAGACATTCTCTGCTGGGGATTGTATCCACTTGCAATAGGAATAGCTCCATGATCTGAAAAGTCTTTTCCATATTTAATTTCTTTGATAGGCAAAATAGCAATCTGACCAAATTAGATTTTCTCCTAATAATTTTCCACAGCACAAACTGTTGTTTAGGGGCTCCTACCTGGTGCATGAAACCACACCTGCATGGTGAGGGCATTTACAATACTGAAATGAAAGCTACCTCAGAAGTGGTTACAAGTGAAGGAAAGGTATCTCTAATGATGACAATGGGGAGAGACACATTCATTCTCTGCCAGAGACTTCATAACAAAAATCCCTCTTCCTACACACCTATATTCTATTAGCAGCACATATTTGCTAGGGGCATTGAATTTTAGACCAGCTTCTTCCTGATTTTTTGCACTCATGTTCATACCTGCACTAATGATGAAAAAGGGTCAAAATACAAAGTTAGAATCCAGCACATTTTTTGTAGCTACTTTGAGGCTTCAGAAATTATACAATTCAAAAAGTAAAAAAAAACCAAAACCAAAACCAAAAACAAACTTGGTTTTGCCACAAATGTGACTGAACAAAATTTCAGCTTTCCTGAGACCAATAGAAGTTTTGCTGCTGATTGCAAAGGATTTTCACTTGATTTAATATGCAGGTATATCAGGTAGCTATGTTGTTTTTACTACAGCCATTTTCCGGACTCTAAGCATTTCAAAAATGATCCAGACTTTTCCCAGCTGTGATAGGACAAGAGTCACTGGACACAAGGTAGAACATAGGAATTCCAGTCAGATTTAAGGGAAACTTTTTCTAGATGAAAGTAATTAGTCACTGGAGCAACTGGTCAGAGAAGTTGTGGGATCTGCATCCTCTGAGATATTCAAAACTCAGTTGGGCACACCCCTGAGCAACCTGCTCTAAACAGAAGTGCTTTGAGCAGGACATTGGACTAGATGGACTCTGGAGGTCCCTTCCAATCTAAATTGTTCCATTAATCTGTGTTTGGGAAGCATAGCAATTTAATACATAACTAGACTGTGTGGATTGGATCTCTGACCCTGGTAGTCTTCATACAGTACAGAAAACTGTGCTAAATACTAAGAATAAAGCCAGAATTCGTGAATGTTGGAATTAGAACCATTTACAGGAAGATACAGACTTTGTTCCAAAATATTGTTTTTCATAGTAAAAATTCTGTTGCTAAAAGACTGATCATTTAAGCACTCCCTCGTGTTTTACCTGAAGTTTGCATGGGTGGTTTGAAACCCACTCCAATCTTCGCTTTCTGCATTTCAATAAGATCATAGAAAGCTTTGGTTTACCATCAAGAAAGTGGGCCAAGTTCTGGGTTGACTTACACCTACTGCAACTTCAGTAGCAAAGATATTTCACAGTGAGGTAGGACAGGACCTGTTCTAGCCTCTTCAAACTTGTAAAGCTTCTTCCTCTTCAGACTGAGTGGGAATTTTTGCATGAGCAGACTGATGCCTGACATTTCTAATGCTTCTTTTTTAGGCCAGATTTGAAATATCAAAAACATTTTTTGTGATATTATTGTATTCCTATTTCCAGTTTTCCCCTTCTCCAAATTTTCTTATCTGCTCTTTCCATATATTCGCCCTCTGCCTCACTCCTAAGAAAAAGAAAGTAAGAAAGAAAGATGTAGAAACTTGCATTTCTATGTAGGTGGGAGGAATTAGCAAACCAGCTTTCAAATTTCCATTCCTGCTGCAATCAGGAATGTTCTAGTTTTATACACGTAATGTGCAGATCCTATTTTCCTGTCTTTCCTATAGCATTAAGTAGGTTTCAGGTGCCTACTGAAAACCACTCAAATCACTGAAGTTAATGGGTTATTCCATCATAAATTACTATTTACTCAATTACAAATAATGCCATAAAGCAAAAATATATAGCAACTGGTTAACTGTATGATGGAAAATAATGAATAAAATGTTTAAGCATATGAGTCACAACAGATTGTTGTTTCCTAAAGTCTGAGACATATCCCCATGTGGGGTATGAAGAGATAACAATGGGTCATGGAAGATGAATATATTAAAATGGGTGTGTATTTAAAAACATGTGGTAGTTTAGCAGGAGAAGCAAAATTATTTTTCTCTTAATGCAGTAGGTATTTGTTTTCAAAAGTTTGGAAAACAATCTGGTACATCATGGTCTGAGGCAGCATGTTCCTACCTGCCCATGGTACTGGGGGGCTGTTTTTATAAGAGTTTCAGGCAATTTTTCTTATGTAATGGAGGCTCTCGTGATGACTGAATAACAGGACAAAAATGTGACCACACTCATGTGACCCAGTATGCAGTTAAATTCTGCACTATCTGTGAATCACTACCAGGAAAAGAAAAAAAAAGAAAAAGGGAGATTTAAAAGATAGATGGTAGGGATGAAGTCTTAACATACTAAATTGAACAGAAATTCTTCCTGGACTTCGTGCATCCATCACTCAAGTGGTGCAGCTCACTGAAAAAGTCCAACTGCAATTCCTCTATCTCTTTGGCTGTGGTTTCACAATGGGGCCAGAGGTTAAATGATCCAGCCATTACTGCTCATGCACGAAACTCAACAGCTCCGATTTTCCTACATGAAGACTGCATTGAAACAGGAGCTTAGACCCACTAGGGAAAGACTGTTGCTATCGTGTTCTTCTGGAAAGTGGCATTTACTCTCCAATGCAAGTTATATTTCTGTATAAAATATGTTGCATCCTCCTGACATCAGTCAGATGTCAAAGTTTTCAGCTGTCTCCTTAGAATCGATTTTAAAGAGCACCCATCTGCAAATCAACAAAAAAGTTGTCAGATTTTCTACAGAGCCAAAAAAACAGGGCAAAGTTTTCTCACAAATAAGGCCACAAATCTCACAAGAAAAGTGGTGGGGGAAAAAGGTTCTCCTGAAAATGTGGCTCCACTTGTAGGCATCAACACTAGACAGTTTGGCACTCTAGTGCATTAAGAAAATTTTCTCTTTTGTCTCTGTGATCTGTTGGCCTCCTGCCACACTAGCAAAGATCATGGTCTTAAACTTCAAGGAACTGAAGTTAAAATTTGCTTACACATATCAGTTTCTGTGTCAGATATGTGTAGGCAGTTACACATGACACAAATTTCTTTCCTCTCACCACCACCAAAAGAGATCACTCTATTCTATATTGTTATCCTAACCTGAGTGCAATTTTCAAATCTCCTAAGCCATTTGTGGTCTAGGAAATGTCAAGGCCAAATTGTGTTGGCCATTCATTTCTAAAGAGAAATGCTCACCAATTCATAGCTGAATTTGGTACAACATAACAGTTCCCAAAATATGTTCTATTGGCTGTTAGCAGTCTCTGGGGATCTGCCACATATTACATTTTGGTTTTTTCTTCCCAGCTATGAAATACTTCCCTAAAAGTTAACTTTCAATTGAAAAATAGACATAATTTAGGGACTGGACTGAGATTAAGAATGCTTGAGTTTTGTTCTTGGTTGCACAACTGACCTCTTGTGTGGTCTAAGACAAGCCACCTCCTCTTTGCCTAGCTTATTTTGCTCTGCTGACCTTGCTACATTTTGCCTAGTTGAATAAAGAATCTTCAGTGAGTAGATCATGCCTGACCAATTCAGTTCTTTTCTATGACAAAATTACTGGATCTGTGGAAAAGTAGAGAGTAGATGCCACTTACCTTGACTTTAGCAAGGCTTTTAAGCATTGCCTCCTATAGTACACTTGTACCCAAGTTGAACTCTCACAGTCCGGATGGGGTTGCACTCCTGTCAAGTTTGCAGATGGCACCAATTTGGGGGCACTACTCAATACACTTGAGGGCAGAGGCTGCCATCCAGAGGGACCCAGACAGGCCAGAGGAAGAGGCCAACAGAAACTCCATGAAATTCAGCAGAGCCTTGCCACCGGGAAGGAAGAGCCCCTCAATGACACTGACAAAGTTCAGCAGAGGACCACCATGATGGTCAGGGGCAGGTTCAGCCTGGAGAGGAGACGGCTTTAGTTGAGAGAGACCCTGATATGCCACGTATGCCTGTGCCCTCACTATCTCTCTACAGGGTATTCAAGGAAGTGGCTCTAAATCCATCTTGAGAGAGCTGTTCCATGTTATTATGAAGCTGAAGTATTACAAGGTGCTTAAATAATCACTGTGGCAAAGAGCAACAGAGTGCTAAGGAGAAAATGACTTTTTAGCCTGGTGACTGAGGCAGCTGCATTCAACATCCAGCTCCACACTGTCCCCAAGACAAAAAGGAAGAGCTGCACACTCAGAGCATGGAGCACATCTGCTTTCACACGAGCTGGTAGCCAGGTGAAGCAGGAGCGCTGGCAGGATGCAAACGTTCACATCAGGTGTGGAAGGAAACTTATTTTCTGTCTACTGTGTTCTGGGCACATGTGGGAAGGTGCTGTTTGCCTGAGCAAAAGCCTGTCCTTTCTGTCCCTGTGCTAAGGTCATATAATGAGCTGGGGGGGGGTCACTTGTCAAATAACAGTCATGTATATATACAACACCCCCCCATACCAGCTGCTAGGTAAAAAGCACTGCCACCTCTGAAAACCTGGCAAATCCCAGCCCTTTATTTCCTCTACTTTTCCTCCTCATGCTTCAAAATGAACATTTTTGTTTTGGATGAAATGGAATGTATGTTTGCATTTTACACTAAATAAATGTTTTCAGATTTCCATTTTGGCAAGAAAAACAAAAAACGAAGTTCCATTTGGTTTGACTCTAACTTATTTTTTCTCCCTCTTTTTTAGGTTCGGCACTCTAGCTGAAAAAAAACAATTATTCTCACAGCCTTAGTCACACGTTTTCCAGGCAGTGCCTGAAATGTTTCCTTTCAACTCTTTGCAAGCATTTTATAGGTTGTCATTTCGCTGCTGCTTCAAGAACAAGAGACTGCAATTCTTCCAAGTGAACAGCTTCGATGACTTTCCTGACTGATGCAAATGTGTTACACTGTTGACAAATACCAACCATGAGAGTTGACTTGGCTATTGCTGTTTGCTGTAGCTGGTATTTCCCCTGAAAAATCTCCTCCCACCCATCAAATGGAGCGTTCTGTATTATCATGTTAGTTTTTAATAATCTTTTTATATGCCTTATCTTTTATCTAGACAAATAAGAACTAATCAGTTTTCAACAAACATAATTTGCCACTTAAATGGCTGTAAACGATTCCCTGACGAGGGGCCAGGCACTGAACGCACATGGAGTACAGAATATCTCCCACCATTAAAACTGATCCTTTTAGTCCACACTGAAAATCGTGGACAGGGTAACATGGACATTTCAGCTATATCTCTATATGTCTTAATTTCAGCTATTTGCAGCTTGGTTTGAGAAGAAACAGGGAATGCAGCAATTTTATTTCTGTAAGTATTGCCAATACCTGTAGCACACAAACACTGATGTGGTTCCTGTCTTGAGGAACTTGCAGTCTAAGTTAACACACAACAAAATGCGTGAAGAGGTGCAATGGATTACAGAGGCCAAAGTCTCAAGCCATACAAAATGCAATCCTGCCCCTAGCCAAAACCCTGTTCAGGAAAACGTAGGGAAGCATCTATACGTATGGACCCAAGTCCTGAACCCTCTCCTTAAAATATATGAAAATATGCACACACATTAATAGGAAGACAACAATAGCAATTTTGTCACTGCAGGTTAACTGCTAGAGGTGTTGCTAACAGGCTTCAGGAGGGAGTAAATTTGGTGTATCCTAACTCTGACACCATCTTCAAAAGTGGTTCTCAACCTCATCAAAATTACTACAAGGGAAAAAATAAAACAAGTAAATTACATTTTAGAACTACTAATCCTCATGGATTAACAGCCATAACTCAATTTCAGAGACATGAGTGGATTTTCATAACACATGCACACACACACAAAATAGACACCAGGATATTGGGGCTCAGTTAAATATTTAAATAAGATCAAAATAAAATTAAAATAGTTTTTGTATTTCATATTTGTATTTTTAATTGACTGGAAAATGGAAGGAAGAGATTGAAATACTGTGTTAATATCTATGCTATCTCCACTGACTATGCAAAGATTTGCTTCTGATTTTAAAGTTTCTCAGCTCAAGAAGATGTAGATTTTCTTGGCAACAGCTGCTGTGTAAAATATTCTGAGATAGAATTTTTTATCATAATTAATAATAGATGAAAATTTCTGCGTTTTTGATGTTCTAAACTCTATGCTGTTTGATTTACGACGTCTTTATAGTTGTTTTCTAGTAATTCTATGCCTCTTTCTGTTGGTATAAGACTGGTCGTCTCTTTTATTTCCCTAGTGGAGTTGGTACAGTACTCTTTTCTTCCTTTTCTTGCCTTTTTTTCTGTAAATATATTTCATAAAATTCTCCTTTCTTCCTTAATGAGACTGATCCTTATGTTCTGTAAGTTTGTTGCTGTGGATTTTTTTCTCTTTTTCTCTTTTTCTTTTTTCTTCTTTTCCTTTTTTCTTCTTTTTCTTTTTTTAACTCCACACAGTGCAGTAATAAAATCTTGGTGGAGGCTATTGCAGCTAGAAGTGTGTTCTGTGTGCACTCTTGTAGGGCTGGCTGTATTCTCTGTAATGAATGTTTTAAACTGGATGGTGACTGAAGAGGTATAGTCTGGTTTGGGGGGTCAAGGGGTTTTTTGCTTGCATTGCGATTTTTTCATTTGGTGTTGGGGTTTTAGGGAATCATGCCTTGCAAAACTTACTGGGTAATGCTCCATCATTGGTATTTCATCAGAAGTTGGATACAGGTGCTTATAAGGTATTATTACTGTGTCAGCGGTCCCAGCTCTTGTCACACTAGAGGACCATATGTCATAGCTGGGATGTTAGTGACAGCTGTAGTTAAAGCTGTCAAAGAGTTTCCAATAGAACCCCTCATTTTCCGTCATTTGTAACTTTTTTAGCTTTACATCTGCAGAGCGCAAATTTTCCAGGAAACGTTTGTACCTCAAAGGGAAGTGTTTTGAATAAGCCTGGCCAGTTGTTGACACAAGAGAATGGGGGGAAAAAAACCCCAAAACCCAAACCAATCAAAAATCAAGCCACCTTCTATCGTGAAACAGCCTGAAACATATCAGGGACACCCCAGGAGGAAGAAAGTGGCTCCAGGAAAAACTGTTGGATACTTGATGGGGTTGGGAGGCTCTGACTTACTGCAAACCGTAAAGGACAAGAACTAACACCAAAACCAGGTGCAGGTGAGTTGTTCCTCAGCCTGCTGGGGACAGGCTGGGCAGGGTGGCTATTTATAAATGTATGGATTTTTTATTTGTAAACAAACAAACAAACCACTTCCAAATCAGCTGCAAACAAAATAATAAATACCCTCTCTGGCTCTTTGTCAGCGTTATTGTAACAAGAAAGCTTGAAAAATTTCACCAGAGAAGCCACTGCTGCAAGTAAAAGGCAGCAGTGAGAAACCCCGTCTGTTCTCCTGCACTGCACGCTTCCCTGCTTCGGTGCCCTGCAAGTTTAAAAGGCCGCTTCCACCCTCACTCCGTAACACCCTTTAAGTAGCATTTGTGCATCACGATTGTCAATTACCTCATAAACATCTGCAGCAGCATCATTGTTTGGATAGCTGGTTCTCAGTATATATCCTTACCGGAGAAAAAGCTTTGCTTCTTATATCATTCAGCTTCTGTGGTTTGGGGTTTTTTTTTTCAGTAAGATCTATATATTTGCCTGTACTGCAACATGCCATATGGGTGTACTCATGGTAGTGTGGCTTTTTCTACAGACTGCATTTTTATTTGTAACACTGCACTTTCCATAAAAGATTTTGGCAAAGGCAATGGAGAATCATAGCTTAAATATAATAATATTAATTTACCATCTTTTTCCCCCCTTTCTATTTTCTTTTCTTATGTTATAAGTTAAGAAACAGCCTCTAGTGCACAGACACTAATTCCTTCCTTGATAACCCCAGGAGATAACATTCTGGCATTCCTTAGTAAATTGGGCCTTGTAAAAACTATGCCTGGGTGGTCCATGATTATCTCTCTAGAACCAGGCTGTTCTCAGGCAGCATTGTTTTTTCTTTAATTAAAAAAATGCTCACTGAGAAATACGCGTCCTTCAAATCAAGGCAATTTTAAATGCTGGTTAGAAAATAAAAGTTAGACCTATGATATACTACTCACTTTCATTTTTAAACTATCATCATTATTGTCTTAGAAGCGCAAATTTGACAAATCTTAGTACTTGGTACCTTCTATTTATGCAATGTCCCTCATCCTGAGGGATGCCTTCATGCAACTCAGAGCCTGACTAGGAACAGGCTCGTCTCCAGGTCCAAATATGCACTTCCTGAGTGTGTTCCTGTACATATACTAGCATTTTGCAACAAGATCTGTGCCAAATAAGAAGGGCAGAAAGATGAGGAAAATGCATGTGCCAGTCTGAAACACCAGTGACTGCATAGTAGCACATGCTGCTTAATAACAGTTAACTGTATTCCAAGCGCTATGGTCTGCAGCTACAACTGAATGGGACTGACACTGGTATGCAACCACACCTGCATAGCGAAGACCACACAAAACCTACCTCCATCAAGGCAATTAAATACGCCAGGCAAAGATTTGGCTTCACCCATTGTGGCAGGGAAAATACACGCATGCATCATACAAAATTACTTTGTCCAAATGTGGCGAGAGAAAATTAATTTTACATCTGACCACAGTCTCTGGTATTACAATAGCCTAATATTTCTAACAGTGATACACTTGGCAAAGCCTGATTCAAATAGGCAGGAAAAGATGATTTAAAAATACATACTAAGTATTCTCTACTCTTATAGACCTGGTTTACTAATGACAGAAACTTCCCCTACTCTTTGGTGGCTCAAAAAATGTCTAAGCGCCAAACTGTGCCTTCCTCTTCTTTATACAGTTATGCTGACCCTGCTGGAGAACATGAACAGTACCAAGTCATAAAAAAGGTCCTGCTTACCAAAGTCGGAAAGACCACAGACAAAGCAGACCATAATTGTGAGCAATCCCAAAGATGCTCCTTAATCGCATGGTGTAATTATTACAACATCAGCAACAAAAGTAATAATGAACAATCACATTTATAAAAATAAGAGAATAAGCAACAAAAATTATATGTATCCTTATACCAAAAAATAGCAAAAATTATTAACTGTATGAAACCATTGACTACTTCAGTTGATCATAAATTATAGCCACCTTGTGAAAGAAAATAATTGTTTCTTAATAGTTTCAGCAATGCAACACAATAGCTTTCTAACACTGAATCTTAGGGTATGAATAAGTGGTGTACAAGCAGTGTACAGACCCATAGTTGCCCCAGTGGTATTTTAAAAACGAAAAGTGTGTTTAGTACAGGTAAGTGCTGGAAGCATTACAAAGGCTGAGAAGTGTCTCACCAGTCCAAAAAACTTGAGAGCCATTGGCTTAGGAGAAGAACAAGGAGAAATACTTTACTGTTGAAACTACAGGAACGTATGCAGAATAATATTTCCTATGACAGATTCTGGTCAGGTTGGTAGGATATCCAAGCACCCCATGATTTTGAATAACCATAAAAAACCAGAAGTCCATTTTATGTTTTACTTGGAAAAGTACCTTCTTGGCAGTTGCAGATCCATTGATATCATTTGTTCGGCAAAACATTTGCTTATTACTGATTTGGAAGGCAGGCCAAAGATTCGCTTGGCAATTCTCTATGTACATTATCCAGCTTCAAGCTTCACTCAAAATCACTCCGTTTACAAGCTCAGATGAGATAACCACCTACAACAGCATGACAGATGCCAGAAGAAGTCCAGAGGTGCTCACTTAGTCATAAATGTTTTGGACATAATTTTTAATCAGAGTTAATAATATTCAGAGATTAATTCTAACAGTCCAAAAGTTTATGGATAAAAATTGCAGAATTTATCAATAAATGTGAAAGTCCCATTTGTTCTATTACTCCAACTGGGATCATTTTTCTATGAAATAGATCTCTTTTATGTGTCCATTAACATAAGACTGGAAGGGACCTCTTGAGTGATCAAGGCCAGACAACCATCCAGCTATCATAAGCAATCACGTCACATCATCTCTTATACAGAGATTAACTGAACTGTGTTTTACAAGTAGTTTCATTTTTATTCCCACTAGATCTCTGGAGATGCTGTTCAAAACCTCGATAATTTAATGTTTGAGAACTTTCTTTTGTCTTCTAACTTCCCGCAGTTTTTGTGACTGGTTAAATGCATTTAATCTTTTACTTTGATACTGAGTTTAACTATCTCTTCTCCCTCCCTGGCATATGCCCTCCTGATATGTTCATAGATACTCCTCTCTAGGCTAAAGCCAGATTGCTTTTAGTAGCCAAGGTTAAAAGCCAGGTTGTTTTTAGTACCCTCTCAAAATACAGGTTCTATGCTTCTCTCCTGGTGGCCCTTCTCTGTGAACATGGCTTTGCTCAGTGTTGCCCTTTCTTGAATGTAGTTGGCAACACCTGTATGTAGTCTTTCAGGTGAGGTCTCATACATTGCACTCATGTTAATACGTCCTTATCTCCTTTTGGTTACTTGGCAAGAGCCCACTTGCTTATTCTCCTTGCTGCCCATACAGCACTGGGAATACGGCCCTGCTCAGCCTCTCGTGTTTGGTTTGCTGGAGTCTGGAGGTAAAAATAAACACCATTTCCTAGCCACAACCTTCATGGAGCTATGGGAAGACTTGATTGCCATTCATCTTTGCACTCTCCTGTCAGATTATAGCGACCCACTACAAAGGTGCCCCAACAAAAAGCATTAAGAATACTCCCTCTAACTTTATGGTGGTTTCTGTTTAGTTTAAAAACAAGCTGTACGATAATAGATGGGCAATGTTTCATGATGACTCCATTGGTTAAATATTATGATGCTGCAAGTACAGAAATGGGAGAAAAACCGCACAACAAAAATATGCAGTCCAAATAGCATCTACAAAGCTCTCTATCCCTCTTCCTTTTAAATACCAATGAAGAGGAAAACAGAGAAGGGAGGAGTATATTCATTCAATCAGTTCAATCATTCTTGTGTTACTTCTGTGGTGCCCTTCATGCAGAATGATCACAAGGAACTTCACTTAAACTAAACTCAAACGCTTACCAAACTACAACAGAAGGAAAGCAGAATAAAACAAATTAGTCCAGTCAAGACTAAGGCTTAAAAATGCCGAGGGCCCTATTAACTATAAAAAGCTTACAGTGTCTCTGTGTGTACACACTTGCAAGCATGAGAGAGAAAAGATACATGTACATGAAAAAAAAAGAATTAGCAATCCATGCTGCTTCAGAGAGATTGTGCACTTCATTCTCGATTCACAAAGAAAACTTGCCTTAAAAGTGACCCACATTCAAGAATTCAAGACCTTCTTAGGCTACCATCCAGATTAACATAGGTAACAAGGCTGGCTGGGAACAGCTAAAACCTCTCTCAGCAATTCAATTACGATACAGCGCATGGACATATGTTTCAGCGTGGATTTAGCATGGGGCCTTATCCATTGGGATAGAAAGGCATGGCACAGCATTCCTTATGCTCATAAATACTGGTAACACGCAAAGTGCAAATTAGCTGGAATTGGCAGGACTGATATCTGTTGCAACATCAAATTAAAAGGCCGCAACTACTGGCAATTTTATGGATCATGCTGTGTTAATATTTTGTTTGTGTTTTTCTGGGAAAGTAGGGAAAATAATTGTAAAACTTCCCTGTATAAATGTATATTTGCATCTTAACAGAAAGCTAGGGGAGAAAATCAAGGAAGGATGCAACACAATTGGTTACAGACAAGCAACCTCCTAAAAAGCATTGAGGTCACAATCACACACAACCATTTGTCTCCTTGCCTCCCCCAGCCATCGTGGGCTGTTCTCCCCATCTGGAAATTAATAGATAAAGAGGTTAAAAAGTCTCTTGTGGGAAAAGATGGGTGCTCAGGAAGGGTAGAGCTCTGGGGAGAGCAGAGTGGGAGATGAGGCAACTGTCCTGACTGCGGGAGGGGAGGGAGGCAGCCTGGGGGCTGAGGAGCTCATGCCTGAAGAGATTTGGAGATGTCAGAGGCAAACACGCTTGGGTGCAGTAAGAGGGAAAATATGATACAGTGATATTTCTGTTATGATACAGTATTTAAAATAGCTGAACTAGGTAAAGCGGAAGACTGACAAGTCGCAGGACAACTTTGCGGAGCTGCAGAAAATACAGCCACAATTTGCTAATAAAACTTAGAGATTGCGGAGAAGGCTTTTACATGAAAGGCACAGTTCCCACTCGCACATAAAGATCCCCCCCAAAAATAGAGGAAGAGATCATAAGCAATGACAAAACAAAATGGAAGCTTCCCGCGGCAGGAACACCTAATTTTTAGTTAACATAAATTAGGCACAGTTTTAATGATAGCTAAGAAAGCTTCTGAGGCATGGTAATTCCGGAGCACGTCCCTACAAACATACAGCCCAAACCAGTGTTACCTGGATGTTACTGTGAAACAGCCACCCTACACCACCGGCTCATGTGGACAAAGCTTCTGTGCAGCACCAGGAACAAAGAGGATTAAAGTACATCAAGGCAAATTAGGTACTTCTGCCAGGGGTACTTTTGTTATGAAATAAGAGTGTGCATCTCTTCATAAAATTTAAAATAATAATTTCAAACAAACAAACAAACAAACAAAACCCCTACTATCGAATAGCTCTTCAGCTTCAAAATTGTACCACTGCTTTTTTCTCAGTAGGTTGACTCTGTAGAAAAGTCCTTACTGAGGTAAGATAACCTGAAGAAAAAAATCCCGTTTAAATCAAAGGGAATTTTGAAAAAGTTCTCTGTGTTGCAGGGTAGTGGTGGGGAAGTAGTGTCTTTAAATAGCTTTTTTCCTTGGGCAAAAGAAGTAATTTGTAGACTTTAAAAAAAACCTTTACCTATAACATTTCTTGGATTTGCTAGTTTAAAAAAGAATTTAAAATTTAGAGATTTAAAGAACAGGACAAATTTCAAATTGAAAAAAAACCCAAAACCACCAGCTATTGAAAGAATGTATCCAGGGTTGCTGTTAGCTTACAGTGCTGAACTGACTCTATAGTACTTTTCAATGTTTCTTGCCACTGAAAAAAAATCAAATTTTGAAAAAAAAACCCAGTTGAAAACAAAGTGTTTAGAGAATGACATTAACTAGATTACATCCCCACAACTAATTAATAGCACAAGTAGTAAATACTTAACAGGCGTAAGCAGGTTACACAAAAATGTGAAATGGCTTAACATGAATTGGCATATTTTAGGATTATTGATGAAAAATAAACTGACTGAATAATATAGGCCACAATTTTATCTAGTGATTCTTGAATCAAATTATAGAAGGTACAAATGAAGTGGAACATGTATCTATGTAAATGTATAGATATATTTATAAAGATGCCCATCTGGATTTAAAGCCTTTAATTAACAGAAAAGTTACACCACTTCTTGCTTCATCATTTCACTGCTCACGAAGTAGAATTTACACCTCGTGAAGAACAGTCATAGAAGAGACACAGTTCTTCTTTTAGAATAAGCAAAATTTACATGAATCATACTTTAATTAATTGAAAGTCCTGGTCATAAATTTGGAGGGCAAATTATTGTGGTAATTCTCCAAAGAAACCCCCAAAATTTCAAGGCAATACATTATTCTTACATGTATTGGACAATCAGGAAAGATACTCTGCACAAACTGCCAGTGGTAGAAAATCACTGCTAAAACATCTTGGCTACATCAGATTCTCATAATAGAAGGATGAAACATTTTTTTGAACATGAAGTTTCTGCTTCCATTGCACCAAATCAAAATTTTCTGAAAACATATTGCTTCATAGTTATCAAAAATAAATCAGAAAATGTTCTACTTTCTCATATTACAGATAAACACATGATAATAGTTTGTTCTCTCTTGCATCCAAATCTTCAGGCTCAATGACATAATCCTTTAGCAGGGTGTCTACTAGTTCTTAAATGGAAGACACAGTGTACTTTTTTCAGCTATAGTTACATTTCACAAGAAGTGCCCAACTATTTTGAACTAAGACATTGTTTGGAAACACATTCCATCCTTTTATAGAAACACGATTGCCAGCTAAAGCCACGGGTCTAACTATGACAGAAGATGAAAAAAAAAAACATCTTCACAAAGATTTTCCAAATGCAAGTGTCCCCCTCCCCATACTTATAACTGGTTGGAAATCAGCAACTCTAAGTTTTCGCAAACTTAATTTATTTAAAAATAAAGGTTACACCCAGGACCAAGTCCAACAGTGAAATCAGCCATGTAAACAGGATGGAAAAATCAGTTATTCTCACATATGGAGAGTTATAAAAGGTATGTGACATATGGAATCTGTATTTCAGTTAGGTCACAGTTTTGCTGTAACACTTTCTTTTACTCTTTTAACCCACTAGGAAAAGGTTTTCAGTCAAGGAGATGGAGATGAAAAAGAAAACCTGTTGACTGTTGAATCTGAAGCCCTCTCAGAGCAGGATATTTGTACCCAAGAAAGATGTGTTAAATAACAAATACATAACATGAGTGAAGGGTAAGTTAGATAAGTGTGTAATGTGCTTGTGCTTGGATTAAAAAGCAAAAAAATAAAAAGTTAGAAAAATTAATCTTTGTTTACTTTATTATGAGAAACTCCAGCTTCTTTAATATTCTGTATATTCATCAGAGTAGGAAAATATGAAAACTAAAATTCTTGTGGGATGGGAAAACTGTTTCCTGCCCATCTCTGACCTCTCAGTGTAAAACTGCTAAGCGCTTTGGTTTACAGTACAAATATTTCTGGATATGGTATCCATCTGTTATGTATTAGTGAAATGTTTCTGATATTCAGCATTCTTTTAAACAGCACTATTATAATTTCATCGAGAAAGGTTAATAGCTAAGTAATAGTCTGACAGGTTTACAGTAGATGGTATTTCTGGAAAGAGTATTTGCTGTTTAGCATTTCTTAAGCAGAGCTGTTAAAATTTCAACCAAAGAGTTTTCGAAACTTCAGGATGATCTATCATATGTGGGGTGATTATACAGAGTATTACTCTTAAAATGTTTTTTCAAGGAAATTTGACTACTTTTAACACATAACTAAAGGCTTTAAATGGTCTGCTTGAGTGCATCATAGTTATCCATAAAGATAACTTGGTATCAGTTTTTGAAACGTTTTGTCTTGGCTACATCTTGATTGCATGTCTTTATTTGCTCAGTAAATTTTATAGGTATAACCCCCTTACAGTAATGGAAGAGATGCTGTAATCCTAAGAAGTCAAAGAACACACAGAACGAGAAAGGAAATGAAAATTCCCAAACTGTAACCTATAGGAAACGTCTGCTAAAACCAGTGAATGGGTCCCATTTCCATTCCAATTGCTTTCTAGCTGCATGTAATTACTGTGCTGAATGTTCACTCGGTGGGTTTTCCAATCTTGTATGCATAAATGATTGGGAAGCTGTTTCCTTGGACACAAATATACCTGGAGGAAAATGGTACTAAGGTTTGGAAAGCTATCCAGATGCTCCTTACCAGCTCCTGGCTCAGGGCTGAGTCAGAAACTCAGATGCTTCAGAGTTTCTGTCAGGATAAGGGTCCCAGGAGCTTGCCTATAGCTTGACGTTTTCTCTGAGGTCTGTATAAAATCTTCAGATTCTTGGCTCCTTGCCATCAGCAGCAGATTTTGGTTCAGTACACTTTTTCCCAAGCAGCATCTCCCAATACCCCCGCTGATGCCATGGCCATGGCATTTTGATTAGCCAAGGGCATGGGAAAGGAGAGATGGTCCCAAATTCCTTTTTAACTTTTTTACTATGAGCGTGACCGAGCAGTAGCACAGGTTGCCCAGGGAGGTTGTGGAGTTGTCATCCTTGGAGATATTCAAAATCTGACTGGACACAGTCCTGGGCAACTGGCTTTAGGTGACTATGCCTGAGCAAGGGCGTTGACAAGATGATCTCCAGAGGTCCCTCCCAACCTCAACCTTTCTGTGATTCTGTGTGATTCTGTGATTCTTTCATGACACCCTGCATCTCACCCCCATTTCCGTTTCTCCTAGCGTGTGTAGGAGTTCCTAGTTTTTGATTGAAACTGATGGTGGTCTCTGGTGGCTTTTCTCCATCTCATTAATAGTAATGGCCATTAAACTGACTATATACAATGCAAACCCAACATGTCCAAGCACACTAGGTGTAAAAATACCATAACTACAAAAACATTCCTATCTCCTACTCTGCCTCCTCTTCGGTCCTCAAATTCTTCCTAGGGATTGAGACAGTGTTACCTGCTCACCCTTCCTGCTCGATCAAAAAGGAGAAGAGAGAAGGAGCTGAGGGAGACACTCCCCTTTCCCCCACTCCAGCGAACTGCACTGCTCCCTCTCTTCCTGAATGTGCCGGAGCAGAGCAGAGCTACTGCATGTATCTGCCGTGGGGCACAAGGAAGCGAGCTGGGTAGCATTTGTGCTGGTATGTGGACATCTCAAACCCCGTGGGAGGGCACAGCAGAAGGTCCCGAACCCCTCACTGCCACTTCTACTGTAGGGCCAGGGTAGGGACTGCCAGGCAGAGGCCTTAAATGGAGCTGCAGAGAGGACCAAGGAGGGAAGAGCAAGATCCCCAGCCCCTGCACTGGCCTTTCAAAACATCTCCGTGCCTTCGGTTCCAGCACTTAGTGGTATCATGCAAATCAGTGATGTTGAGATGCCTTTTCCGCATCGTTACTGTAAAAGAGTCCAACAGAGCTCCCCATTACTACCTCACTGGGTGTTCTCCTGAAGGAGTACCTTTTCCTCCAGTTTCGGGTTCAGCTGAAAATGAAGCTACTGTTAAAAGGCTTCAAGGAGCAGCTTTGAGGAGTCACCCCCCGCAAGTGGGCCTGTCTTTATGCAAAACAGCACTCACTTACTTTTCACAAGTTCTTCAGCAAAATGTTGGCAAGACTGAGAAACAAATGGTAAATCTTACATGAAGGATTTATAATTTTAAACTAAAGAGAAACTTTAGTTTAAATGTACACATTTTTAACCTGGAAAGAAAATATGCAGCCATGGCAAAAAGAAGAGCTCACAGATAAACTGTGGTAAATAAACCTTATGTACAGAGGGGTCTGCTGGGATAAAAAGCACTCTTGAGTTTCACCACTAGATCCGGGACCAATACTTACAACGCCACACAGCTGCAGAAAAGAGGCAAAACGAACCTCGCACTGTTCTGCAATCAAGGCAGCAGACCTATTTCACACAAAGGATCAGCTAATCAACCTAGACTGCAAAACCAATGTAATAGACCCATGTATCAACTGTTGTGAAAAGCTGTCTATGTGCTTCACTGATTAGGTCAGCTGAATACATATGGAACTAATTGGGAAAGAAAATTCCAGCTGCAAAAAAAATGTATTGTCTGCCCCACTGTGTATGGCTGAAGCCCCATCACAAAGCTTAAGAAGCCCTGAAAAATAGTGAAAAATAGTGAAAAATTTTACAGCTGCCCTCTATACACCTGTGTGCCTGACAAAAGCCAGCAAAGAACAACTACCTTCATCACTACAGGAAACAGTTTTTGCTTTTGTCAGAAGCACTCTTCAAAGGGAATTACACCCACCAGACTCTTTTTAATTACTGTTCCATTTCCAGTTTCCCCTTCCTACATATGAAAGAAGACATCAGTAAGTTCCCATCATCCTTAGCGCCTGGCAACAAAGTTTGGATGGTGGCACAAAACAGAGTTGGATCTGCACAAGACTGAAGCCTCTCTGTTCAGAAAGGAGAGTGCTGTGATCTGCAAAATAATGCCTTTACTGAAGGTGCTGATTCCCCCACTTGCTGTAGGGTCTGAAGCCACAGGGCACGTTTGACTCACTACTAAGCTTGGAGGTCAGGTATCCAGAAACACCTTCAATTGGGTTGAGGAGTGTGAAGGCTTGAGATCAACCCCAGGGAGACTCTTGCACCACCTCTCGCTAGGCTGGGTTACTATCAGCAACTTCAGTGTTGCAACTGAAGCTGAAAATTAAAATAGCACAGTACTTTCTCCAGGAAGGAGAAGGAGCTGCTCACCTTATCCACATGACAAGCTATGCCAGGTCTGTTCTCCTGTCACCTTCAACTGACTCCTGTCACCTTTGTTTGGCTTCTAATGCCTATTGAATACTTTGGTCTCAGTCTTCAAAAGCATGACTCGCATGTATATGAATGAAATTTGACCTCTGAACCAAAGTGGTAGATGCATCCCTCGGCAGCAATGCAGATCACAAAGCACAAAACAACACAAAACTGTGGACAAAATATATTCTGACAAATCCCAATTATGAAGCCATTTTCCAGACAAATCAGTGTTATCTAACACCTGACCATCTTAAGGAATGGTGCAACACTTTCTTCTGAAAAAGTTTATCCCCTCTAAGAGACGCTTGTTTCATATAAACCGTATTGCACTGGGCAACATCATGAGAAAACCGAATTTTTGCAAACTGAGACTGGTTTCTTAGAAAAACAGCTTTCTGTGGAGGTACAACAGGCAAGCTTCATAGTCATACTTGTTTTCCTACTCCTAAAAACTATAGTCTTCTATCACCTTCCATATTTGAGTCTCAGTACTTCCTTCTCCTTCCACATCCCTGTTAGCCCTTACTCAAACGTCCCACAACACATCTGGACTCCCCTCCCCCATAAATAGCTCTGTATCCTTATTCCAGTCAACATTTCAATGCTGAGAATTGAAATACACAGTGTCTATTTTTATTGATTTTATCTACTAAGTCTACTAAGACTGGTGTCTGCTAAGAGTATCATTAGGATGGCCAACAACATAAAACTTGAAGTAGCACACTTGGAAGGCCTCCCCAGGTCACTATCATACTTCCAAAATAGAAACTACAGGTAGGAGGAAGAGGTTAATTCACTGAAGGTGTTTTACTGACAAAATTTCAGTAATTTTCAACTTTCAAACCAAACCATAGTCCTGTCCAGATACAAAACAGTTTGCAGTAAATAAAATACCAGAATCCACCAAGAATCAGCTGGGAAATGTTCTGTGAGATCCTGGCAACAAGAACAGTATAGACAAAAATGTGCAGTCCACTCTGGGGTGTCTTTTGCAAGTGTCAGCAAAAAGCACTCTATCTCTCCTTTGTTATGACTGGCAGATACATGCAGTAATTATAATTGGACTTGACCCTGCCCCTTGTATTGGGTAAATGAATGTCAGACCTTCAGACAGAAGGAAGAAGGCTGTTGTTTGAACATCAGTGTTTCACAGACCTCTGTCATGAGTATTTCTACCTATTGTATTTCTCAGAGCACTTCTCAGTAGGAAATGGTGATGCTAAATTTACAAAAAAACCCCATATAATTCCAGGAATTCAGGAAAAAGAAACATCATACAAATTTTTAAAACTCGGGAAGTACCATGTGTAATGGCTGATACATATGGCTAGTAAATGGCTCGCCCTAGGTAAATGAAAATATTATTTTCACAGATCATTGCGTGAAATATGAGAAAAAACTTTTATTCAACCAAAGCAGTCTCACCTACAACACAGAATAGGAACCCAAGGCATTTAGTGAACAAAGAGTTGAGAAACAGCAGCAAAGAATGAGAGTTGGCAGCAAGTACTGTTCAAAGTAGGTACAGCTGAAATGTCTTGGTCAAAAATTAAAATTTGTCTTGGTCAAAAATTAATATTTTTACCATCTTTAGAATTTTTAGAATTCTTCCATTTTTTAATGAAAAAATATAAGTTGTTTTTGTTTTCAAAGTACATAAATAATAAAAAAATACACGTTTTCAATTTTTTTGTGTGTAAAACGAGTAAGCAGATGGCATAAATGCAGATTCTTGAGCATAAAATCCATTCTTCCAAAATTTGTGCAACTTTCTATTTTTAAAATGAGCTTCCATCTTAAAACTGAGTTTCCACTTAATAACGTGCCTTCCTGATCTCAGAGCAATTCACAAATAATGTCATCGTGCTGTGACACTATCTGATTGTGAATGTTCAGTATTTATTTCCTTCACAGCCCGTGTGGCCATTCAGACCTCCTCAGGGTATAGACAACAGATTTGCATCAGTAACTAAAGCAGGAAGGCAGAAGTGGAAATAAAGGAGATGAGAGTAATAATCTAAAGGTCTGTTTGTTAGTTCGTGTAATCAGTCAGATCTTTGATGGAACAGACAGCTCTTCACTAACGCATATGTTGCCTACACTTGGGTATACAATGACACACCGCCATCAACTCCCCCTTAATTTTCTTGTGATAAACTTTTTGTATTCGCTGAGAGCTACGTTTTAGGACAGGGCTAAAAAATAACCCCCTTCCTACTTGCACAAGTTACTTCCTACTTTCACCAGTTACAATTCTGATAACTAAATATTAGATTAGCTTGTTCAGGCTGTGTGTGGGGATAAAAGGCATTGGAAGAGGTTTTTTATCCATAAATGGTTCTGTGCAGAACAAGGCATGGTAGGCATAGGTGCTGGCATTGCCATTGCATCTCAGTTTTACAAGCTGCAAAAGATCTGTTATTCTTGCAGACTAAAGCTGTCAATCAGGAGGGACTGTGAGAAGTGATGCAGTGGTTAGTGATGTGGACTAAAGTTCACAAGAGACCAACTGATTTGCTCTTGTGACCTAACACAAATTTGAAATTCCTGTCTCCAGAGGTAAAAGGTTAATGGAATAACCTACTTTTTCATCTAGCTCTGTACTACAGAACACCCTTTTAATTATTGCTATTATTTATTGATTTATAAAGTAACATGTAACATAAGGTACTCAGCAAGGAAATTATGAAGCATATAAAACACAGTTAAAATGATCAAAGAGATGTCTGATCTGAAGAGATCTGTGATGACAAATATGGAAAAGCACTTCTCCATCTTGGAGACAAACATCAACTTCACTGTGTCTGGTTACGCAGACACAGGAAACACACACACACCCCCCAAAAAAATCCATCTGTGAGTAAAGAAAGAAGGAGGATTTTACAAACCTACACTTGGTTTGAAAATGTGAAGACCAACATATTAAGAATCCAAATATTAAGGAATAAACATTTTAATTCTTACCATAAGTCAAATACCTGATCGGTGACCCAAACTTCTTTTAGCATCCAAAGAAATCACTTTGATTATTTTAACACAACAATAGTTGAAGCAGGATTTCAACTGCCCTGAAGTAATAAACAGAGAACCAAACCCAAACTTTCCCTGTGTCTGACTGGAGTCAGATGTGATGTTCCAACGCTACGACCCATAGCAGGGCTCCTAAAGGGTGCAAGGGTGTCATGAGAAGCTGCGAGAACTGGAAAATATCAAGGATGTTGATGAGTTCTCAATACATTGCCAGTAGGAAATGGGAATAGGGGCTGCACAAGAAAAAGAGTCCGTGGTGATAGAGACCTGCTGTTGTGTTCCCCTGCATTCATTCGGCTGCCACGAGCGTGTTTGCTGCCCCCAAGCCTGGTGTGCAAACACCACATGCTACCAGCTTCCACACGCGGTGCTAAGGCTGCATTTGATGCTTTCCTAATGCAGCCTGGAGCCAGCAACTTCAAAGGAGCACATCAAAGCTGTTATTCACAGCGGAGAAGAGAGTGTGAAGCCGGGTGGCATTTTTTTTCTCCCCAGTGAATATGAAACTTTAGGGGGCTTCCCAAAGGACATCTGAGTGATTAAAAAAAAGGAAAACTCTTCTTCGTATCCTAGGGAAAGGAGGGTAGAGGCCCCATAGAGGCAGATGGAGGAAGAAACGAACATTTCTCTCTATTAATACATCTCCTAGATAGCCTGCTATGCTGCCAAGGGAGAGGGGAGGGCGGGAGAAAAAAGAACTAAGTTTCATCTTTGTTTCATTGGTCGGGTTTTTTTTAATCTGAGTCACAAAAGCTTAAAATGATGAAATGAGCATGTGCAGCCTGACTGAGATAGGAGACAGGCAATTACTGAAACTCTGGGCCACAATATCAGCTGCCTGCTGACTTCTGCGATTGAATTAAAACTATCATAAGAATAATGCAAGGACTTGCCCTTGTCCTGCTTGTCTATGTGTTTATTTAATTTTCTGTCCAACTGACTCTCAAATAAATTGGAAACAGCTGCCATTTTTTTGATTCAGTAGCTCCATTACCCCCCAATGACATCATTCTGGGCACGCTCACCAACAATAGGTCATTATGCAGCAATTACTTTATTGATTTATGGAAGTTTTTAAGCTCCACCAGGAATATGCACATTCAAGGAAAAAAAGGACTTTTCCTTCTGCGCTCTTGTAAGTAGTTAGCTGCTGCACTAGGCAGGGATAGTATTACGGACACAAAATTGGAATTTAGATTAGAAAGGGAAAAGGAGGAAACCTTTTTGCTATTGGTTACATTGCCAAAGAAAAAATAAGACAAGATTTCGGAGGATCCTGCTGTGAACTGATGTTTAGAAACCATGATTTAATGCAGTAATTAAACATATGACGCAAGTAAAACTGCTACGCAATAAGCTGGCAATAAAAGTGTGCAACATTTGCTGTAACCCACCCTAATGAAAGCTCTGATCCATGGGCTCTTTGAGGTAGTGCAAAACACATTTAAGAATTATTATCACATGGAAACATTTGCTTTCTTCTGTTCCTATCAATATAGTAGATCAGCCATCATTTATACATTATACGCAATTCTAAGGGAGGAATGCAAAAATCATATAGCGCTTGAAGAAGACTGACACTGCAAATTAAGACAATTTATTATTTTCTGTATTCAGAAAAACCCATGGAATACTCAGGAAAAAGTATTGCTGTGGTTAATAAAATAGTGGTATGCGATGCAAGAATTTTATAATCTTTTGAAACAGAACAGGCATTAAGATGTATGGAACATAGATATAGACATAGCTTTTATGAAAAGTTTACAAGTGGGTAAATACCTGCAAAAGCTGTGTCTGAACATGTATTTGAATATTTGAAGAAGGCTCATAATTATACCTCTTAACTTTTACTTCTAAATTTTCTGTCATTTGCTTTCCTTTGCACTGATGTTTAGAATCTAAAAATGGCTCACTGCAATAATCAGTAGTGTAACTATGATTTTCAAAAACCTAGAGGAATTAGGTGCCTGAGCATCACAGTATTTAGCAAGAGCTGAGTACCTTACTTGGATATTCAAACTTCACTCTTTTTTTTCTTCCTCTTCCGGACTTTGATGCTTAAAATGTCTTAGTCGTCGACTGAGGGTTAAGAAGCTGAATCATGTGTTTTTGGTGAATCATCAGTCGTGCACAACAGAGGCTCTGATCTTCAAGGGCAAGTAAGTGACAGCAGCAGGTTCCTAATTCAAAGGAAGATATATACAAACCAGCAACATTTCTGCCACAATTCCAGTTCCTTTTGAAGACCTGGCCATACTGGATAACTGAGATATATATATCTCTCGCTTCATAAGTATAACTTATGAACATCACATAGTCAGATATTCCTTCAGATTAATTTTTCTATAGTGGTTGCACATAGCAAACAGTCACAGAAACTGGCCTCAGCTTGTGAATGATTCATAAAGAGAAAAAAAATGGTTGGATTATTTAATTGTAATGAAAAAATTACGATTTCTAGAAAACACCTCAGGGAAATGTCTTCAGGTCTGCAGTCAGCACCATGTGGGTATACTACTGTGCCTAGCAGACTCTCATATTATAACCTGCAAAACTGGGGCTTAGCTGCCGACTGAGCTTTGAGAAATTGTTTTGAGAAAGTATCAGAATAGTATTTGTGAATTTTTCTTCATTTTATGGATGCATTTTACAATCAAGTAATTTCATTTGTTGTGATATGTCCAACATCCCTTTCCACATCAAATATATGTTAATATTTGAAAAGTTGGGTGTTTTTCAGAAAAATGATCCTGGATGAAAGAAATATCCTAATATTTAGGAGGTCATGCTTTGAAATGCAAAAAACCCTAAACAGCTCAATTAGATCTGCTGGTATCACATTAGAAGGAACTACATAAAATGCAGTAAGATATTATAACTAAAATAATAACATATCTGTATTTGATCATATTCTTGCATTTCACACATTGAAATAAATATGACTGAATCATCAGGGCATTCCAATAGCATAAGCTTAACTCCTTTTTTTCTACTTGTGACACACCACCAATTGCACTTTGATACAAAAACATGGAACGATGTGAGATGCCTCCTCTGTAGTCTGATTATTCTTTTAAATTTCTCTAATCCAGCTGTTGTATCTTACTTGCATCATCATGAAGAACATGTAATGAAGTCACATACAATATCCTTTTAATAATGTGCCTGTAAAGTAGTTGAAATACAAGCCTGGACTCTAGTACGTCCACGCAGTAGACATACAGTTATATGACCTGGTTGTGTGCTTATGCCATTTTTACCATGTTCAACACAAATGTGAGATCTCTGTGTGGCTCAGGTGCTGTGTTAATGAAGTCACGCCAGCAAATTGCATTGCTCTGATGTTTTCAGTTTTGTTAACTTTGCCAGACTCCTCCTGTTTATAAGAGCAACTTAGAGGAAAGACCAATCAAAACTGGCCAGTCTATTATTACAATAATTAACATTTAAGTAGCACTTTCAATAACACAACAATGCAGAGAAGTTAAAAAGCCAAACCAGCCGAAGAGAGAGAGTCTCTCACACATACAGCGAGGGACCCTAATCTCATTTCTTCCTCCTGTGTATCTCCCATGGGCAGTGTGGGAAGATTTCCTGTGGGTGGAAGCTGTGGTTAGACCACAGGTGTTGAAATTCAAATTTCTCATTCTCGTCACAAAGTTGGTCAGGAGTACAGAAAAACAGTACAGCAGGCATTCACTCTCGCCGCGATGAGTGAAACAAGAATGAGGAAGGACACAAACTGAACGTCTCTAACAGTCCTACCCCACGGTTCTCCTCTGAACACCATTCCTGATCCCCGGGGTGCGGTTCTTGCTGACTGCATTAGGTGAGACTTGGCAGCCCCGTGGGTTCCAGGCGTGTGGGGTCACAGCACCATGCCGAACCGCAGCAGAGCTGACAACAGATCGATGCAGCTGGAAGGAAAAGGGGACAAGTCTGCTGCAGAACCGTGGAAATGCAGCACAAGGCTAGGGCAAAGCAGGGTGCTAAAATTCCCCTTTGGCTACTGGAAATCCTTCAAAGCCAGCAAACTGGCATACTACCAAAACCAACTGCTATTGCCAGAACACATTTCTATGGTAAATCAAGTGACAGATTTTGCAGTCATACCGTAAATAATGCACCTTCTGCTCAAGTGGGATGAAACGTAGTTCCATTGAAATTAATAGTGCTACCTCAATTTATAGTGGCTGAGAATCTGGTTCAGTGTGTTAGTATCTCCATTGACATCTTCTGGTTTTAAGTTATGGTTCCTCAGTTTAAAAATTCCACCTGGAGTTATTAGTAATAAAAAGGAAATTCCTCTCTCTTCCTCCATCCCACTGGTATTGAAAAGGCTGCAGAGGTTACAAAACTACACATTTTGTGCCTTTACAATAAACAGGTTTTCTCATGAAACAGACATTCTTCTTGACAGAAGGGGGACCAAGATGAAACCCTACTTTTCAGCCAACTGATGTAATTTCACTGTAGTTAGTGGTACAGTGTTAAGCCTCTGTCACACTCCTGTGGCATTTTTCTATCTTGAAACCTACGGTAAACAAGTCTCTATATCATTATTTATCCCCAAAAGGCACAGTAGGTAGGAAAGGCAACAGCTAAATGAACTGTTTAGTGCTACAAAAGATCAGTGTCAGAGGTAGGATCAAAAGTCATGAATTTCTGGATCTGCAAATAAAATTTCTCTGTGTAGTTATATTCACCATTTACAGATATTAAAGATATGTAGGTATTGAAAAATGTCAGAAAAAAATACCCATCTTCTGTAATGGTGTCCATGTCTGTCCCATTGTTTGAATAGGCTTTCCAGGAAAATACATGTAGATATAGAGGCAAGTAGCCAGTTAGCTGGATAGTTACAGAGACAGCCAAGGGATGCATTAGCAAAAATAATCACTGGTTATCCTCAACAAATGAAGAATTAAATTCTGCTCTTTGGCCTAGGCAGCCTGGCTTTCAGTCCTTTTTTTTTTCCTCTCTCCTTGTACAATTTCCATTTGCTCTGGATGCTTTCATCACTTTTATGAATGGGGTTTTAGCTTCACACTAGCCTGTGAGGCAAGTCTACTTTCACAATTAGGAAACTAAGGCATGGCATATTTTCAAGCATAAATCACCGAAGCTGAATTGCAAGAGAGACTCAGTTTTCTTGCGTGCCAAAGCAGCGCTCTGTGCACAAGATCGTGTCTTGAAGCTCAAGAACGCCACAGGTTATCATATATGAGAGGAGGAAACCGTGCAGCGCCCAGTTGAGCCCCCATGGGTGCACCAGCAGCACCTTGCCTTTGCGCTCCCCACCGCCTTGCGCATGCGCAAGACCACATACAGGAAGACGGTGCGCAGAGGCATTCCACTGACTGTAAAAGTGAGCTTGAGATCCAAACCGTGGCCAGGGAATTCAGTCTGTCCTGCACTGAACGCCACTTGGAAAGACCATGGTACCCTCTCCCACCAGGGTGGCGTTGGCTGATGCAGCTGCCTCTCCCTGGGCCTGGGGTTGGACACCAATCCAAGCAGAGCTGTGCTTTTTCCTGTGAACCATCACCTGTTCTGCATCCGTCCCTCTGGCTGATAAAGCTCAGATGTCACAATAAAAACTGATATATGCAAATTGGCAAAGAGTGTTTGCTTTTTACCTTAAACATAGTTTTTCAGCTGAACTTTGCATTCTATGGAGATGCATTTTTGAAAACCAGAACCGAGCATAAAATTCCGTTATTTAAGTGGCATACACTAGGTAGGTATGGTCTAAGAAACCTGGCAGTAACTTACTCTGTTTGTGGTTTCTACTTTGTTAGACTCTGTGGAGCCATGAATCTATCTTGTCCTTAAAAAACTGAAAGAGGGGGCCTTTAAAATGAATATAATGCTAAATTTATGTGCCACAGGAGCAGCATATCAAGGCCTCTGTGCTGATTAGACCCAGATGTTGGTAACAATGTTAGTGTTATGGACCAACTGCAGGTGTGGGAATAAATCCCTTTCCCTGGGACCCTCAGCAATCAGACCAGTGGTTTCTTCTGGCTCTCGGCTCACAGTTTTCAATTAGCACTACAATGGTATTGTTGTTCTCCAGCATTAGATCATATGTCATGTAAATGAAGTTGAATATACACTTTAACTCGACAAGGTGATTAAGGCCAAGGATACATATGTTCACTATTATAACATGATCAAGGTTAAAAAATAATAATAAAAAAATAGCCCTGACATGCCATAAAGTTTTTATTATTTTAGCTTATCAGTAGATTTTCACATTTTACTTTCATAAAACAGAACATAGTGTAAAGCAGGGCTAGACCAGAATTATAATAAAAGGCAGACAAAAATATTGTATGTGTAAAATTATATATACGTGTGCGTGTGAGTACAATGCTTAATTTTGGACTATTATATATTTATGTTACAGTCTGACGTCTGACAACTTGGATCAGGCTGTATTTCCTTTCCCTATTTTCTGTCCACTCTCCTTACCTTTTCCACTTTTATGTCAATGAATGCACAACTATTTCCAGAGAAGGAGAAACTGGGATATTCCTGAAAAGCCATCCACCTCAGAGCAATGAATCCAGCTCATCAGTGCCAGAGGCTGTTTTCTCTATCTCCTTTGGGTTTCATGATATTTAGAACACCACCATGGCTCACTAAAACATATTAAGGGCTCTATTAAGTAAAGGGGCCATACTCCCACACATGCATAATTCCCATTAATGTCAATGGCCATTACCTCTGCAATGAAGAGTGCAGCCACTAATATTTTTCTTATATGTTCACTTTCATCAGGTTCTCTGTGCCAGAGCTGTGGGGCCACATATTATTCAGCGGTAGCAAAACAAAAATAAAAGGAAAAGCTATAGAAAAGTAAAGTAAAAGAATGACACAAACCACCATAGACACGGGTTCTGATTTATCATTTGCAGGGAAACAAGATAATTTCTCTTTTCTACAGTACAAGGGAACTGCAGATACTAACCCATTAGGAATACAGGAACTGTAGGAGTTCCCCAGGGTTATCAAATCTTACCAGGGTTTACCAAGCACCAATCTCTTGGCACCATAGACCATCACAGAATAGATACGGGACCTATTCTGAACTCAGAACGAAGTACAGAGTGATGGGACCCCACTGCTCCTGCAGACCAGATGAACCCCAACACTGACAACTACATTTCCTCTCTTAGAGAGTGGAGATCGAGAGCTCACCAGTTTATTACTGATGATCACAAGAAGGACTATCAGCTTCTCTCTCGCCTGCTTATACTTTGACAGTTGGCAGCATAGGTGCCTTTGAGCGCTCCTGGCCAACTGAACAAGAAATCACAAAGCAAATGTCCCTTAAGGAGGTACATCTTGGTGGGAAAGCAAGACACTGTAAGTCTTGGACACCATATTCCGCTCTGATGCTTTGTTCTTCTGCATATGCCACAGCCTCCTCTGTGTCTCACCTTCCAGTGAAATGGGTATAATAGCCAATGAACAGGAATTACCTAGATGTACATTCATGACTTACGTACATTTCAACCCAGAAACCCCAGAAAACTGCATAGCACAGGCCATATAAATAATAATTGAATAAAAATGATTCTGTGAACATCAGTAACAAGTATTTTCTATAGACTGCTTACTCTGCAGTAATTCTAAAACATCTGTTGTGTCCTTAGGTATGTCCCCTACTCTTGCCTTCAACTTTTCCTGCAAACTCTTTGGAACAGAGACTTCTGTTGTGCATCCAGAGGCTGTGACATGATAAGGAATAAAGTACTGAGTCTCCAGGTGTTATTGTTATATAGTTACATACTACTGATACTATTCATAGATTCATGTTTTTGCATCCCAACTTTTGTTTCAACAGCATTGAGAAACATGTATTCTTCCCATAAGGAGTAATAATTCAAGATGACCAGAAAAAATTAAGCCTAGTTCATGTAGGATCTGAGAACTCAACATTTCTTTTCTGCACAGAAAAGGTCCTAAGAAGTCATTTCTGCAGGTCCTAAGAAGTCTTTTCTGCAGATCCTAAGAAGACTGGGATTCCTAACTTGGAGGCAGACTGGTGAGGAACACAGCACAGAAGTGGCAAAACTAAAAGAAGAACAAAAATCCCCAAAAGACATCCAAGCCAGAATCTTATCCAGGCTTCATTAGAATTTACAGTTCACGTCTGGTAAGCCTTTGAATTTCCGTAAGTTTAGGTGTACTCCAATGAAAAAAAATGTTGTCTGACCTGTTTCAACTATTTCTGTCTGTAAAAATAGTAAATACTACTCTATAGTGATGAATCAATCTGGAAGCCTGCCTTGTACAGTTTTATCCACACTGTATTAACTCACAATGCTGTAAAGTCCCAGAATAGATAATGTAAGAAAAAAGAAAAACTCCAGCATTAATGATGAGAAAATGGGGATAGTCCAGTGACCACTGGCATGATCACTTGCAGGTGACAAGTCTCAAACACACACTCACTCTAACAATGTTTTGTTTGTGGCTCGTACACAGGTCATGCTGTGCAAAAAATCATTCACTCCTGTTAAGAAGTGAATGCCTTTGTAACAATGTCAGCGTTAACTTCAGCAGAAATGTAAGCAACATAAGTTAGCAACGGTATGTAAGATTTAACTTACAAAAGGGCTTCAGATTCTGAGGCAGAAAACCATAAACTTATTTTAGGCACAACGTTCTCCGTCCTGTCTTTATCTTCTGAATTTTCCCTCAAATGGTGTGCTCTGTATGGCTAACAATACTCCCAAACAATAATTAATCCACACTGACAAATTTGTCAGATGTATTGGAGTTATTAGCCAAGGTTTCAACAGGTTATTCCCAAGTTACCTGAACAGGAGCCTTTGAGTACAGTTGCAACAGTAAATCATTATAAAAAGTGCTTATACTGGAATATAAAAATAGTATTAATAATATCTAACTCCTATATGGAACTTTTAGAGTTACTCAAAAGTTTTAAGGGAGAAAATAAAATTTGGGGGGCAACAGAGGAAACCGTAATAAAGAGACAAGGATGTTCATTTAATATGAGCAACACAAAGAGCTCATAAGTAGTCTGCCTAGGAAACAAATATATTAATCAAGAAATAGTCAAGCTTACTATAACCTATGAAGTACTGAGGAATACAAAACACTAAACAATATTTTCTAATGTATGACACCCCTTCTACCCAGTTCTTATTAATGTTCTACAACAATTGCAAAAGCATCTGTCCTGTTTTAGAGACTGATAGAACAATGTAATGAGCAAGATACATTTTTCTCTCATCCATACTCTGAAAATACCTCCAGCTCAATGACCTCAAATCCGGTACGCATGTGAACAGTGGAAGGGCACGTGTCTAGAGTAAAATAGAAGGGGACAGAGACCTGGTCTCAATCCAAAGTAGAGAGGCCAGCTCTCTGCTGCAAGTGAAGATGGGCTTGTTCCAGTAACTGTATCTCGGAGGATGCAAGGATGGTCTCACCTCTCATGTAGCTGGATATACTCTTTGAGCCAGGGAATGATACAGGAATTTCTACAGAAACTTTGTCTCTTGCAAAGATTTCCCAAGCAGGAGGACTCTTTCAGGATTCATTCTGCCAGCCTTAAAATCAGACTCAGGGTCAGAAGAAGTGCTACAGAATGTACGTATATAAAGTTCAAATCCATCTCCAGTAGCATGACCACAGTGAAAGACAGAGAGAAACTGAACTAGAACTCTTAACACATAATTTCTAGCCTTTGTCTTCCACCATTCCACCTTCCTTTCATTTATTATTTTACTCATTATCCTAGACACCAACCAACATTTTAAACTTATAAAAACAGTGACTACAAAGGCAAAGTTAAAGGTGTAGTCGAGTAAAGTAGCAGCATGAAACTAGTAAAGGCCAAGCTAACAGGAGTTTATTGTAGCGGACATTGATTCATAGCTGTTAACCACTGTGAATAAAATACAGACAACAAGTGTGCCACTTAAAACTGACTAGGTGTGCCATTTACCCATTGATTGGAGGGAATTAAATCAATGGTGCGGGCTCTGCTCCACAGCAATCACGCCACGCATGGAGGACTATATTTCAACAAGGCACCAATTAAATGTATTCTTCTGTTGTTATAGCTTCATTATGATCTGAACAGTTTTGGTTCAGAGTAAAAGCAATGGGCCTGTGTAATCACAATCCATTTTTAAAAAATGGCAATCTGTAATTTAGATAATTTCAGTGCAGGTGTCAAAACACAAAAGTTAATAGGAACTTAGGATATGTAATAAACTTGGGCCATGATAGTCCCTTGTAGTTGTCTTTCTGAGCTCTGGCTCCTATTAGCAAGACAAGCACTGAGGAGCAAGGCCGCACTTTGTGTCTTGGGGAGGACAAAAGGCTGCAGAAATTGAGAAGAGACTGTTAGCCTACTGTTTGCTTTCTGGTGACAGGAGGTTAGTGAGTTCAAAGGGAAGTCTGCGGAGACAAAAGGTCATTTCTCTTGTTATAAGAAACTCCCAGCTCCTTCCCACTCCTCTGCCAATAGTTTATAATGAAAAATGTAAGAGCAGTTGAGGCACTTAAAGACGACTTCCAAGTGTAGGCAAAATACCTTTCAGATTAAATATGAGTACTCAGATGCAAGCCACCAGCACAGCAAGCACTGTAAA
Source organism: Chionis minor (assembly GCA_013398295.1). Classification (NCBI taxonomy): domain Eukaryota; kingdom Metazoa; phylum Chordata; class Aves; order Charadriiformes; family Chionidae; genus Chionis; species Chionis minor. The sequence continues at coordinate 431,726 of VZSF01010935.1, forward strand.
CAATACTTACATAGAGTGGGTTTAATGAGTCATATATCAAAGAACTAGAAATACCCACCTCAAACAGACCCCTCATAGTAATCACTAAGCTCAGTGGCTGAGCTGTTTACACTAAAGGCCATTCGTTATGCATGCCCTAGCACTGAACAATAGGAATATTATGCTGAAAAGTTGAGTAAATCTATCCCACCTTTCACCAATACCTTTGTGAACCAATGAATCAATGGGGATGGATGGCATTATTCCACAAAGTATTGTGAAAACAGGCACCATTGTTAGACCCACAATACATTACTGATAACCAAGTAGAGGTAGAGCATAAAGGAACATATCACTATTGCAGGTGAAGAAAAGAGAAGTGTTCTGCAAACACACATAGACGAAAGAATAAGCTTTTTGTGCTTCTCACTCATGGTTAAAGTATAACTGATTTTCACATTTAAGCAACGGCTTCCTAAATATAGCCTTGACAAACATCTGCCTTACCTTCACTTTCCTGTCTGGTTTTGGAACGAATTCTGACCAATGCTAAGATGAGGAATTTAAAATTAAACGTAGGATGCTTGAAAAATTGGATCTTTTTTGAAGCTCTATCTTACTTGCACTGGGAGATCTAGCCTGAAGGCCAACAGTGGCTGAGGTTGGAAGGGGAGAGGAGGGAGGTGAAGGAGAGAGGGGTGATGAAGAAGGGAGAGGATGAGACTAAAGTCCCTGCACAGATGTCTTGTTAGTGCAAGAGCATCCCTTGCTGGCCAAGAGGAGGCAATGACCTAGACTAGGTTTTGCCTCTCTTCTGGACGAAATACTAGTCCTGAATCCACCACCAGCAGAAACATCCTGAGGTGTAAGAAAATGTGTTATAAAAGCATGGACGATGTCTGAGTGATTACAGACAATGAAGGATTTTTCTGCCTCATATTTATGCCTCACACACACACATTTATGCCTGTATCAAACACAGAGAAACACAGGAATAGAGGATTTCCATACAGATAACACACATATTTCAAGAGAGAGAGAGTGAGTATACAGTTATTTCTATTTAATCCAAATTATGGAAATTTCTTTTTAAATATTACATTTAAATTAAATCAGGTAAGGATATAGTATGGTTTAGATTTTGGCAGTTCCCATGGGATGAACATGAAAGCAGCTGTAACAGCAGTTCTTAAGTTTTAACGTAACTACTCTGGAAATGAGCTGTATATGCACCCCATGCTGTCTATTGCTAGTCTTGAGAAGGCATAGAAGGAGGAAATATAGATAAAAAGGGTCTCACTGTCCAGTCATGCTAGGCACCTTACAAACACATAAAAAAGCAAAGTCCCTTGCTAACAGAGTTTATAACCTCATTTAGGACTAGCTGTAACTTACAGTAGACCTCTTGACTGCAGTATCCCCCTCTGTCATTTATATCTATCAGACATATGTGCTGAAAGTGAACATAAAGTAACCACATCTTACTCAAATGTCATACACCCCTTAAGTGAAAATTAACTAGGCCCTGTGTTTATTATAGTGGAGCTGCTAGACCTCCTTGGGTTCAGGGTCAGTTGGTGTTTCTTTATGAACCCCTTTATGAAAGTTTTCAGTGCTTTACAGCTCAGCCATTAAATTTTGCTCCAGGCTGAAGCTTCTCACAAAAGGTTTAATTCTAGGACTTTTTTTTTTTTTTTGGTAATATATTTTCAAAGAGATCTCTTTGGTCATTTTTAAAACATAAAAAGAGTAAAAAAAAAAAAGTTAATTGGTTTTAGGCCGTCTTTAGGGCTTGCCATAATTCAGAAACAACTTAGAGCTGGCCATTTTTGCTGTTTGAAGCCTGTCTACTGAGTTTGTACTGGGACTTTTTATTGCATTTCTAATATGCATGTCTATAAATAAGCAGTCCTACACCTTTTTATGGTTATTACAGTTTGGTTTTCACCCCGATGGGCTGAAATCCTTCTTGTCTGACTCATGCGAAGTAATCCATATTGAATATGATAAGCAGTTCTAGGCCTCTGTTTTTAGCGATTAAATTCTAGAGAACTAAATCTTTGCATCATTTAATTACGTGATTTTAGGATTTTCTTTACATTTCATATTTTCATAGACTTTCAGTAGTGTTGAATGTTGCACGACACTTACATGCTTGTGTTGAAATTAGTTCCTGCCTTGGCCGCACTCGGTGGTTTTATTCCAAGACGAGCTTGTTGGCAGTGCTACCTAAAACTGATCCTGCTCAAACTGCCCTGCTATGAATGATTTCTGCGTGTTCCTGGCTCTTGCAGTCGGGGAAGGTTAAGGCATGAATGTTTAATAACATTCCCCTCATACACCACCAGCTCAACAAACCCAGAGGCACAGCTTGCCTTGGTGAGTGTTGGTGAGCTTCACAGGAAGGGGACTGGACCTGACGGTCACTCTCTGCACGCTTTGTGAGCCTCCCCACGTGATTTCTTCCAAAGAGCTATATACGAAATCCAGAAATATTTGCAAAAGCATCTATGTGAATATCCACACTGAAGAACTTGTGAGCAAAAAGTGCTGAGAGCTGTAGTTAAAATCCCCACGTGGATGACTTTTGGCTAAGGATCTCGAGGGCTGTGAAATCCCCAACAGTGTGCTCTGCTGTCTCAGTCCTGGCGCAGCTTGTACGTCCCTCCCTCACCAGCTCCATCAGGGCCCTAAACTAATTTGAGTGCAAAAATCTGTTTCTCTAAAAAGGTTTTAGTTTCCTTTTCTCTCATCTGGGAGCCAACCGAGGCCTGTCTTCAACCTGGCTTCCCCACCTAAGGCCCATCTCCTCCCACTACAAATTGGTGCCCCTCTCAAACTCTTATGTCTCCCTGCCCCTCCTCACTCTTCCTGCCACCTCCACAGCTCCCTCCACCAGCTCCACTTTCCTGTCTCTCTGTCTCACACCTCTTCCTCCCAAAATCTCCCCAGCCCAGCCCCACACTCTCACCCAAACGAATCAGCGCACCACTATTTTAAATGCTGGTACAGGTCATAACAAGTTGCGGGCAACGGATAAGTGGTGACCCTGAGCTCAACCAAGCTCGGAGGGTTACACTTACGATAGTTAGCATTGCTGTGCACATCACATGATTAACACAACACGACTGATAACAAATTAAAGGAGCAGCAACAAAGAAAAGTTCCTTGTAGTTTGTGGTACAAGGAGAAACAGATGTTTCTAAAAAGACAAAGGAAGCAAGCGAAAAAATAAAGAAATCCACTTTCACGCACTCTATTTTTGGTAAACTTTAGGGGCAAAACTCAGGTTTGAGCAGGGAAAAATATGTTGCATATTAAACTAAGATTTATTAGCATTGTTAGGACAGCCATCATAAATACAAAACTATACTTTACCTATAAACTTAAACTTTTATTAGACGGTTTCATCCTAGAGCTGAATCTCTCTCTACAACCACCCCTTCGGGCTACGTCTCTATCTAGTAGATTCTTTCTGCATAACAGCTCTAATATATAGCTCTTCCCATCCACTAATCACAGCACATCTTGATTACTGCAACATTCTTTTCTCTGGCCTTGACAAAAGCAATCATCCTCATGCCCATTAAGAACAAGCCTGGCAAAAATTATTTTCTAGCCTGTTTCTTTTAACCATTTCACTCCCTCTTTTCATTTTCTTCTGTTGGCCTCCTTTCCCTACGACATCAAATACAAAACTACTTGTTGTTATTTTAAAGGAACCTCGTAGCTGATCTCACTCAGACTTCCTATCAGGTTTTCTTCATTAATGAGTTGTTTACTCCTGTCTGGCCTATTAAAATTTCAAACAAATGCTTTCATGGTTTGTCCCACAGGTTCTGCTCGCAGTCTTCAAAACAAAAGGTTTTCATGGTCATAAATAAATATCATTTCAGTGTTCTACTTAAAACATTCCTTCTCCATGAAGCCTGGAAAAACTTGTCAATGGTTAAACTCATAGTGTGCTGAGACCACCGTCTACCATGCTGACCTATATTGTCCCTTGGTTTCCTTGAAATACCCTCAGTTATGTCTGCAGCCATATGTTGTCTCTTGTCTTGGGCTCAGATGCATAATCAAATTGCCACAGCTTAATGAGTACCACGTGCTAGCTGAGCCAAAGTAGTTATTTGCATAGATTTAAGCCACAGTACAAGCAAGCTAAAAGGCACTAACTTAAACCTCAGTGAAATGGGTTTAAAAACAGACGTTTACATTGTGACAGCTGAAAGTATGTATGTAGTCGGTCATCGTGGCAACTTGTTAGACCATTGCAGCTTAATTGTGTGTCTGGAGCTTTACACATTGAAGAGTGTTTGGAGCAAAACCTGGTTTTTTTCATACATCCATGCAGCATGTAGAGGTTTTGTCCAGAACAGAGGTTCTAGGATTTACCACCGTGGAGCGAGTAACTACAAGAAATGGCACTACATAAAGACAACGTTGTTATGTGAACAGCCAGATGCACTGCTCCTGAAGTAGGCTGATCTGTCTCTGTTCTTATGACAGCTCCCTGCTGGAGCATGCTTCTCAAGAGCTGATAACACATTATCACATTGCTCAGAGGTCAAATGTTTCTCTGCTCAAAGTCATTTTGACCATGTATTTGACTTCCACATTTACCTCTTGCTGTCTCCTCTTCTGCAGGTTTTTTTTCCCCTCCCTCTGCAGTACCTAAACCACTTCCTCAAATTTCTTCTCTTCTTCCTCCCCCACCTTTTTTTTCTTCTTGTTTGTACAGCAACTCTGGAAAGGGAAACTGAGGAAGTGTTTTTCACCCTCTAAAGCTCTTGAAAGCTGGTACTGCCAATGTGATAAGGTAACAGTTTCCTAGAATAAACAAAACTTTTTAAAACTTTTTTGTATGGGAGTTCCCATTATTTGGGACTGAGTCGCAGTCCCAAAGTCACACAAGATTGTGTGGCCAAGATCATGTCAATAAATAAATGTACATTCTTCCACTTGTGATACTAGGGAGGACACGTATCTCAACAAGAGCTGCTGAGCAATGCGAAAATATTAGAGGATGAGCTCTTTTGTCAATGGGAAGGAGATAATTGCTAGGCTTCCATTCTCTCATTCCACAAGTGCAACCTTCCAGCACTTCTGCCTAGTGTATCACTCTCCCTTCTCTGCCTCCTTAAGCCTCTGAACTGCCTGCAGCAGGAATCCTGGTATAAAGCAGTATCGCTTTATACATAATCCAAGTGACCAGGGAGAGATGAGAAAGTTAGTGATTCATCCCTTGATGAGCTGGGGAAGGTATGAACTGGCATATTGGTTTTTAAATAAAGAATTCCTTCCATCAACAATACATGCTTGTACAAGCAGCTATCAAATACAATTCTCAGAATTGTTAAAGTGTCTCTGGAATATAAGTCCAACTGAAAAGTATTATTAAAACATGTACTCTCCTAAATTGTTTAGCCAGAAAATGCAGCTAAAGGTTCTGATGCCTAAGGAAAAACAAATGCACATGTTCAATTTCAAACACTCTCAGAGACCAAATAATTAATTCTGTCTGCAATCTAGCGAAGCAAGCAGTTAACCCTCTGAAAAACTGGAGGAGCAGGGAAAGGAAGAGAGCAAGAAAGAAAGAGAGGAATCAACCTGTCATGGTTAAATGATTTGCTCATGAACAAGATCACCAGCAGATTTAGAATGATCCAGCTTCCACTGAGTTTCACAAAACTTAGACGCTTAGAAGCTCCAAGCATCATTCTCAAACAAAGGGATCAAAGAGTGTGTAATCCTTATGTACCTACATAACTGGTTAATAGTTCTTTGCATAGTATGCAGTTTAGGCCAAGAATGAAAGACTATGGGTTTTGTAATTGAGGATCTTTTTCCGACGTTACTGTCTAAAAACAATAATGAAGCAAACATTGCAAGAAGACAAGCTAAATCATAGGCATTCCTGCAAACAGAATAGCCAAATAGTGACAATGCTGACACTATGGATTTCTATATTTAAACCCAAAACAAACAAACAAACCAACAACAAAAAAACCTCACCAAAACAAAAAAGCAAACACCAAACCAAACCAAAAAACCCAACCAACCAACCAATGAACAAAACCAAAACCCTAAAATGTGGCTGGTCTGAAAACAACTTTGCAAGCACATGCTTGGCTCCTTTCTAGACTGTGGTCATAACTGGTGCTACAATTGCAATCACAGGCAGGCCAAATTCAGGGCTGATTCAGAGCTGACCTTTGGCTAATATAATTTACACAAGAAAAAGAGGAGTTACCGCTTGAAAATCATTGCTCAGGAAGGCTACAAAGTATAGCAAACCCTTTACTATTCCCTCTTACCTGCTTCAGTGTGCACTTTGGCTTCTTGGTCCTCTTAATGTTTCTTAGATTGCTGTTGTTGGGCTAACCCACTGGTCACCACAGCTGTTTGCGATGTGCTGGCTTACTGAAGACATCACAGGAAGGATATGACACAGGAAATCCACCCGCCTCTGCAATGGCAGGTGGAGGTCTAACATGATAATCTAAAGTATCTAAAACAGGACTAAATGGCTATGCTTAAGCAAGTGGATTGAAACCTTGAAGTCAAAAGTAAAATATCTACTGATGTCAAAATAGGTAAATTGCATTCTCACTGGGTATCTCCAAAACGCCATAACCAAATTCTAACCTAAGGTGTGGACCAGTCCTGCCCAGCTGAGGCTGTCTGGGCTATTATGGTGACAGCATCATATGTTGGAGCTGAATTTGAACCAATATTACCTTTATCACGCTGCTCATCACTGGTACCTAGGCCCGTGCTGAAAGCCTACACCTTGGCCAGTCTGTGTAGCACTTTCTGACTGAAGCAGTGAGCACACATACGATCTGGTCATCTCATTTGTGCTCTGTTCAAATGGTGAGAGAAGAAAAAGGGTCTCATAATCGCAGAGACAGTACGATCATAAGACTCTCTTGATTATGAGAAACCACCAAAGACTCTCATATTGCACAGTCTGACCTGCCATCAGCAGGACATAGGTTGTTTTTACAGATTTATGTGTAATGTGGCACTGGTTTCTTTCCCTGTTTTTTTCCCATATTACAGTTCCTGTCCCAAGTAGCAACTGGACACAAAATTTAATGATTCAAACATTTTGAAACCTGAGAAATAATTAAGCCTGGGCCCCTCAGCACTCCTGAGTTTTAATAACTTTTGCATTTAGGTATTTCTTGTGTAGTAACTACCATCCATGTAGTAGGCTGACAGACATTCCTAGATCTCAAGGACCAGTCTTTAGAAACATTGATATCTAGATCCTTCCAGCTTTATCAATATTTCCTTTGAGGAGGGGGAAAAGGTAGCTTTAGCTTTTTCAGTGGTTGATTTATTTTCTGAGGTGAGGGAAATCTTATTATTTTCCACACCAGTTCACCTAGGTCTGTTTATAGTACGAGACAACCCCTCTAATTACATGTTTTATATTTTTCTAAGATTCTAAGCCAATTTATTTCTGCAGAAAACTGTATCTTTAAATTGTAAAAATCACTCCATAAATTCTGAGTTAGAACAGTCAAGGTCTGATACCTTATCTGTGCTCTTACTGTGTACAAGGTCACATCATCAGCATGTAGATGTACAGAATATTTCATGAACTATATGGCGTCGACAGGTCATTAATAAAAACTGCAAAAGTAAAAGCCCTCTAATTAGCTCCTGAGGTAACTTCGCATGTAACATTTTCACCTCAGATTCAACACCATTAAACAAAATGACTGGTGTTTGCTCTCTAATGTAGCCAGAGAACCATTCTACTGTAGTTGAACTCAGCCAAATTGAGGGAAACTTAGATAGCAATATGTTTTGATTTATTGGATCAAAGGCCACAGTCAAATCAATATAGATAGTTCCAGCATAAAAAATTATAATGTATGTCTAAAACAATATCAAGGTTACCTTGAAAAAAGCAATGTAGCAGGCCAAAAACATGACTAAAATAGGGTCAATACATTATCTTTGAAAGGAATGCTCATTAATTTTTGACCAATTGGGAGAAAACTGAGAAAACACAAATAGGTTATAATTAGGGCAGTACAACAGGGTTACTATAGCATCATTTCAAACGGTTGGTTATCTCCAATTAGAAAGTAGATATTATAATAAAAATCCAGCAACAGGTTTGAGAAGAGCTCACAGAAGGTATGTAAATAAACACAGGGTAATGTTCCCAGTAGCTAGCACAGACTAGAAGATGGGCTGAGAGCAATAAGGCCACCGGTTTTGTGGACTCAGTTTTGCCACTGCAGTTTAGATGACTGACATGGCATTTTCATGAGAGTTTAGTAAGGCAAGGTAAAGCTAAGTATACCGGTTTTATCAGAATCAACAGGAATGTAGAAGGCAAAATAGGAGATTAAACCATCAACTCTTTCTCCTTATTCAAAAAAAATGCTTTTCATATGGGAAGGGCAGAATGCAAGATTAACTGGGTGACACTGGCTGGGTTGAAAAGCAGTAAACTCCTCCTCCTGCATTAACTGCTTGTCATTAGGAACAGCTTGCTAATCAGAAACAAACTGCTCTGAGGTGTCCCAGGCTGCACCTCTGCTAGGAAATAAAACATGGCAGAGGCATGTTCAAAACACCACCAGGTAACATGTTCTCCTATTAACATGCTCCCTGCCACAGCTTTGGTCCACTACCATCTCCCAGCTGATATCTAGGTACGCCTCATGGCATAGCATGGGGAAAGGCTATTTCCTTCTGGCATCATGACCTTTTCTATTCAACAGTTTAAATCCACCCTTTGAGTTCAATCAAACAGAATAGACAGAGGAACATGTTCCCTGTGTAGAGCAGGGACGATTCTCTACTGCAAATAATATGTTTGGTAAATGCCACCCTTTCTTCTGTTTGCAAATTGCCACTGACCAATTTTACATTACTGTGTTTGTTATTTGATCCTGTCTGATGAACAGGTTGTGAAAAAAGACGTTTCAGCCTATGTTCTGGGAGCTTTTTGGTGAGCATATTACTTTTTACTGTTCACTATTCAATATTTATAGTCATTGGTCACCCAAAATACATTTGCATTGCTTCTGCTTTCTGGATTACTTGAGAGAGAAAGAGATTAATGAGAATTTGAGATGGCCAGACAAACTAATCCAAGTGTGAAGAGATTAGCATGCATACCCGTGAATTACATTCTGTAACCATCTTGTAACCTTAAAACCCTTAGTGTAAAAGGTATACAAGGCCTTTTATATCCATACCTAAACTTGAATGGCATGCTGACAATTTAAACCAACTCAAATTTATTTTAAAGCCAATTAAAAACCTGATAACCTACTTCACTCTAGTGTAATGGAGACATTAAAACTGAAATTAACTAATTTGTGTCAGTTTATAACAACGGCAAATTTTGACATCTTTCCATCTGTTTACCTGAACAATGTCAGGTTTTATGTTTACAATCCTTCTAAAACGTAACCTGAAAGCAGCTCAGGCCCAACATTTTGACATTCCCCTCAGAAGGGCAAGTTTCCAGTCTTTAAATGAGACTGTCTCTAAAATCATACCCCAAGTGCTCCTTCAGTCACCCCTCATATTCAGGGTAGGTTATTTCTGCAGAGGGATGGTGGTCTTGAACGTTCCGCTAAATGTACGGGATCCTCATTCTCATCCAGGGTCTCACACTGATGCCAACCCACCATGAAGCAAAAGATGAAGGAACATTTCTCTTATGTCAATGACAGTGTGGCAAATTTATTAGACATCTGAAGATTTTTTCAAAGGGCATAGAGTCACTGCTTGGTCCTAGACAAAGTACAGTAATGGACAGTGTATTCCTGGGAATCATTCTGTAGTGGCCCATAGAGGGTTCACTGCAAGACCTAATGACCCTTTAGCCAACTATCCTGTGATTTCTTTCTACTCAGGCTTAATGACTTTTTTAATAAGTTTCTTTATACAACTATATATGAAGCTGGGGTGGTTTTTTTTCCCAAGTAGTAATTGCCCCAAGTATACCAGAATAGAGCTATTATCACTACCAGTGCAGTTCTTACAATAGCTCCTAAACTGAAGATTGCAATAATATCCCAAGAGAGCACTGGTCATGAGCACTCAGGCTGTGTCTAGAAGTCAATAGAATTTCCTACTCTACCATGGACGTGCCAGGTGGCGGTCTTTGTCTTACATTCCCCAGTTTGTAAATGGATAACAAAAATATAACCCATCTACTTAAAATGCTTTCAGGTATACTGCTGAGAGTAGCTGTATTTCACCTATATTTCACCCTTGCATCCATATGATTGGACAAAAACAAAATAAAATTGATGTCCATTGCTAATTGTTTAGCCTAAGAAGGAAACATGGAATAATAGTACTATGAGATAAACTCATTATGGTGTTAGTTGAAACAGTTGAACGTTGTCCAAATATCAAAAAGTTACCTTCCCATATCTGAATGACAGATACACAGACATAAATACAAATTATTAGAACTTACCATAGGTGTTGCATTTGATAAGTAAAATGCTAAAAACACAGACAATAAAAAGTAAAATCATGTGTTACTTGGCAAGAAATTATTTCTGCATTTTTACAGTATCAACTCATTAATCATATTAACAATTTTCTGCTATATTTAACGTCACAAAAGTCCTATGCTGACTGAGTTGTTATTGTTGTCTGTAGCAGTCATAAGAAACACTAACATCAGGGAATAACAGTAGAAAGTTAGTGGATAACTTTACTTTAAATTGAGAGATGATACAATCGAATAGTTACTGCTTGACATGCTGATGTCTTTTCTTACTAAACTTGATGTAGATGTGACTCACATAGAGATAATGGCACAAATTTTTGCACGAGCAAATGAGTAAGGATTACACCCTGCAGGCAGCTCCCACTCGCATGCTTATCCAAACTGAGGCCCATGCTTCCATGTCTCCATGACTATGGCTAAACTTCCAGACCCCACATAGCTGTATCTGTCTCATGAATATACACCTGCATTTACTCCAGAATCCATAGCTGAATGTTACTTAGTAGGCACTTACACTACTTTCTATTAAAATGAACATACTTTTCTATAAAAATAAACTAAATATCAACTCAAAAGCTGATAGAAAAGGATGCTAAAACAAATTGCAAGTTGTTAGTGAAGAACTAGAGGCATGCACTAGGACTATAATCTCTTCCACTGAACAGCTTTCTTTCCTTCTGGAGCTACTGAGATCCAGGGATCCTCCGTTTGACTTTTTAGTTATAAGAAGAGACATTCTTGCATGCTGTGTTTTCAGTTGTCCAAACTGGACGTCTGATTGATTGCCAGAGCCCTCATTTCTGCTTTAATTGTTAACAGAAGAATAGTCTTTAATCTGGATAGAATTCTGAGCAGAATTTGAAGACCATCAAAAACCACCTGAGAGCGGTCTACTCAACAGCCTGCGTTGCTCTTCCCAGCAGAAGATACATTTGACAATGAATAGAAGATCTTATATGTGGAGATAATTACAGAAAGTGTTTATGGATTTGAAAGAATTTAAGCAAGAAAAATGTGTGTGGAGCAGATGCAGACACATTGCCTCAACGAGATTTAGCCACAGGAGGCAGCAAACCAAGTGGTAAGAGGTTAGGTGGAAAAGGAGCTAAACCATTTTCATCTCAGCTGGCATTTGCTCCTGTTTTTTTTTTTTTTTACAGTTTATAGCTGAAGGCAAAGTATTGCAGTTATTGAACACCAGGGGACAGTTCCCTTTGTTTGGAGGAGCAGAGACCAAGTAAAGAACACGGCATTTGGTCCAACAGAAATACACAAATAAAGAACTATACTATAATATATAGAAGAATATATTGTGTTGCTTTCTTCACCTAAATCTAAGCCTTCACAGAAATCTGATGATCTTATTTAGTCCATAGATTAAGATCTCAGCAGAAATGTAATAAAATTACAATAAAGGTTATGTATCAATAAGGTGTCAGTTGTACATAGGGATGAAGTATTCTAGTCATAATTAAATTTCAAATCTAATTATAATTTGAGGAGTCCTTTTAATTACATTGCAATATTTTGCTTTTGTAGGAAGATGATTGCTATAGCATCTTTTATCTGTAATTTTCTTTTAATTAAAAAATGTAAATAAATCAAAACCACCTACTTAAAATATTTACATCTTAAATGAAAACAAGCAAAAAATGCAGGAATTTCTCCATCCAGGTCTTATCTACTGAATCACACCTTAGTCTACTTTTTTTTTTTCTAATTAAGTGGTGAATTTTACATTATCATTTATTTCTTTCATGTAACCAGAAATGGCCAAGTGACTTCGGCCAAAGGAGAAAAAAGAGCTTCCTCAAAGCAGACCGTCAGACAGGAAAGATATCAGACCTTTTTTTCAAAAGATGTTGGGACTGTAGGGCATCCTTTGAAAAGCTGCTGCATGCTTCCCTACATGCTGCACTCCTCCAGCCAGTCCCACCAGACTCAACTGTTCAATAGAACAGCCATTTCAGGTGCCTCTGCTTATTAATACTTACAAGCCTCCTTGTGCTTACATTTCTTTGTCCTCCTTGTGTTTCTTTCAAGCACTTAGTCATGGTCAGTCTATCGTTTAGGTTAGTCATCGCCTGCCTGTGTGCTAACATAGTGTGTTGGTTTAAGCAGTTCTTTTTCCTCCCTGTCATTAGGCTTCCTGATGTGATGGCTCACAAGAGAAAAAGTTTTCTTCTTGGCTTCCATTTCTCTAGGTGAACCAGGTAATGGGCTTTTACTCTTTTCAGACTCTAAGTTTGCCTGAGCACCTCTTCCAGTTTGAGTTAGTCTTTCTTGAACAGAGACCAGAATTTTACTAGAGAGTGCAAGGTACGCCAGGCAGATTCCCCAAGTCATCTGCAGTGGCATAAATTCTTTGTTGTTCCTATGAAAAATACCTCCCTTACTACATGTTTACCTCCCTTACTCCATATTAAGGCCAGATTTGCCTTTTCCATAAACTCCTCATACAGATGGCTTGTCATCCACAGTCATTTCCAGGTGGCAGCTAGAACACCCTGTATGATCATGCATTTTCTTGTTTATTTTATCTCAGTTTTATTCCATCCCCACTACATAAGACCTCAAGATCCAGTTCTGGCTGTAAGATATTTATGCCATTCTTTTTTTTTAACATCAACAAGTTTCATTGCAACCTTTTATACCAAAATTATTTAATCAAATCAACCCTACACTTGTAGAATTTCTCTCAACCTCTACCCCTCCTTTGTGTCTCTGCTGTAGTAATTTCCTTACTCAGTTGTGTTACTGTACTGTTCATTTGGTTATCTATTTTTCTCCAGTTGAAAAAATTGTTCAAAAATTTTAATGAAGCATTAACTTCTTACTGCAGTACTACATATCAGTCCAGATAGATTGGATATACCACTTTTCCTTTGTTTGGAAGATCAGCTATTTTACGAAAGAAAGCTGTTAGTTTAGTCTGGCATAATCCATCTTTTGGTAATTCGAGTTGTATTCCATCTCACTTTCTATTTATCCTGCATTTTTACTGTATTCTACAAACTTTGCTTTAAGCTTACGCCAGACAACTAGGCTTATAATTGCCCAGATACTATTTTTCTTACTCTCAAATATATATGTATATTGCAAATATGTATGTAAATAGATATGTGTATATATTTGTGTGTGTGTGTGTATATATATATATATAGTCGTTCTCTTTTCACAAAGTACTGTTCTGACTTGGCAGCTGTTTCTCCTACAACACATGAGAAATGAGACACCATTTCTTCAGAGTACTGGAGTGGAAGTTATCTGGTACCCCAAGACTTGAACGGGTTAAACTCTTTGAGCCTTGTTACGTCCATGTGATAATCTCCATTTTCATTTCCATACCTTTGTTCCTATTAGCTGACCTACCTTTGCTTTCGTTATTAAATGTTATTCTGTTAATGGCAAAAGACAAAGTTTTTATCTTCCTTTTGGGACCTTACACTATTTTTCATCTCTATCCCATCCTACTGTAGAGTAACTATGTTTTGTCTTTCCTTAGTCTCTTCCTAGTAATAAGCCTGGGTATAAAAAACCCTAACTACTTGTTTTAATATTCTTTACAAAGCATACCATAGCTTTACTACTGGCAATTCTTGCTTTATCAACACAACTCTTGACCTTTAAGACATAGTTTTTGTTGCTGTTCACTCCTTTCTTTCCTTCCTTTGTGCTTATTTCTACTGAACTGGTAGTTTGGGTACGTTTTTTTGTCTAATAATGTTTCCCCTTTTGCTGAGATACAAATTCTTAACAGATTTTGAAATGTGGATTAAAGTCTATATTTCTTCTGTATTTAGATCCTTATTTTCTCAGCCCAACTTATTTAAAAATCTACATTTATTAGAGTTTGTCTTTTTGAACTGAACCTTTGAACCTTCACTTATTCTGCCATCTAATTTAAATTCTATCAACTTATGGTCACTCTTTGCAAGGGTTATTTTCTACCACCCTGCTCCCCTCAAGTCTAAATTAGTATTTTTTCTCAGGTGTTCTGTCAATTTTATTGAAAGAAACAATCTTTCTCCCACTATATTCTGTCATAACTAAACTTTATCATTATTCCTAGGATGTGATCTCCAAACTAGAACAGTTGATCTGTTATTCCATAATTGCTAGAATTAAAACAAATATAAGCACCACTTTGCAAAGGATTGGGCACAGAAATTACATACTCCCTTTAAATTCAAGTAGACTATTTACATGTATTCAACTAGTCATACATGTGAGTTATTCCTGGATTGTGACAGTCTTGTAGACTGGACCAAACCAATTAACTAAAGCCTTCTTGAATGTGCAAAAATGTGCGACAAAAAAGTGTGAGCATTTGACAGTACATTCACACAGGTCCTTGGATCATTCAGAACTCATAACGTGATCTGATTGTTACCCATAAATTGTCTTCATCGGTAAAGTAAGAGATTGCTTTTTCACTTCCATGTTCTGTAATCTCTGCATGAGTGAAGAAGAGTTGTTGGTGAAGAACATGTATTTGCGTTATTTAATCTATAGATTTGTCAGCAGAAGAGCAGGGAGGAACCTCTGGATCTCTTCCTGACCCCAACAACTCTCCTGATATGTGGGACAGGAGGGCTGCAAAGAGGCAAGCAGAGGAGGCAGATGGCATAATCCACATTAAACTGTGTATACTCAGAGACCTGAGAGTCACCACTACATACCAGCTGTCATACAGAGACTTCTTAGGCTATACACCCGGTTTATCAATGTCAGTGACACTTAAGGCATTAATGCTCCCTAGCTGCTTCCTGCCATTATTCTTCCAACGGTGATCAACTCTACAGCAGACCTGGTAGTAGGGAAACTACGAGCAGTTCTCATTTGTTTCAGCAACGAATTAGACAGATTAGTTTAATCTGCTAATGAAGGCAGTTTGAGCTGACCTTGCTGAGTCTGCACTGGGGCTGACAGGAATGCATTCACACATTGGCTTCTCCAGGCAGGACTGCGAAAGTGAGAGCTCGCAGCTGGTAGGCAGCCTCCCAAGCAGCTGTGAAGTCCGTAACGTATTCACCACACAGATGTTTGCAAAATATCTATCTACAGCTTTATTTTCCAGAGGTATCAACTACAATCTGCAGAGGCTCTAGGCTGGGTACCATCCAGGACGTGCCCTTTCTCTGTAGGTTTGACCTTCAGATGTGGGATATCTCATATGCAAAATGAGAGAGAGGACAAAAGTACCTGTACATCTTGATGCCCCACCTAATCCCTGGACTTCAACAGATACATGCTCCAGACCCCAGGGAAATGCAAAACATCTGTAAGTAGCTGGCTTAGCAGCCAGTGGTCATTGGAGTACAACTCCAGGCTCGGCTTTTTCCCTCAGACCCTTTATTTGAAGTTATGAGAGTGTAACTTACATTGGATAATTGCAGTGTTCCACTTAGATAAATGAAGTTATTGGCGCAATGCCTATTAGCATTACCTAGCAAAATCTTAATCAGCCTAGAATTGCAAATACTGTTAAAGTTCATGTTAGCGCATCAAGTAACCATCACCAGACAATTTTTTTAATCAATGTCCCAACTTTTCTGTTAACAGTTTTGGGTTGATGGCTTTTACCTTTAACTTTAGCATCAACATTTTCTAATTTTCTAGCATACTTTATGTGTCTAATGCAACATTATAATGTCATTGAGCATCAATGGTCTACATAGAACCTGAAGGTTATTTTAATAAAGTTCTCAACTAGGATTCTTTTTTGAGGGCAACTCTTATAACAATATGAGAAAATACGATGTTTCACATCAGCAGAAAGAGATTATAGATTGGCTTTCATAGTAATACGTGCTTTGAAGGCATTTCTGAAGCACTCATAAACCACTGGACCATGTGAGGACTTTAAAAACTCTTCTTGTCTTGAATCATCCATAAATTAACAATTTTATATTTAGAAAGTCACCTACAATCAGGAAAAACTTTAGTAACTACAATAGATGTGTAACAACAAAAACAGCCAAATAACTCAAATATTTGACTTCTACATTTTGTGTATGTTGATAGCATTTGGCTTTGGAGGGAGAAAAGAATAAGCTAAACC
Organism: Chionis minor; assembly: GCA_013398295.1. NCBI lineage: Eukaryota > Metazoa > Chordata > Aves > Charadriiformes > Chionidae > Chionis > Chionis minor. The sequence continues at coordinate 448,276 of VZSF01010935.1, forward strand.
TGGAGTTACTAGGTCAGATTACTAAGTTTTTTGAAAAGTCCAAATATCTGGCTCCCCTGTGCTCCTTCTTCTCGAAGCAGCTTGCTGATAGAGGTCGGACCTGAACAGCTACAGCACTAAGTTCTTCCTCAGCACAGCGCCATAGGAAAAAAAATGATCACAATTATTTTTGGACTGGACGCAGCTGAACCAGTTGCCATCACTGTCAGATGCCCCCTCTGCCAAAAGTCACTAGCCACCAAGAAGCCTGCAGGTTACTTGCTTCTCACCCAGGGCAGCTCACAGCCCAGTGCATTAACGGAAAAATACCATAATCTTCCTTTCACTCCTGTGCATGGAGAAGGGTCAAAGACAGGGCCCTTTCCTTTCAGCTCGTTGAGCCACTGTGGAGGTGATCTCCCACAGAGGCAGGGGACACAGCTGGGGAGGGAAAGTGTTTTCCTGCCGGGGTCAGGCCCAGCCAAGCAGCTCGATCAGAGTCCAGGAGCAAGCACAGCCAGGCGGACATTTCACAGTACCACAGTCACTGTTCCACTGAGCTGAGTGAATATCGCTGCCACAGATGTTTTAATGGACGGTTTATGGTCCAAATGATTCTGAGTGGGATTTTTTAAAAACATGCTGCGTCGGTGTAACTTCACCTTAAAAAAAATGCTCCTAAGATTTCATGTGACTTCAGTAGGAACAGAATTAGGCCAAAGCCAAACCCCTCTGAAAATCTGCCCCTCACACATGCTGAGCAGGGCAGGAGTGGGAGAGGAGCAGCGTTTTATATTTAGCATGACCATTTTCGTCCCAGTTTGCTAACATGGTTTTCTAAAGGTGCTGTGCTTGTGGAGCTCAGCTTGCTTTCCCTTTCTTTTTCTTCTTTTTTTTAATTTTTTTTTTTCTTTTCTGTTTACTTTGGGGATTTTTAATGTGACTTTTTTAGACCTAAGAAATAGTTACTGTAGTGCTCTTTTACAACTTGGCTGTAGCCAGCATCTCTGGGTGATCACAAAAGCTTACGTTATTTTGCAATAAGTCCCATCCTGATGCGCAGAAGGAGCGCGGCCCTCTCGCAGAGGAGCTCAGGAGTTTCCTACGCTAATTGTACCCCCGCCAGTTGCCGACTTCCCTGCAGCAGCACAAGCCAGACTTTCTTCCAGGCTGTTAATATTTTCCACTCCAGTACCCGGTGCCAAATTCTCCCACGGCTTGCTACAAGTTTCCTGACAAGATATGCTTTTAACGTGACGTACAGGGGATTTACACGGGCAGCCGAGGCCGGGCTCCCACCACCCCGCCAGCTGGCATTGGAGGAGGGCCCAGTTGGCAAGCTGGGGCCCAGCCTCCTAGGCCTTCCCCAGCAAACCCCCTGGCCATGGTGGGCCTGTGCCGGTGGGACCATAACCAGAGGGCTGCCCGCTGGTGCCTGCAGTGGTGCCACCGCCCTCCCCGAGGTGCGAGGACGCGAGTTGTTCCTGGGGAAAGCAGGCGCGGGTGCTGCCGGCAGCGGAGGGGGAGCCGGGGCACGGCTCCAGGCGAGCAGCGGTGACTAAGCCGTGCCAGGCCAGGAGGAACCCAGGGGACATGGTGACTCAGAGGCACACCTCTGGTTCGGCGCGGAGCTGGGGCTAGCCACAAACCCTGGCACACCCTCGCGGCTCCCTGGAGGGGGGCACACACCGCTGCAGGGTGTCTGTGCCCAGAAATCCCTCCCGGGGCTCCTCTGCCCACGTCTGGAGCGGCGGCGGGGCTGGGCGGCAGTGGGACGTGGGCCAGCGCCGAGCCGGGGGAAAAGGCCCTGCCCTCGGGGGCTGCCAAAAGGAGAGCCTGGCGCTGCCCCAGCCAAGGGAGCCCCGCGGTTAAAAACTGACCGGGCAGGAGCAAGGAGACAGCAGAAACTGTGTCTGTGCTGGCCAGGAGACAGAGAAAGGGATAAGCTTTGGCTGGTGCTCGAGAGAAGAATAGGCCTGATGTTGCACCCGTTTTGGGGGGCTCAGGACGATGCCCTGCATGAACTGTATGGCCGCTAAGTTAGACAGTATGAGTCACCAGCGTCCACTCATTCTTACTGTAACACAGAGAAAAATGGGAAAAAAAACCCCAAAAGCTGGTTTTGGAAGTTGCGTTATTCTTTGGCCAAGGAGGCCGGGCAAAGCGGTGATGTGCCCAGCTGTGTCCGTGGTGGAGAAGACGCCCAGAAGATGCAGGAGCCGGGGGGGGACACTGGAGGACTGCCCACCACCTCTGCCCTGCCCACAAGCATCGCCCACTGCGATGTGGCCATGGCTGCGCCGCTCCATGGGGCAGAGCTCCCCTCCACCAGCCACCACCACCCTCTGTCAGCCCCGAGCCCCGGGCAGGGGTGGCAGAGACAGGCAGGAACGTCCCTGGGAAGGGCACAAGCTTTGCTGAGAATGACTCCGATGTTGTAAAACTTCAAGCTTCAAAACTTCAAGTCCTGGAGACGGGGGATGGTGTGAGGACCTACGTTTTCCGTTTCTTATATGCCAGGATTTTTAGCCTGAAAAAGAACAAAAGGCTACAAGTGCAATCCACCAGTATGTTGAAAGGTACACACAAAAAAGACAAATACACAAAAATCTGGAGCTAACCGATGCTGTAAAAACTCATGACTTTTGGCCTTGAAATTTTTAGCTGGGTCAGTTTCTAGTTCTGACTTGCGGCTCTTTATTTGCTGGAGTTAGTGATCCCACATGCCAAAAAAACACCTCAGAAAAAGCTGTGCCTTCATTCTTCTGCTAGAAAAGATTGTGTTTGTTTTTAATAAAAGCAGGAAGAAAAGAGAGCACATCACAATGAAAGCTTTACAACACTGCACGTGCATTTTCCTCAGACTTTCCTGTCTTCCTCTGTCACCTGGCCCCAGGGGTGCTGGTACACACACACACAGTATATACACACACACACACACACATTACACCCCTGAAGCGGGGGGTCTTGCCTTTTCCCTTACAGATCCAAGCCAGGACTGTGGAGGTCCACCAGATCAGCATTTAAGTGGGGAAAAACGAGCTCCTGGAACCATACCCACCCATCTCTTTTACACAAAAGTAGCCAAGAGTGAGTACTCAGTAGGTAATGCATATAGTTTGTTGCATATTTAAAAAAAAAAAAAATACACATTTCTTCTTGTATCCTGGATGCAGCCTGACAAACACAGAGCTGTTTCCCAGTCTGCCACAGCCTGCTTGGTTCAGGAGTTCCCACAATACCGTGTCAGTTTATCTTTGCTGGCTACAACTCCCTCAGTCTCCTGCCCTTTACTCTCTGCTCACAGATCTCTTTCCCAGACAGCTACAATTTTCCACGCAGCAGAAGCAGCCACAGTCTCCTAAACATATTATGATTTTTCCCAGTACCATTGTCTCTGTGTTTGCTGCTGCTTTGGAAGGGCACAGCTTCTCACCACTTGCTGATTTCCCTCTAGTCTTCCAGATATCATCTCGCACAATTTTGCCATGGGTTTACTGCCCAATCACTTGCCAAACCACTTGTAGCTTTTTTGCTGAGCTGCTCTGCAGAGATTCTGTGCTTTGGTTCTGTACATGCCTCTCTCAGTGTCAGCTTTTTTTCCCTTGTATTCTACCAGCCAAAGATTATCCATATAAAGCAATGTAAAACACACCATTAAAAGGCCTCCTTGCCATAGTGTTCCCAGTTATTTTAGCTGTAGGCTTCTGTCCTGGGTTACTATAATATTTTTTAAGTTCATTTTTCCAAGATCGAGTCCAAAAGTATCTAATCTAACAAGTTCTGGTAGAACACTGAAGAAGTACCTCCGCAAAGCTCAGGAGTGTCTGCATGATTTACAGCTTTTGTTGTCTGTTTAGTTCAAAGTTTGGAAATGCTGGGAGCTAAGCATTTGACCCCAGTTGTTTCTTTTAATTTGCTTGAGAGCCTTTTTTGTCAGAGACCTGTCATCTTCTCAGTGCAAAGAACTAGAATAGCTCCTTAAAGAACTGACAGGTAGTGACACCCCCAGAAATCAGGTTACTCGGCACATAGAAATACTTAAGGAGTAAAACAAGGCAGCAATGTTTAATTCTGGGCAATATCTAAAACCTAAGCATCCAAAGAAAGAAGATGCCCTAGCATGAAGATGGACCAATGAGTTAAGAAGTAGTAAGGTTATCTAGACTGTGCAATAGAAAGTTTTACAAGACCCCGGGCCAAAGTGAGCACCAGAAGTGGTGCTGATGCATTGGAGTGGTGTGGTATAAAGCTAATTAACACTGCTGCTGGTAATGCTGCTTTCCAAAATGCTCTGCACTGAGCCATGTGGGTGCACCACTTCTAGTCCTGCTAGTCTGAAACTGTGCACCATGTCCCCAAGCTCTGTAGCTGCTGAGCTCCTCAGAGCAAATTTAGACGCTTAATAGATCCATATAGTTAATTAAGGACAGTAAATTGTCTCTGCTCATGAGTAGGACTGGAGAAACAGTTGGGGGAATAGGGGATGGCAAAGAGAATGATTTGAGATGATACATGGATTTTATTTTCTCAGGAATAAAGCTTGTTTTTATGAAGCAAAATGAGGAAGGTGGAGAAACCATGTCATTTCATGAAGGGACTGAAATAGATGACAGAGCTCTGGGCACGTGGCAACAGCTTCATCTCTGAGCTATTAGAGTACTGGTCATAGAAGAGAGGAAGCATCCAACAAGACCTATAATATATTTCAATATCATGTAACAAAAACTATTAAGCTCCATTAACAAGCCATCTCTAGAGTGAAAAAGATCTGGTGTCAGGTTATGGCCAAGTATTTTATTGGACTGTAGGATCACTGAGGAACATATTTAAAATCTTGATTAATTTTTTTAACTCTTAAGTGTGGACTCTATTTCTTCTGGCACATGTAGTTTGCATCTTTGAATAGGTAATATGGCATATTTATGTGTGAGATTATCAATTACTGTGTGATGAGTGATTAAATTTATATGTTCAAAACCTGATTGACTTTCACTGACTGTTTTCCATTTAAAGAAACCCGTGCTTGTATGGAAAGCATAAATCATCAGCCCATTTTTAAAAGGCAATGATTGCAGAATAATAATTTATAATAGCAACATTAATATCAATTATTCTGCCTGTAAGAACAGTTCCCACATACACTAAAATATGAATGTGAAAGAGGTAATAATGACCTAAGATTATATGTTCTTTTACTTGTGACTGTGCAAAGACTCAGGTGCTAGCACATACAAGAGGGGCAAAATCTTTCTATAGTCCCATCTAGCCACACTTCTGATAATGCAAATGTTACTCACTTTGAGATTTTACCATGAGCTATAAGAAATTTGACATTGTGTTGGTTCACTACCAGTAACTCAGCTGGAATTAGAGCAAGACTGCAGAGGGAGAGAATCCAACAAAGGACTTCGGATGTGTAAAATAATGCAAGAGAGTCCCAGAGAAGATACTAAATCCCTTGTTTTCAGAGCAATAGGTAACAGGTGTGTGTATAGTTAATTTAGTAGTGTATTTTTTGTTCTTGCTGTTAAGGTTAAAAAATACTGCAGGTTGACCAGACATTTAGGACAGAGATTTCTGAACTTTGGGAGAGCTGTGGGGTTTTCCCCAAGGACAGGTGATGCAAAAAACCTAACGCATAAACCAACACGCCTACTGAGAGGTACTGCTTAAGGCTAGGGGTCAAAGGCACTGTCATTTCAGTAGGTTTAGTCATTTCACTGTCTCATGTTGTTTTCCTCAATTTCAATCCTTATAATTTTGAAGGAAATCTTGAAAACAAGAGCTACTAATAAAAGATTTTGCTACATCCCCATATATAGAGAGACTTAAACAATTGTACAAATGTCCTTGTGAACCGTACATGGATCTTAGCTACAAGATGCGTGATCTCTACCAATGTTTTCACAGCAGAATGCCTTGGCAGGGAAGAAGATAAAAGTGGAGCACGCCTGACAAGCAACCGTCTATCAAAAAAAAAGGCTCCCTTTTGACCTTGGAAACCTCAGAAGACAGGTTTCTCTTTGTGACAGATGATTGCAATGCACAGATAAGAGCACAGAGAAGAGAAACAACTCACCTCTGCATGCTACAAACCCTAGGTATCTGTTGGTCCTGTCTCTCTCTTACTGCCCACCACTAACCCCACTGACGTCACAAGAGGCAAAAAGGTGGGCAAATGATCCCAGGCTGCTGGGAATCTGCCCTTGCAAGAAACCTTCCCAGTTAACATAAATGGCCACAACAACAGAGGGGGGTTGGTTGTGCAGCATGGTATGCTGAAGCACATACCTTATCTCAAACAGCCTAAATGACTAAAATTACCACAGACAAAGCCTATTGTCATTATTTAGTTCCTCTTCAGTTAAAGCTTCCCTTGATTTTTAGGAGGAAAGTGCTCTGATGTTAATGGAAGGTATCTGAGAGAAGAATATACCCCCTTGGCTTGTTATGATAATATCAGACACTAACTTGGTAAATTTGTTCCAAAACTTAAACAGCTAGCTTTAGCAATACAAAAGTACAGCCAAGAACCATGTTGGCTTAAGAAATTAGTATGTTCACATAAAGCAAGAACTGACCTAAGCTAGATCACGATATTCTCTGAGATTTGTAAAAAAAAAAAAAAAAAAAAAGAAAAAGAAAAAAGAAAAAAAAGTTGGTTTTGTGTGTCTCTGCACTTCAACACTCACTGTAGAGACTGCAGTTATAGGTTCTTTGGAAATGCAAATTAGACAACAGTGCCTGATTTTGCCTGGCACAAGGAAGGGAAGCGCTAAAATATTTTGTGATGGGTCTGAGCCAGAAGTCTAGAAGACTAGATTTAAAGCTAGAGGTTTAGATCGATCTTTAAAAGAAAGGCTATTGTCACAGATTTTCTATTCCCACTGAATTCAGGACATATTGAAATCTCCTGACAACTGATATTCTCTTCAGATTTTCTACCTCCCAGTTTCCATCGAGTTTGTAAAAAGCACTACATCATTTCATGGCTAGTTTTGAAAACTTCCATAAGAAATGTGAGACCAAACACAAAGTTTGGATAGTGATCTGTACTTTTTGCAAGTTTGTGGGGGGTATTAGGATTACAACTGCTCTACTTCAAATAACTCCCACTAGGTCTGAACTGAAAAATAAAAGTAGGCTTGTCTGCAAACACTGGAACAAACTCTGATCCAAGTTATGTCCAGCAAAATAATGGGGGGGCGGAATTGGCCAGTTTTCCTCTTCCTCCTGGGACTACTTAATAGATATACATCTATTCCATCACTGAACATTTGCAAATTAATGTCCATCCATTTTGTAATGCTTTTCTAGCACTACCCTGTACTTCTACGTCAACATACATATTTCTATTCAAGAGATCATTACTATTATTTTAAAACAGATGGTTTGAACATAATCCACATAAATAGTAGATTGGCACTGCCAGTCATGATGGCATGTGTAGAAAAGAGCTGGCTGAAGCGACAATATTTAAAGATTAGCAGTCTGGGACACTACAAATGACAGTGTCTCTTGCCACTGAACCTAATGCTTGTGCTATGGCATTGAAATAAAGGCACAGCAGTCATCATGCCAAGAGATCTGATAAATATACTAATTAAAAAAAAGTTAAGTTTTACTGTAGGTATCTACTGAAAACAGTGGGGGGTAGCATAGACCCCTCTGTAGAAAGGAGGTATGAAACTCAAACTTCTTCTTGTCCTTGTGTTGGCATCAACAGATGGAAGGCTCACGTCAATCTGTGCCCTGACCGCTTCTGTGAACATGCCAGGCATGGCTTTGGATTTTTCTCTGGGACACTAGGAAATTATCATTAATATAAATATATAATTGTTTAAAATTACCTATAATCAGTGTCCAGTAGAACCTGTGAAAACACTGCTTGTTTTAGAAGCGCACTCGGTGTATGTGCGCCCTGCAGCTGACCCTACTGCAGCTGTAACTATCTCAAGTTGCAGCTGATCGGGAGGAATGCGACATCAGTCCAAGCCGTCAGTTGTGTCTGTGACACTTCATCAAAATACCCACTTAATAGCCCGCATCTCTGCAGTCTGGCCAGTTTATTCCCTCTGCTTGGGTTGCCATGCTGACTCATCTCCTGCTCCTAAGCTTGTGCATATTAAGGCTGGCATATTAATTCAGGCAGTTCTCTTGGGTCTGTCTTGCTTGCAGGCACGTTGGGTCTTCTTGACCAGCCTAGGTCCAAACTTCTCCTAGCTACAAGAGCATCTAGGACCTGGTCATTAGGTAGCAGATGTATATCCTGATTACTGTTTTTACACACGGGTCCTTATTTTGGCTCCAAGGGCAACATTCTCACTGAGGTCAGGGAGGAGAACTGAGACCCATGCGACACTCCATAAATACGAAGAAACAGTAAAACCAGCAAGGCTGTCAGTGTGGCTTCCACTGCTGGTTAAAGGGAGGGGATAATGTGCTAGTTCAAACAACAGAGCTAATAAAGGACACATTTTGAATTTCAGTAGCTCATCAAAAGACTGAAAGCTTCAAGGGCACAACAAACCCTTTGAGGGCTTACACGTGATGCACATTCACAAGTCATGAAGTCTGCCCACAACGCTTGTTTAACCACATGACACTTCAGTAGAACAGCCGGCCGCATGTTCAAAGTGCCACTGCTGCCTTCCTGGCCATGCACTGAAGTGCCTCAAGGGTACTGAGGGGGTTTATGCAGGACCCAGGGCAAAAAAGAAAAACATAAATTGGTTGAAGACTTAGCTTGCAGACTCCTAAGACCGTTACAACATACGTGGAAGTGTAAAATAACTTCTTGCGCAAGCTGTAATACACGAACAAAAAAACCACTTAAAATATCTTCAAACTATCAAAGTCTGAAATGATTTGATAGAACCTCACAAATCCCATAATCTACTGTAAGTAGTAGCTAAGACTTTGGCTTCACCAGTATGTCTGCAACTGGGGAAGAAGCAGGAGAATAATTTATCCAAGTCTGGGGTAATGAAGTGTTAACAAAAACCATATGAAGTTATTATTACAACCACAGGCCGCAGAATGTGAAGGAAGGAGGATCTCAGGAGACCTACCTATTTTCAGTCATCTCCTGCTTCATAGTTCATCAAAAGGTGTTCACCAAAACAGGAGGCAAGCAACAGAAATTAAGTGATTCATTAGGCCTAATGAACAATGCTGATCATATCATCTCTAAAATACAGTCAGGTGACATTGATATATACATACTTTAACTCATTCTTCCCAACTTTATTAGGTACATATGTCTACAGCAGACACAAATGAAACATTCTACAACTAGGCTCCAAGCCAAAAACTAATTTATTCTTTAATGTGGTAGTGATTACTTGGTGGTTCCTTGAGCAGAGATGACAGGTCTGAGCTAATGGAGTTGTACTGTAAGTTAATATAAATCATGACAGAGCAATTAATTACAGAAACCACTGCAAATCCCTTTGTTAGTTTTCCCCATCACCAGAAGGATTTAATAATGTTCATTTTGCTAAGTTCCAGTGACATTTACAAGTCTTAAACCATTTTTAATCAAATCAATATCTCTGGCTGCTAAATTTAGTTGCGCTTTGCTAGCGAGTCCTGGAATGCATCGATACTAATGTTTCCTACCTTCTGTTCAAGTAAATTGTACTGAAGCCCCACACTTCCTCTTCATTTGTTTACATTGAGTAATTTGGATTATTTTTTTTAATGAGCAACATAAGAAGTAAGTGCATGCAAAGGAGTTAGGACACAGTGAGCTAGACAGATATACAAATATCAGTGCTTATGATGCGTATCACGTAATTGAAAAATTTAAGGAAATTTCCCTTAATTGTCTGAAAGCACTCCAAACCAAAAAACTGGGGCTTGTTTGGGAACCAGGGAGCTCAAACAGAGCTATTGGTAAGTCTACATGTCTAATACAAGATACAGGGCACAGTGACCTCTTCCTGTCCCTATGTATTCTTGGATCTGTTACCTAAGTGTCCAATACACTTGAATGACACCTGATTTCCATTTATCTCAATGTAAACCAAACACATACCTAAATACCACTGAGGACTGTGGGTGGTGATCTCACACATTGTTTTGCATGGGAGAGTCTCTCTTTCTCTGTATCTCACATTTATAGCTATAATCTAGGGATAATTATACTCCCTCTGTTTGTCATATCCACTTAGATTTTAAGTCCTTTGAGGCACATGTTGTCTATAATTTTATGTGCATACTATGCCTAACAAAAAGGGAGTTGTGAGGCCAATTGCACTACAAGAAAATTAACAGAAATGCCAATAACAGTACTGTACAATTATATTTAGAGACCTTTTCCAGGTAAGTTACTGTACAACACTGAATATTTGCAAAGCAGTTTGAAAGGTGTCATTACAAACATCCAGAACAATTAGGTCCAGTCTCTGTTTTCCTAAAATGGTTTTAGTTTTGAAATGAACTTTTCTAAGAGCAGGATTAGAACCATTACCTCTCAGTATGAGTTTTTGTTTACATGTTTTTTAGTATTATTGCCATCGACCTCCCAAAAATACAGCTGCTCTCTGAATTTTTCAGCAAAGTAATTCAGCAAAGATATTTAATTTTACTCTGTAAAAACAAAGCACAGAAATTTATCAGCTCTGGATTGTTATGTTGCTCTGTCCTTAACAGCAACAACAACAAAACCTGGAGAAGTTTGACATTCTGTTGCATTTAGATCAGTATCTTTTTCTTCATACCTAATGAACACATTCACAACAATGGCTTTCAGATGTCTGACATCCTCAAGGGACTGCACATAGGTCATCGACTCCGAACACCAGCACATCAGCACAGAATAATAATAATATTTTTTTTAAAAGTAGTAAAACTTCAAAGTCACTGCTAGCTGCGAGGTTTCTTCTTCAGAAACCTTGTAGCAAGTTCTACCTTATTTATTTCATTTCAAGTATTTATTTAATTAATTTTGGTGAGATTCAGCAATAATGTAGTAATATAATTCCTTGGTCTATGACCTGTGTGCTATTCCCCACAGCTGGGAAGGAATTGTTGTAGCTTTTTTAATTTTTCTGCAAGCGTAAAAACAAAACAAAAAGATCTAAAGAAAGAATGGGAGAGAAAAAAGAAAAACCCCAACTTTAAAAATAGAATTACTCCCACTGAGGTTCAAAGGATGAGCTGAGCCAGAGTTCCTCATCTGCACTTTCCATTAATGTTGGGTCTTTCTGTAAATAGTATAGATTGGTAACTAGAGTTTCATTTCTTTTGTTCTTCCTCTGGACAATTGCTTTCCATTTTACCTCAGATGACACCAAGTCATTGTGACAGAAGCCCTCAAGACCTTGCTGTGATTCTGTAATGACTTAAATTCACCACTTTCCCAGAGTGCACTAAGACATCAAGCTTTTATGTCTTGAGCTGCTGCATTAAGTCCTAATGGAAAATTTCTCTCCTAACTTAAGAACTACCTTACCCCCCATGAATAAACAATGACAGCATATGGATCAAGAATGACCTCCGATACATCTGTCTTTAATGGAGGAATCACTGTAAAAATTGATTTCCTTTCACCCTCAAGCAACAAGGTCTTCCCTGTGCAGAATTAAACACATACAAAGCATAAGATATATTCAAATGCAGTACTGCGAGTAGAGGCATTTCATTTAATATGCAGCTATGCTGGAGGCTCAGACCAATCTGAGATTCAATTTGCATTATAATTCTAAAAATAATAATTCTCTAATGAGAATATTTGAGTGTAAGTGTGCAGACATAAAAATCACTCTAGAACAAAAAGAGAAAACACAATTGATTTTCTGTGGGGAGCTTAAAGGAAACAAAAAAAATCACACCAACAATAACAAAAAACCCACTAAAAAAAATCCCAAACAAAACAAAAACAAAAAAGAACCACACTGCCAAAACTTAAAGGAAATCAAAAGCTGACCTTTTTTGAAATTTGCTTAGTTGACTATGTTTTTTCTGAAGTAAATACTGAAAGACACCTGAGCAAGGAATGTATTCCCTTTTGTATAATGACAACATCCATGGCATGAGCCTGACTTTGCTATCATAGGTATGAAAAAATCATGTTCAGCACATTGTTGGCTAAACACAATCTAACTTCAGCTAATTACTATCCATGTTTCCGTGCTCATTTAAGTCACAAGCAGTACTTCTCCAAAGTCACACTAAAACCAGTATGGATCTTGGACTGGATCAGCTAGCATTATATCCCAATTGTATCACAATTTTGCAAAGATGCTACAAATTCTCTGTACAGGAGCATCTATGTCCAAGTTAGTATTGTACTTACAAAGGGATAGTTCTTAACAGAATCAGTATTTGGTTATCGCATATTGGAAAAAAAAATAATCCTTTTTAGCTTTATAGTACTAAAAGTTCTTATTAATGTTGCTGCTGTTCTTGTTTATACTTCAGTCAGGAAAAATGTAATTTCTCAGAGAAAAATAAACCCTCTAATCTAAATATTAGAAAGTATTCATACCTCACCTCTCTTTTCTGGATGGAAAATGGACCGATAAGCAAAAGCATTACACCTTCTGGATGTAACCAGTAACCAAAAATGAGCTGAAGTAGCACATCCCTCTAGAAAGCTACTTTTTCCTATTAGTATGATACTAAGTCCCCCTCCTTCACAGCCTATCACCACATTGTAAAAAAACAATAAAATATTTACTACTGAATTATTAGAATACTAACTAGACTAATATGTTTTCTTCTTCACAGTTTTCTAGGATCTGGCCCTCAAAATATTGTAGAGTAAACTGTCAGCCTATACTACAAATTATTTATATCACATCCTGTTTGTCTAATAATGGCTTAAATTTTAATACAAATTTTATGTACACATGCAAAGAACGCACAATGTCTAAGCTAAAATAAGAAAAGGAAAAGTGTGCTATATTAAAAAAACTTAGGAACATATTCAGATTTTAAATGTGGCCACTCCCCGTGGCTGCATACTCAGTTCAGCACAGAATTTTCAAGCTAAATATTTTAATTGATAGAATTAAAGGGTACATATACATGTTTGTATAAGAGGCAGAGATACTCTTGTTTTATCCTTTATACACAGGGGTTTTTTAATTTGAAAGGCATTAATTTGCTTTCAAGATACTGTAAGGACAGAACATGAGCTTTCAGGCTGCTTTGGGGCTTTTTTTGCTTCCTGTGAGAATTCTCAAAATCTCATTCTTGGAAGATGCGTGGCCAAAGCCTTTCCCCCTCTTCTCACCCTATACAAAAGCTCCGATAGAGCAGATGGTTTCACAAAGATATATTGCCATTTCCACTGTTGTTTTTCTTCCCAAATGGAAGGAATAATCTGTATAGCTCTTCTTCCAGTGCCAAAAATCTTAAATTAAAATTCACTGTTACACTGCCACACAGGTATAACATCAAACACAACTGGGCTTTCTGGTCCTTACTATCACTAACTTCCACAATTATCCACCCTTCCTTGCTTCCTTAGGCTCCTGCCCTGGTCAATAGGAACTCCATGGTCCCTACTAGAGTCATAGCTCATCCTCTGCTCACTCCAGCATCATCACTGGGAGAGAAATGGGAAAAAGGAGTTTCTGGTTGCTCAATGACCCTGAATAAGCCACTTTCTCTTGGCTGTGTAAGCATGCAGAGCAGAGCGCAGCCTTGGGTGCCATTGAGAAATCTGCTGTATTTCTATAAATATTGCAAAGTATGTGTGGAAGACCCTATCGGTGTAAAAAACAGAGAGATAAGAGCATTAATGTATAGATCAGGTATCAGCCCAAATAAACCCAGACTGTATTCATGAAGGATTCATATGGCCACATCTGGGGTGAAAACAGCAGCCAACACAGCAAGTAGCTGTAAGGAAAAAACAATATTGCCTGACATCTTTCTTCCTTTCTTAGTTCTTGCATTGTATTTACTGCTTCTTTGGACAGACTGATAGCTGACTTGGGCAGCAACATACTGGGAAGTATTTTGAAGGTATTGATCTTTCTTATAGGCCTCAGTATTTGATACTTAATTTGTTTGTATAGCTTCCAAAAAAGCAAGCCCTCCATTGTCTCTATTTCCAGTAACAGCACTCTCTGTATTTAGACTTAACTTCTGTATCAGCAATTTCCAGATATCAGATCTCCCTACTTCTCTAAGGGAAGCTGAGGATGAGATTTACCAGCTTGGTAGCCTTATTTTCCAGATGGTGCTTGGACACCATAGGGATGGGATCATCATGACTGTTTAAATGCTTTTAAGTTCTCTGTAGCAATATCCATCATTTACCACGTATTTGTGCAGCACAGAGCACAGTGGGCTCCCAGCATAACTGAGACCTGAGGCCCTAAATGAGAAAAATTTTATAACTGGCCACCAGTATATATCTATCAGCAAACTCCTCTTGACGTGGCAGCTCACCATGAAATCAAGAGGGATCAAAGCTGGCACGCAGCTCCAGCTTGCTTCGGTGGAAATAGCAAAGCTGGGTACAGCTGCTCCATAAGCAAGGATGCTTGCACAGACACATCCACAGGCTCACTGTGCAACACGGAATGCGTGCAGACCCTACTTGGAGACACGGTTTGCACTTACCTCAGAGGAGGAAAGGGAAGGTGTTCCATGCTACCAGCCCAAAGAAAACAGCACCAGCATTTAAAGAAGTTTCCATAAGAGCTCTCATCAAAGGACAGGATGGCAAGTTAAACTGATATAGACCTGATCCAAAGCCCCTTTGAGTAATGGGAGAGACCCCCATTCATTTGAGCACTTTTTGCCTCAGTTTTTGGAGGTAGCTTATAGTAAAGCGAAGGGTGAAGAAAACAGTCAAAGAAAGAAAGAACAGAAGTATTTTGTATGGCCAGATCAATCAAACTCACTGCTTCATGGCTGTGCTTCTTTCTTAGCATTGCAAACTGCTGTCTCTAAATTACAGTACTCAAATGCCTGACAGACAAGTTTTCCTCCAAATAATAATATTGCATACCTGATTAAGTTGCTTGTAATGAGGTTTACACTTTAACCTTACAATGCGTTTTTTAATTCAAATAGTGCTGACCATTGGAGGGAGTTGAAGAATTCACACGTCCTAGAAGATGGTTTGATTAGAAGTGGTTGTTAAATTTTAAGATCAGAGTGATTCTTCTTCTCCTTGCTCATTCTCCTGCATTCTCGCTTTACAGGAAGCTCATTAATAGATCAGTTTGCCCAGTTTGTCATCTGTTTCATTATGCAAAATACATACGTTTCATTTACCTTTCCTGTGGAAAAATCAGTTATCTTCAGCTAGATAAAATGACTTCTTTGGGTTTCTTTTCAACTCCTGAACAGCTCAAAAATCTCTAAAATCTCAACTGGTGGTAGAATATCAGGGAACCCTGATGTGTGCCAATTGGAATGTAATGATCTTTATGTTCACATTTAAATGGGAAGTGCAATAGCAATAGTAGAAAGCTGACCACTAGGCAAACCTTACATTGACCTGAAAGGAAAATAAAATAGTTTAAAAGCTCTCTGAACATTATCAAAAGATCTGTTTGACATAGAAATTAAAGAAAGAATTCCTAAAATGGAGCTTTAGTTCCCAACTCTTTGGTTTTACATTATCTATGGGAATTAAGTGCAAAAGAGGTTTTTGGGTTTCTTGTCTTATTTCTTTACTTTTCTTGGTAAAGTTCCGGCTTTCTTTACACTAAATAGATAAGAAAGTCCTAGGCCTATGGATTGCTTCAGTATTTCTATAAAAGAATGGAAATTGCATCGCACTAGTGTCTAATAAACATATCAGCACCCTACAGAGATACTATATTCTATTTATTGCTATTTCTTGGAGATGCACTGCAGATTCATAAAGATGCATGAAACACTATAAATTTTAGATAATGACAATTTCATTCCCCTTACCGATCACAATTTAAGTTTAACAAAGCATTTAAACACATGGTTAATTTTATGCAAGCATCTTTGTCCCTCTGACTCCATAGGAACTAGAAGGGACCACCAGCGTGATGAAGTTCAGTCCTTGCATGTAAGCCTAGCAGCCTGGTGGCTTTGATAATTTTATTACCTGATAAAATATGGGCAGGTATTTAAGAGTTTTGTTGTTTAAAGTCTTCGTCATGTTAATGAGTATGTGTGAGACAAACTCATTAACTCACATTATGTGTGAGACAAATACCCTCATGAATTCAGCATGAATTGCTTGCCTACTTGCAAGACCAGGGTTCAAAAGAATATGAGAATAACTGAAAGACAGAAGTGGGGAAGGAGAGAAAGAAGTCAGTATGTTTACATGTTCACTTAATACATCTGTAAAATAATGGGACTTTGCCACAACCAGAGAAGCGTGTGAATTGTCATATGAATTCCCTGTTAACTGCAAATGTACTCATAGATGAGAGTAGCGGAAACGAGGACTGCAGGAGAATCCCTGCTGGCAGTTGCATGTCATATCACTTCCAGGGAAATTCACAGGAGAATGCAGGATATGCACTGCCCAGACACCTAATGATAAAATCCCATCATCCCAATCCGTGTAAGGAAAGTAAACTCTTAAAGTATACTGCTGCAGAAAAACAACGTAGAGGGAGAAAATATGAAACTGAATTCTACTCGTATCACCAAACCATTAGATTTCTTTCACTTGATTTTGGTTTCACTCTCAGTCCTGAAAAATGTGCGTGTATTGCAAAAAAACAGCTTCATCATTCCAGGTTGTTTAAGCCACACCTCGGATCTGCAGTGTGCAGGGACACCAGAACAAGTTTTCAATGAACTCCCTTGGATAGCAAACAGATCAAGGCTCTGCCCAGAAAAATCTGACCCATTTCTGTAGATGATAAATATCCATTAACATGTATCAATAGGCTCCTTCATCCAGACTTCTGATACCTCAGGAGTTGTTTCTTTCAGCATCACCTTAACTGCCTCTACACTTTTCCACAAAGACATACACCATAGCTACATACAAGAGCAACCCATCTGTGACATTTTCCATTTACATAGCTCCACAATATTGGCGCACCTCCTGGTTAGATGGAGAGAAGGCAAACAAATCATTGTTTTGCTTTTGTTTCTCTCTTCTACTCACAGAAAAGGTTCAAAAGGCAATTTTGTCTGATAGCTTGTTTGGTGGGCTGAAGTACTAAGCTGAAACTCATGACTGCCACTAGAATTATGAAGATAAAAAAGGTGTGTACTACAGAAACAGTAGAAAGAAGTCCATTTAATTCCATATGAGAATATGCATTGTTTTCCTGAGCTTTGTATGATCCATTAAACTAGTGCAAAGTTCATGTTAGGACTAGACTTCTATGACATTTTGGAAAAAAGCCAAACATTTCAAGATGCAATTTCTTCATTTTTTAATGGAGAAAAGATATCATCATGACCTTTCTATGATCTGACTGTGCAGATCATAGCAACTTGTTCAGTAAAGTATAGACATCCTTGACTGAAAAGTTTCAGGTGAAGTATTACATCCTTACATAAATTGTTGCAACAGCTGACCCTTTACCATGAAAATCTCCCCATTATTTGCTTTGAATTTTGCAGCAACTGGATCTTAAAGTATCTTTTATTGGGTAATTTTGTTTTGTTTTACTAGATTAAACAGCTATCTCCTAGAATTATTTTCCTTATGCGGATGCTTAGAGCCAATAATCGCCCCTAGCCTTGTCTCAAATAACCTGATAGTTTGTGCTTCTGAAGTTTCTGAGGCATGCTTTCCAGACCACTTCTTGAATTTTTTTCCAATTTTAGCGCTCTAGCTCATACAGTTTTCTTTAAATAGTCTCACTAATTCTGAATACAGTGGCAGTTTTGTGTTTCTGCTCCTCCAGAACAGTTTCAGCACATGCAACCACAGATCATTTTGTCCTCTTTACTCAAGTTTCATACTAGGAGCTAATTTTCAATTATTAATTCTAAAGACTCCTTATTACTGTCCCCATACAAACCCTTAAACTGTGAACATGGTTACATTAGTTTTGGACAAATTAACATATATTTAACAGTGTTAAAAGGTATGTTTGTTTAAATGTGTTCATTATGTCAAACAACCCAGACCTCAGTGTAGCAGGTGACCTGCTTCCATTACAGCCTTTCACTTCACAACACACTTGTATTATTGACAAGGTTAGACAAGAGTTGCTTTATATTTTCCAGACAAAAGATACTGACTAACCAGATACTAGCTTATAAGTGTCTTCTTTAGGTGATGATTCCCATTTATAATTCCTTTTGAGACAATTTTATAAAATTATAATTAATGTAATATGCAATTAATTTAACTCAATATGACTTATTGTAAGTGTTTGCTATATTTTTTCAGCAGGACTATGTCAAATACTTACAATAATTCTTATTATACCAACACAGATACATTGTATCAATATACAACAAAATTAAGAGAACAACAGGTATGCTTGAGAAAACATTTGCTTATACAAAATCATTCCAACAGGCAGTAATAAGGTACCCATCATTCCACTCTTTTACGGCAATGCCCACTTCAACTTTTCCACATTTTTCCAGGATCCCTATCTTAGCTAGCCTGCTCAGGTATTCCAATTTATTTTTTTTTTAGATATTGAGATGACATTACCTTTTTTCCATTACTCCGGTATTTTGCCCATCTTTAGAGATTAATTTAGTGTCCACAATGTTACTTTAAGACACCCCTTGGCCAATTCTTTTAATAGAATTGGCATTAACTTATTGAGTTCTGAAGACCTTGAAACATTTCATTTAAACCACTGCTTTTTAGTCTCCTAAATATTTGCTGAAGGTATTTCAGGATCGTGATCAAATATAATCCTGCCCCTTTCCAATTATAAAATATAGTACCTATTGTTTATATCTTTATGTATATTGCTAGAAAATTTTGACATTTTTATCCAATATTGGGCATGTATCATTACTAAGATTTGATTTGTTCTTCATGTATTTTAGAAATGCTTTCCTGGTTTTGTTACCCTCTTGGGCACAGAGGTTTTTTTATTGATGTATTTAGCTTTCTCTACTGGTTGATTATATTTCCTAAATGTTGCTTTATGCTCACTATGATGAGCTTCTCCTTTTTTCATTTGCTACATACTGTTGTTTTGTAGGTTTTTTTGATTTTCAGAGGGAATTGTAACTGTCTTCACCTCCCTTTTTAGTGTTTTTTTTTTCAGCCATAGAAACCTTTCTTGATTGCAGAGCTGGATTTTTTTTGGCATCTAATAAAGCATTCTTAAACAATTCCTAATTATCATGCACATTCTTGTGTTTAAATTTTTCCTCCCACTCAATTTTCCTCATGATTGTTTTCTGCTTTGGGAAATTGGCCTTTTTAAAGCACCAAGACTATAATACCGTTTGTTTGCACAAAACAAAATTAGATCATGATTGCTTGCACCTAGGCAACCATCTAGTTCAGTGATCAATTCATCTTTATCTGTCAGAATATGTAATTAGGAATGTCCCAACTCGGCTGCAGTGCCAACACTAGTTTTAGAAACTTACCTTTTGGAAGTAGCAGTGGGAAACTTCCAGCACACATGCCACAAAGTAATACATTCCTTTTTAAGACAGAGGGGTATTTAAAAAGTTGGCTCGAATGTTTTCTTTCCTTCATCCCATGGTCTGTAATATAGTTCCCTTTTTCTACATCACCATCAGCAAGACCTTAATTTCTTATATGCTCACCATCTTGTACCAAAAGCTAGCAATTGTTAACAGGACATAATGAAGTAATAGCTAAGTTGAAACTGTAATCAGAAAATATGCCCTCTCTGGTTTTGATTCAGGACATGAGCTAAATCTTTTGGGGAAAGATCCTAGCATAGGGAACTGATCCAGCCCTTCTAAATGCAGGGTTCAATATTCCAGCTTTTATCCATCATTTATTTTGCCTCCAAATATGGGAAGCACTATGGTAAGTTTCTTTGTCATCTTGAAACATAGACTATCTGAAAACTGAAATGACATATGTTCTTCGACCGATGTCTGCTCTCAGGGTTTTATGGGACTTCCTAATCCCTCAGAAAAACAGATTCCTGCATTGCGAGACTGTCATTGTGTGGTTAATATTTGGTATATTTTAATGGAATCAAGTCAAAACAGAAACCAAAACTCTCATTTTCCATAGAAAAATAGGTAAAAGGGTATACATAAAAAGGTATACATGTCTACATATGTGTGTCTACATATACAAGTTTCAACTTTTGGGGTTTTCAGAAAAACTTCAAAAATGCATTAGAGAGATTGTTCTCTGCAATATCACCTATTTTACAAAATAGTTCATTCGTATTTTTGTGGGCAAAATCAAAGAACACCAGATGAATAAATTTGATTCTTGTAGTTTTAATTCTTGATCTTTACCTAAGTTTGTGTTGCCAAAGCATTAATAGAGATTGCATAAAACTCATGAACAATGCTGAAAAGCCAAAACCCTTTTTTTTTTTTCCTCCAAAGACAATGTCAGTTTGGAAATTCCAAAATGTTCCCAAGGTATGAACAACCTGAGAAGAAATATGCTTCTCTGATTTTTTGGCTTCTGCTTGCCCAGCTGGCAGCATGCTCATGTCCCTACATTTGGCGAAATGTAGAACCCAGGTAACAGTGCTCCCTGGGGAAAACAGTAGATCAGAGGAAGGAAAACAGGCAGCTCCCTCACCTCTATGGCAGGCACCAGCCGATAGGAGTCTGCAAGCAAGGCAGCCCACCTGGTAAGCTGTAGAGTCCATCACAGAATTTTTTATCAGAATATCTGGAGTTAAACTATTGACTGGCCTGTAAGGGTGGTGGAAATCCTGCTGTCTAATCAAAAATTGTGGCCAGCCCACGTATATGGTTTATGTCAGACATTTTCCACTGAATGTTCCTGCAGAACAGTTCAACTCAGGGGATTTTAAGAATAAAATTCTTCTGCTAGAAGATGTCCAGCAACTCCTGGCAAATCCATTTTCACCAGAAAGGCTGACTTTTTTTTATCGTTTTAATGCACTGAAGAGTGTTTCCTGCAATGTAGATGTCAAAAAAATCTGAGAGATTCTGATATATTTCATCTAACCGAACTGCATGAATGTCAAAAGAAAAGAAAAGATCACCAGGAAAGCAAACAAACTGCTAACTTGTTGTACACAGCTCTGCACGTACTTCAGCTTCTGAATGTACCAATGCTGGGTGACTTACGAGCACGTGTTCAGGTACTACCCGTGGGACGGCACCTACGGTATTTGAACTGTACTCACTCCCTGCAAACACTTCTCAAGATGGTTTAGTTTTTGCAGGGGACAGTAACAAGAATACTTTGAAATGTCGGTACTGAAGGCATTTGGTAGCCATCCGGAAAGCTCTTTTATTTCACCTAAGCAGAGAGGAGAAACAATGCTACGCCACAAAGATAACCAATTACATAGCACAGATATTCACTAGGTGTTGTTTGTAGCTGAGTCAGTAACAGACTTAAAGGTCTATAATCCTACAAGTGAATAATGTATTATTCTGTAAACAGCTTGAGTGTTGAGACAGCTCTTGTTTTAAAGTGCTAGTATGCAGAGAAACTCCTCTTCCAACAACCTCACAAAATGCTGCAACATTTTACAATTGCCTGAGATGAATTTATTATTTATACATAGGTGTGCACAGAGCTTGAGCATACCATGGTCTGTCTTATGTCTGCCACCCTCCCAAATGAATTTTTATCGTAGAAATCATTCAGAGTTCATCACTGGTGGGGAGCCTGTTCATTGAAACTCATTATTGTTCTAATGAATTACACGCGAGAGCTGTAAGTGATTACATTATAATAGTCAGACTCAGCCATTCAATGAAAATTTAATTACAGCGTACAGGGCCATGACAAAAAAATCCATGCCTGTGTTCTGGAATGCAGCCTCCCCAGCCACAGCTGGCTATTGAAAGTCTTCATGCAATTATGCTTTCTCTTAATCACACCCATTTTTTGAGAAACAAAACAGGAACTGAAGTGTGCGGCAGTTCTAGCAGTTCCCCTTCTTGCCCTCCACTAGCAATTCTGAAGATCTTTTGTTCACTCTTTGGGTAATCCACACACTCAAAATCTGAGACTATCCCAATCCCAATAAGTGGAAAGGATGGGATCCTGCAAGCGTGACATAAAGTAGTTGGTATCAGTAGAGTTACACCAGCTTGCTGCAAAAGAGTATCCCCTCTTTATGATCACAGAAAAGGATTCAAAGCCACCCTACTGGGTATATTTTAAAGCACTGGTACAGACACTTTGCCTTTGGTCTCCTTTCTTCTTTTGTAAAATGCCACATAAATCAATGGATTGCTGTAAGCAATCAGTAGGTTGCTCTTTCAGTGGGATCCATAGTAGGATCCATGCTAACGCATACATCTTGGTGCTAATAACATACTGCTTGATGGGAATGAGAGCCCCAGAGATGAATCTGGGGCTCTCTGAAGGAGCCCAAAGGCCTCCTGAAATGGCCGCTCCTCCTTGTCTGCCAACTCCATTTTACAACCAATCTCCTGTCACTACTGCAATAATTGGATTACAAACCAACACTACCTGAGCATCAACCAAAGCATCCTCTTAGCAGGCAGCCCTATGCTGAAGAGGTCAACCACCAGCATCATGTTACCCTTGACGAGGAATTTGAAGAGGTTGATGAAGGAGAAATCTACCATCCTGAAAATAATCCCTGAACCAAGGTTATAGCAATTATATCCAAGAAACAACACTCTGAAGTTACTTCCTAAATCACAGTCACTGTTTTCCGGTTTGTGCCTCTTTGCAATGCCACTGTGAAAGAATAAAAGTTTCTCAGAATTTTTTAATTTTTCCAACAGTTTTTGACATCCCTTTGGGAAATTTATGGAAGATCTTTCCAGAGAAGTTTAAAACAATTACTGAATATGTCTTCTTGAATATCCACATAGTTCTTTTTTCATCAGTTTTTATAAGATGAGAAACAACTTCTACCTTACACTTGAGGTGCTTAAGAGAAGGTCCTTTTTGTTCAGGAGACTGGAGAAATGGGACAATAGGGGTTAGTAACCATGGCAAACAGAGCCCACTGTTCCCTTCAGTGAATCATCTACAAGTCAGAATTTCTTCACTTCCCTTAAATAAATAAAAAACCTCTTCATATAAAATAGAATTGTTGCTGAAGTTATACTGCAGCCTGATGAGATAATATAATTGCTAATACATGCCTCCAAATCACATACTGTGATTAAAGCTGTGTGCGTTGCATGAGCGCACTATGGAGTGTATGTCTGATATTAGCTGGTCAGTGTTATTAAAATAGAGAGGTTGTAACCTGCCAACGTATCATCCTTGCTGTGTTTTCAGTTTATTCTCCATTATATATGCACACAAATGCCCTCCCACACAGAGAGTTCACATTAGCTAAGTCAGTGGGTACTTCAACAGTCAGAGTATTTGACAATACATATTCACATTAGAAACATTTCCCAGTTGCGTATCAATGATGTTCAAAATAAAATCACATCTGTTTAACATTGCGCTTGTGATAGTCTGCAAACTAGGAAGACAAATTTACTAAATTCAAGTCACTATGCCGTTACCTAAAGAAATGGGCACACCAGAAGACATCTGTAACCATGAGTGACAATGTAGACAGCATCTGGGAATTGGGAAAGTATTACTGATGCACCTCATCATCCCATCCCCTTGGAAAAGGCTTCTACATTTTGCATGAAAGTAGCTGAAAGCCTGTGCCTGATTCTTGTTTCCACCTGATGTGTGATTATAAATAGTGTGTTACTTTAAATACCAGAGTTTTAAAAAAGACCTATTTTTACAAATTAGTTTCCGGTACTTACTGGATGTCAGGGGTATATTGCGAAAGTCAAGACCAGCATCATCCAACTCAGCTAGGAGCTGCTTTAAAACAGGCTGGAGGTTTCTAAGGTGGCTGGGCTTCAGCTGCAGTTCTGCTGCAATCACTTACAGATGTGAATTGATTTAAGAGGAGGAGAAGGAGAAGGACTTTTCTTTTTTCATTTCCAAGTAAAAGTGAAAGTATTAATGAAAAAAAAATCATGAAAGACAGCATAATATTTTCTCCTTCAGAGAAAAGTGGCCAGTTCTGGGATACTCCTAAATAAAGGCTTAGGGCCTAGTGATGGCTGATCCCAGATGAATTTTTCACAATACCTACACCTTGGGAAACATTACAGATAAGCAAGGAAGAGTGCAAGACATCAGGACTGTTATTGTGACTTCCTCTTGCATAGGAGACCATGACACCTTGCTAGGGGAGTCTAGCCATTCTAGGGTTTCTTCCCGTGGTGGTTGCTAGGATTCTCATTTATTTCTCCGGTGCCCAGGTCCTGCCATCTCAGGCCAGCCAGCTTTTTTATCCACTGACTGAGGCCCAGGGACACCCCTGGCGTCCTTGTCATCTCTAAATATGTTGCTGAAAAGGAGGGGGAGGGGTGCTGGCTGGGATAGAGTAGAAGCAATGAAAGGGAAGGGAAGCAGGAAGGTAGAGAGGAGTCCATGAATGAGAGAGAGTTTGGCCAGAGGCAGAGCAGATCGTGAAACCAGCATATTGTGATCTTACCAGTAGCTGATAGTGTTGGCATTATTCTCATGAAGCACTGCTATACTACCACGGCACTGCTTTAATGCACCCTTCACGAGAAACCTTAGAGGGTGGCAGGAAGAAATTAAACAACAGTGCTGCATACACCATATGCAGATGTTAACAAAAAGCCCTGGAGAGAGGCTCCTCAGCAAGGGCATGATCTGGTAGGTGTGCTGCACACTGCCAGAAGTGACGTTGATATTCCAGTCCAGGAGAAGACAAGTCTGGACCCAAAAGCCAGGACCCTATAGCAGGATTTAGCACAAGTCACAAGACTTGGTCAACACTACATGCTTTCTCATTTCCTCTGCTTCTGCCCCCTGTGGAGGCTAGCACTCCCGCATTCATCAAGTACCGCTTTCCGGGTGTTCTGATATCCAGCTTTACAATTAAAACAATTAAAACACAGGATTCCTGGCTGCCAGTTCTCTCTTCTAGCCCCAGAGGATGGCAGAGACCACATACTCAGCTCTGTGCCTGGGACAGAGTTGACAGTTTGCTCCATGACTTTTGTCCATAACACCTGTCAAAATTGGTTATATTTTGGATATCGGTTGGATATGCTAGATGTGTGTCAGGCCACCCTCATAAAAGGCATGTAAAATGAGGAGCAAATCTGTGGCATAACAAGTAAGGCAAAATCATAAAACGGTGGTCTATGTGAGCAGTATACAAGCAGAAGCATAAGTGCAATTACATGAATTGGAACAGGTTATACCACATACTGTAAAAAACATAGGAAAGATCTTTCAAACTGTAAAAGAAACTTTCTGTATCAGTACAATTAAAAAAGAATCTCAACTCTGCCTACACTCTGCCAGTGTTTATCTAACTTGAGAGAAAGCTAAGGTATGTGGACTGTTAGAATAATATTTTCCGCTATCATAAGGGAATCTTAAGTTTGGACAATTTTAGTATAAATAGGATTTTATAAGTTGGTTATGATCCAAAACAGAGTATTTTAGTAAGTGAACCACTTCACTTTATATACTAGAGCAATTAATTATCCTTTTAACAAAATTGATTGTAGCAAGAGCACACTTTTTCCCCCCAAGGAAAAAAAACCCTACAAAATTTTAACCAATTAAAATCAAGGAACTAATAAAATCCAGCAGCAATTAACATGCAAAATGTTTTGCTCTTTTAATATGATTTACTCTAATTCTATTTGAAAAAGCCATACAGAGGAAGTAAGCTCTTTGCTTTATCTGGCAAGGAAAGAGAAATAAAAGAAATAAAGGAAGGGATGAATGAAAAAAGTTTGGTTTTTTTTTAAATGTAGATTTGATACAGTAGTGATAATTTAACTTGGTTCTAAGTACCCTAGGCAATAAATAGCCTCATAAATGTGCTGGGTAAACTCTGAGGATACAGCAAGGAGCCATTCATTGCCTTATAACCTCAACGGCAAACTAAAATTACCTCCTAAATAACAGATTTTCTAGTTGCACTGAATTATTGTGTAACAGAGGGGCAATAACTTCCCCGTATCTCTCCCCTGGTTGCCAGTAAAATGAACAGCATGAATTAGTTCCAGGTAATGTTAGGTGTCACTATTTTTAGCAAATTCAACCTTGAAAACTTTTCCAAGTTAACAAAAGTGAAAACCAGGCTGTATTTGGGGTTCATTCATGTGGTTCCAGGGAAAAAATACAAAGCAGTTGCTACCTTCTGATGAGACTGCATATAGAAATTCATCTATGTAGTCCCTGGCAAAGCTGCAGGGCACCGTGACACCACAGGGTAACAAGTGATGCTGACTGGTGACACCCAAGCTTCAACATCTGGGGGAGTCACAATTGCTGGTGCAATTGAAGTTCAGTCTGACAAAAATCAATCTGAAAACGTAATGAGATTTTTACCAATTCATGTTCTGATCTGTCTTTATGTCCGATCTCTGGAGAGCACTTGAGAGCTGCACTGGGGGATGAGCTGCCCCTTGGAGATGCACAAGGTGCCCCCCACAGACCAAGCACCTCCACAGCTCCTGGCAGGTTGCACTCAGTTGTAGTGAATGAGGTGATTAGCTGAAGAGTACTAAGAGACAGATGGGGTGGGGGTGTCTTTTTTGGGAGAGGGAAGCTGAAAAAAGCCAGAAATAATTGATAATAAAAGAACTCGCAGATTACATACATGGGCATATTAACTTCAGATGGTCTAAATGTCTCTAATCAAGGTATTGTCCCCCTCCAACCATTAACCAGCAATACTGAAATATACACTAATGAAAACAGCGTTCTCATGCACGTTTCTGAACCTCAAGCAAAACTTAGTTCAAGTTTTGGAAGATTTATTTTACCTAAGCTATCTCACCCTAAGTTTTCTGCATCTGCCAGTATTCTTACAACTCCCTAATATTGGTGTTATAACTAGGAGTTAACTGGTCTTACAAAATTCTATATACGGAAAATACCAACAAGCAGCATAAAAGGGTAGAACAAAATGTTCTTTGTCAAATGCAAGTTCAAGTTTTCACTCAGAAATACACAAAGATCTATAATAATAATATTTATCTATCACTTATCTAGTATCTCAGACATTTTACAATGAAACAAACAGATAAATTAATTCCCAAGTTACAAGAGTAAAACAGTCCAAGTTAGTATAAAACCATAAATAACATCAAGTTACAATGCCAAGAGCTTTCTGGAATGAAGATGGTTTTTATTTCAAAACAACTAATGCTGTGTTGGTTCGCAGGTCAAAAAGTCATATAGGCAAAAATACTGGCAACATGTCAAGCACTCTTGAATATGCCAACTGTCCCATTTCTTTCTTAAAGGGATGAATATTCATCTAAAACTATTTTTGCACTTTGAGGTCTTCTTGGCAGCAGAGGGAATTGTAGGCCTATCTGAATAAGGAGGTAAATCAATATGCAGGTAAATTCTTGATTCTGGGAATGAGCACATGGATCAGAGGGAATGCAAATCTAATTGGGTTTCCCAAGCTTCAAACACTGCTATGTGAACAATCACCAAATATGCTGTTTTTTCACGTGGCCTGCATGGATTCTGGAGAGAAAGCAAGGCAAGATAGGCAGCATAGGTCTGGTAGGATAACGGAAAGATGCCTAGCCTGAGGCTTTGGCAAGGAGAAAACCATCTGTGAGCTGAATGTGCTGCTTCTGTTCAGAGGATCAGACTCTTCCCTACATTTTAAATATATGGCAATTATGCTAGGAAAATACACTGACTCCATGTCACCGGGTTTTCTTCGCCAAATAGAAACTAACTTCCAAAGCTCCAATTTTTCTTTATTAATTAGTCTAGAAAGTAAGAGTATAATGTAGTCAGAGGTTACAAAAAATGTCTAGAAACAAGTTCTTTAAAAGCCTGGAAGTCAAAAACAACTGTTCATAAAACTGAACTCCAGCTTTGCTGGAATTTCATGGGACTCTCTTGGCATATCACAGTTCCTTACATAGCTGAGTTTTAGAGATGCTCTTAAGACCTTTTCTGAAAAAGTAAGCAGTTCTGTGGGTGACTAGTGATATACAGTCTTCTTTTTGGCAGTAAGATTTGCCAAGTGAAGCCACTGGATAGACATGTGACGCTCCAGAAGATAAAACACCTAATCAAAGTAATTATTATCAGTGCTTATAAATACTGAAAGGGAGAGTGCCAGGAGGATGGGACCAGTCTTTTTTCAGTGCTGCCCAGTGAATGATAGGACAAGAGGTAACGGGCACAAACTTGAACATAGGAAGCTCCACCTAAACATGAGGAGGAACTTCTTTCCTTTGAGGGTGGCAGAGCACTGGAACAGGCTGCCCAGAGAAGTGGTGGAGTCTCTGACACTGGAGACATTTCAAACCCGCCTGGGCACCATCCTGTGCAATCTGCTGTAGGTGAACCTACTCTGGCAGTGGGGTTGGACCAGATGATCTCCAGAGGTCCCTTCCAACCCCTGTGATTGTGTGAAAAGTTTAAGCATGACACAAACAATAGTATTAAGTATGTTGGACATGCTCTGCCAAAAAAAAAAAAAACAGTTGAGCAAGGGAGAAATGCGTAGAATGTAAAAGAGAAAAAGAGACAGAAAGAATATCATCCTGGAGATACCCCGCCAGCATCTGCCAGAGGGACTCGAGCAATAGCCAGTTTGGCAATTGGCCAGTACCATCTGTGTAATATCTTATGCTATATGAAAAAGCGAGCCAAACAGAGGCCCTTTACTTCATTTAATACCAGGAGCTCTCCACTCCATCTCTGATTTAGTGGAACATCCCCCTTCCAAACTTCCTCTGAAAGTCCCAACTCAGCAAAATAACACCAAGAAATAGAAAGTTTTCTTACCAATAGGACAAATTTGAAATCAATGAACTGGACAATCATTTGATGGTGCATTTCAAATTCTGAAGCTACAGAGATAAAAATACTTAAATCTGAAACACAGCTGTTTCTGCCTCTTATAAAGACTCTAAAATTATGGATATCCTCTTACTTAACAAGTACATCCATAAATGGGTGCTATCAATATGGTCAAATCGGACAACAGAAAAAACTACCAACGTATTAGGAGAAAGTGCATCTTTTCTGTAATTCTGTTGACCTCAATGCTTGTTTTTGACTGCTTAAGTTAAATGTAGCAAGTTTTATTTTTCAGTCAATGAAAAATGTGAAAAGAAAGAAATTTTGCAGAAAACAGAAAGACCCTTTTGAAAGGAAGAATAATTAAGAATAAATAACACATTTACTTTTTGTTAGTGGGAAAGTGAAAAATTGAATGGAATCAAGTCCAGAGTGTATTAGCAGTGCATTTCTTCTGAAATACTTGATGAAGCACATACGTTGCCTTATCATAGCTATTAAATTTTGTCTGGTATTCAACACACCTATTAACCTCAGGAATTTGACATGCACATCAACCTTCTGGAGATGTACTGAAGATTTCAGAAATGTCCCAGGAGACTCAAGACTTTGACTTCATACTTATATCCATTGAAACAATAAATGTTTGCCCAATAACTTCTTGTTGGAAAGTGTAGCAGTTTGCATGCCTTATTTGAAAGTTCTTGTAGGACTTAATCCACCAAGGCAGTGGGAAAACACTATAGGAAAAGGACAAACAGTATGAGTAGTTAGCAAGTCATTTGCTCATTCAGTGAAAGCACCTCCAATGGCTTATTTTGCTTCAAGGTACAGACCTAATGGAGCAACCTCAGCAGAAAATAAAGACTCAGATGTTCTGTGAGGAAGCTATACTGTCCTCTTCTCCAAGTTCAGTCCTCCATTTCTTCTGCATCCACCTATGTCTGCTAGGTATATTGCTCCTTCCTAAGGGATTTTTAACTTTTCCCTTTCTCCATTTTGGCCTCTTCAGACATGTGTGACTCCTTCCTGCATCAGAGGTTGGTTCCTAGGGAAAAAACTGTGTTGTGCCCATTTAAAGCGCTTGGTGCTGGTCATATACTTTGCATGTGAGCGAATTGTTTGTTCACTGATATTTACAACGTAAGACCAGCAGGGCAGCTCACAATGTGAAATTATTTGAGCAATTCATATTAATGAATCACTAGTCAAATCTGTTGTGAAGTAAACCATTTTCCTTGAAAACAGAGACAATTTAATGAAGTTTGGCTTGGATAACAAGGTGCCATGAACACTTTCAATGTCCATCTTGCAATTTTCATCCAGGGAACTTTAATTAACATTTCCTGAATGCAAGCTTCTGTGCTAGATAGAGCCTTTGACTTCCTCTAAAGCCAAGAATTTAAAGTGCATTTCTTCCACATTGGCTGGAGGTACACATAGATCATTGCCACTAGAGTCTGCCAATTTTTCAATTTATATTGAGCAATTCTGCATTTTCAGTTCAGTAAGTGACTTGAGTAATCCTACTTATGAAAAACTGCTTCTCTGGGGAAGTCAAATAAGGGATTCTGTACAACATCCTCCAGGTAGCAAGTAAGTATTGCTCCTAAAAACCATATATATATATATGTACATACATATATATGAATGTTTATGTGCTTATATGTGCACTCCAAAAATGATACAAAGTTCACTGAAGTCTATGGAATAATTCCTCTGTGTGCCAAATGCAGTCTTCAGGTAAACCAGTGGAATTATTCCATAGATTTGAAATGCATCCACTTCCAAATGATATGTGGAAATCTGAATCACAGTCTCCTAAGAATTAATAATTACGCTTACTGACAAAAGTCCAAGAATTGTGAATATTGTCACAAATACTGCAGTAAGAAGGTTGTACCTAGATATTCTTACAGAACAAGAATACTTGGTAAGTTCACACAAAAGTAACTTTACACTTCTGTCATAATGCAGTTCAGTATATAAGGAGGAAGAAACTACATATTTGTAAAGAAAAGCTACTGTGGCCACTGCCACGTTCTAGTTACCAGTTCAAATGAAAAAGTTGAGCAAGTTAATACATGAGCTTCTCCTGCCAGCCAATATAAAATTGATTATACCGTGCCAATTCCAAAATGCAGATTAGACACTCTTATTGCTGTTCTTTGCCTGTGACATTTTATCCATTTTTTTAATCTCCTCTTACAACCTTATCTCAAGATTCAAATCTTGTGCCATTTCCTGTCCTTCTTACAATCTTTTCCCGTAGAATAAGGTTTTTAAATCCTTCTTTCTTTCTGTGAAAAATAGCACTTTACCTGGCTCACCCTGACCTTTCAGTGTTCCTAATTTACTTGGATGGACAATTTCCTTCCCTACCCTTTTATCTTTTTAGCAGGCTATGAGAAAGTACTGGAAACAGCAACCCCTTTAAGCATTGCCAGCACTTAAAAAGTTAATGTGCTGTGTTCTTCCTAGAGGCTATGTAGGATGACTGAGATCACTGTCATCACAACATCAAAACTGTGCAGTCCTGATTCCCTGTTAACCAAAGTTCCAGGAAAAAGATCCCCAAAATATTGGATCTAAAAATCAAAAAAAAACCCAAAAATTCCCATTAAGGAAAAGGTACTCCAATAACTGTATTGATCTAGACAGAAAAGAAAACTCAGTGTGAATCAAAAGGCATCTAACTATCATAGCAGTCCTGTGATATTGTTAAAGGCACAGAAAATGTAGATTGTCAGAAAAGCAAGGCAAATGAAAAATTTGCAATATTACAATATGTAATACAGTAAGTAAATTAAAACTTTATAGGCCACTTCTTAAGCACTTTTAATGGACTGTTAGAAATAACCTAAGAAAAACATAATATTTTACTTTCTCTACATTGAATAATGACCTGCCCCAACATGATTTTCAATATGAGGAGTTAAATATGCAGAACTGGTCTGGTTCTGGGTTTCTAGATTACTATGGCAGGTAAATGGTGCAGTAATTAAGAGCCAAACTTCGCCTCTAGATAACAAAATGCAACTCCCAGTGAAGCACATGAGAAGCTTTGTGAATATTAGATGACTGTACCAGAGAAAAGTAAAATGTATGTTAAAGGAAGACAGATGAACTTTTTTTTTTTTTTAAGGAGCTTACTGTGGGCAAGACAAATGCTTAGCAAAGCCCATGGTAGTCCTGTTGATTTCAGGGAGCATTAGATGGTCTCTGGATCTAAGAAATATATTCAGTCAAAAACTGTGGAAAGGAAACTACCAAGAGGGTTTGTAAACTATATATTTGGGTTACTGTCCTGGGTTTTTTAGTCAGGTTATGTAAGTACACTATGAAATAAAGACCTTTGCCTCTCCTAAATAACAAAGCTTATCAGTACTGTCTTTTCTAAATTTCTTTTCTATTATGTTTTCAGATTCTTCCTTTTGGGATGCTGTGTAGATGTTTGCAAGCTGTCAGGGCTGTTGCATAGAGGATTGATCAGGGAGGCATATAGAGCAGTGTAATGTACACCCCACGGCCATCACCTTCCTCCCTGAAGCTGATTATCCAGAAAAGATCCTGCAACTCTTTTTTGTACAAAAAAATAGACACCTTTGACACAATTCTTCTGTTACTGCCTTTCCAGAAGAAAAAAAGATTTTTCATAAACAAGTTTGCAATTAAAATCCTTCAGAATTTTTAGATATTGAAATTACAGCATGAATATTTCACCGACATCAGCTTTAAAAGGCAAAATAACCCCCAACAAAATATGCTGAAAGTTTAACCACTATAATTATATTCCTTAAGGCATTTATAAATACATATAATATCTAAATATTTATCATGAAATGCTAAATTTTAAAAACTGTTTTATTTCTCTTAAACATATACTTTCTAGTTTCCTATTAAGCAGACCGATAATACGGTCCAAGGTTTTTCAAGTCTGTATATCTTTTCTCTATGTGACTGTTGAAACTAAAGCAAAAAACCCTGACTTGCAGTCTAGGTTTTCTAGTTGCTAATATCTTATATTTTTTCGCTTTTGTCAGGCCCAATTTAAGGCTTCTAAAAGAAGACTGACTTTCATAAAATGGATGTTAGGCATTTCTAACCAGGAAACAAATTCAGGGATACTGAATCTGGAGTCACTTTAGCCCTTGGCAAACTGGGGCTAGTGAACGTGGCCACCTCCCTGTTATACAGCCCGCTAAGGAGTTCAGGATCCTGCACTGTAGCATAGGCAGTGTACTCCTTTTACCATCAAGTTTAGCTGATCACAGCACTGCAGAAAGGGATCCAACTAAGCCAGTAGTATCACTTCTTTCAGACATCCTCATTTGCCTTTGAAAACAAATTCATCTGGCATTGTTAATTTTCTAGCCTGTGCTGCTGAAAATAAATGTGGCTTAGTACAGCATTACCCTTCTGAAGAGTCTACTGAAACTCTTGCTAAGAGAAATATGGGACTTTATCTCAATTCATCTCACCTGACTGAAATTAATGACAGTTGGCAATATGAATATCTCACAGATAGCATCCCCTGTCATCTCAGCTTTTGGGCCTCAGGTTTAGACTGTTAAAGAACAGCTCTCTCCATCTAATGAGCTTCATTATCAATGGATCCAAGACATAGGAGCAATATAAGAACATGAGTACAGGCACTGTAGTGTCAGCTGATGGACTTTACAGGGTACTAAACCTATATGTGGAGCTAAAAATCTCTCAAGAAATTAAAAGACATGCCTGCTTATCTTTGAAGCTAACTCACCGTACATGATGGACCAACAGTGAATAGCACCACACAACCAGAAGTGGAGAGTCTCAGAGACGGCCCAATCTGATGAGCACGGTAAGCCTGGCCATGATGGCAGCTGCTGTTGCAAAAGCAGCAGAGCAGTGTGAACAGGAGGCAGCAAAGTGGGGCTGATATCATGTATTCGGACTTGAACAGGATTTCTGGGGTGTTCTGCTTGGGCATGTGCAGGGATTAGTTTAATTCCAACTCCCTGCTGACCCAGACTCACCTTCAGTCAGAGCTCAACCAATGTTTAATAATAAATTTCTGCAGTGGGTAGTGAAAGGTCTCAGAGAGCACCATGGTGTTGAGTCTGCAACTGAATGGGAAAGGGACAAGAGGGAAGAAGGGACACCAATAAACAATGGCTCAGAGCATTCATTCAGGAAACAAAATATCTACTGATGCCTCAAGCAACTGGGACCCATGTTTTGTGCTTCCAAAAGCTGTGCCTGCACAACAGAGGAAGAACTACTGCTAACAGACCCCAGCACTTCTGACCTGGGGCAGAACCCCTTGGGTCCATGATGACTTAGTTAATATTTCATCCCGGCTCCCTGGTGAGGCATCACCATCCCTCATTTCCTAGCCTCCTCCTGGTGCTCTGACTATGGCAATCAAGGGACAAGGACTTCGGCACTGGCTGCTGGGGTGAGGACTGTCCATGCAGGCTGCTGCTATGGGAGGTAGGGAGCAGCTACACCTGAGGAGCTCAGTGGTAACCTGCCGCAAGTCCCATACCCCGAGATGGCCCCTGTTGCTGACAAGGCTGGATTATACTGATCTAATGCCTCATACGTGCCAGGCATTGCACAGGGAGTCCAAGAAATTAAATTCTGCTAGAAGCTGGGGAGAACAGAGAGAAGCTTAAACACAGATCCTCTTCCAAATGTAACCCAACAGGCTCACCTATAACAAAGGAAGTAAAAACACAGAAACAGCAGTGGAGGAATATTGATGGCAATCGAAACCCTATAGCAGGGGGTATAAGGATGCAATTAAAACGAAGAATCTTTCATGATGTATTTTCTGATATCTTCAAAATACAAGTTGATCTGTAAGGGTAGTAATTAGAGTTCTGACACTGGGAGGATGAGAGATCTGAAAATGCGCACGGGACAGACTCCTGAGACTCAAACACTCATCCTAATTAAAATCTATTATTACAAATCAGTATTGCCTTTTTCCTTTCTTCAAAGTTACATTAATTTGATAAAACAAGCAGCAGAATTTCGAATGTTAATCAAAGAGATAACAGTTTCACAGGACAGATCTTTAAAATTCTCTCTCTTGTATTTTCACAGAGAAGACTAGAGTTGAAAAAAGCCTGAAGAAATGTTTTCCTATTATTGCTTAACAAGAAATAGGCAGCTAATCAAAAGAAGATGCAGTAAAAACAAAAATACACAAAACCCCATGTCTGCTATCTCAATAAGGTATCAGAAAAATCCTCTTCATTTCTGTGTAATGAGACAGCATAGTTTAAAACACGACAGGGTAAATTTTCAAAGCAGCAAGCTGATCTAACTATACAGATCCTATTGACTCTACACTGGCCATGCAGCTAAATCCCCAAAAGAATCTTGGACAACATATCCCTAAAGAAGATTAAAGGTTCCAGCTGATGTTGGTGTTAAAGATGCGGACTGCCTTGTGGAAAACCATATGGCAATAAAAATTTATTTTAATAAAATCATAAAAGTAAAGTAACATCCATCTTCCTTTCATAGAGGATCATTCCTTTCTGAGCACCGGGAGAGAATTTCTCTGGGAAAAAGAGGAAATTATATTTTTAGTTACAGGCCACAGACCAAAACCTGACTTTTGCCACTCTGAACAACTTTCTATGCAAGATCTGAAACTACGTTTTGTACCTTATAATTTTACAGCTATGGTTTAATACCATATACAAGATAACTGATGTGCGCTGATCTAGCCTGTTATCAGGTGCTGCAATCCTGCCGGACCACACTCCTGTGCTTGCTTACAGTCATTTGTTCATATACGGTAGATGTAGGTTATAAGAACGCTTGAACATAAGGGAGGTTTGCTCTTTGAGAGAAAGCAGAGGTGGACGATAGGTGAGTTGTTATAAAACATTGAAATCAAAGAAAAGTGATAACATAGTAATGATTTCCACAGAAAAATATATGTCAAGAGGGAAAAAAATGAAACAAATAATGAAAGAGATGTTCTGGGTTTTTCAGTACCTGTAGGGGAATGTATCTGGTAGCCTTTAAAGATCCCATCATTAGCTGTTCACAAACACATTTCTGCATAATTCTGCTTTCAGATTATTCCAGGGAACTGTGTAAATACCTTCTTCAGCATGAGTTTTTTAGTGAGCTTCACACTTCTGAATTTTGCTTTGAATTTTGATTTTAAAAAATCATGAAGAAAACCAGTTTTCCACTTGTAAACGTTGCCTGGTCTCACTTGGAACCGTATAACCAAAACCAAAACTATGCCAAGCTCTATAGCTTGTAAATACCTTCAAACATAAGGGTTGAGATTCAGGATCATATTGATGCACAG
Source organism: Chionis minor (assembly GCA_013398295.1). NCBI lineage: Eukaryota > Metazoa > Chordata > Aves > Charadriiformes > Chionidae > Chionis > Chionis minor. The sequence continues at coordinate 484,470 of VZSF01010935.1, forward strand.
TTTCATGTTTTGTTGTCAAAGTATTACGTAGTTCTGTGTAAATAATGTATCAAGGTCGAGACAAGAAAGAGGAATTCTCAAATCCAAAGAAATTATTGTAAGACAAAACTCTTGGAGGAAGCACACCCCATGGCTCAGATAAATATATCAAACATTCACTCATTTACCAATCTGAAACAATCAGACCCAAAACTATCCCAGTTTATCTACTTATTTTTGAAGAGCCTTTAATAATAATTTTTACTTGCCTCTCTCTTCTAGGTCAGAGATACATATAACAAAGTGCTAGAGGAAAAGTTGTTCATGAAATATATTTTAGCTAGAAGTAAGAAAATACTGATTGATCACCTCTCTAGAAGGTAACTCTCTCCAGTTACCTCCAGCCCAGTTTTTTTACCCATGTTCCAGGTACATTCATCTCTACTCTCAAAGAAAATTCAATTCTCATCCCCAGATTCTAAATAGCAAGCAGTAAGTATTACGCTTTCACAGATTAAAAATAAGCAAATAAAGGGAAGGTGTCAAAATGACAGCAAACAGAACATTTAAATGTCGGCCTGCTACAAAATTGAAATGGTAAACAAATATTAAAAGTGGCGCAGAAGCTGCAGCCTTCTCTCCTTCACATAAGGGCTGCTAAATTACTACACTGCCCAATCTCAAAAACTGTTAAATAGAACTTCAAACTAAAAATAAGTGCTGCCAGAAACACTGAATTTTGGAAATGAAAATGAGTCCAACGTGTAAAGACATTTTCAAACCCTCCCACAGCTCCAAGCAGCTCTGCAGGCCAAGTCCCCGATTCCCCTCCCCAGCTGCGTCTGCACCCCATGGTCTCTCCCTCCTCCTGCCCTCTGGGAGGACGCATCCCTCTCGCCTGCCTGGCCACTACCCTCTTCTTCTCTGATGCAAACTTGGTACAGGGAGCCTTGAAGAGGGAAGGCAGGGAAGGAGAAGGGTATTGAGACCCACAGTCAAGCGAGGGGTGGAAAGCAGAGGGATAGAGACCAGGCTCAGGTGTGCAGATAGACATGGTGGGCAGCAAGGGGTGCCCACAGGGAAAGGAGCTGCCCCGTATGGGCACCGAGTGGGACAGCCAGGCTTGTGACTCCGCAATTCTCTGACTTTTGGGAGAGGAAAGGGTAGGAGGTTTCCATCTGTCTACTTCTAGTTGTTTCCACTCTCAGACCTGCTTGTTTCTTCCTCTTCCACACATGTCATCCCTCTGGCTGCAGGTGGGAGCAGGAAAGGGTGTTAGGTTGACCATTTTGTTTGCTCAGCTGCATGCCAAGGTATGATGCTTTTCAAACCTGAATGGTGTCATTTGTCAGATATTACTTGTTTTCAAAATAAATGGGAAGCTCCCCTACAAGTAAAATTGTGGTATCATGACTACAGATTCATTTTTTAATTAAACAATTGTATTGGGTTTATGTGGCAAGGTTTTGGTAGTGCTACCAAAACCTTGCCATATAAACCCACTACAAAAGTATATGTTGCCTGGTTTTTAGAAGGGAAAACTCTGCTTGGAGGTAAGTCTTTTCCCCTCCAGGTAAGCAGTGTACTGCGTACGGCCTTCGCTGTCTGTACTCCACAGATTATATGTTGTCTGATGTCAGCATCTCCATGATGAGCATGAAGATTTCACATTAAACTAGGGCTGGTAACCGGGGTGGGTAATAGCTCTCAAGGAATTATTTTTATGATCACAATTTTGTCAGTGGAGAAACTGACAGGCAGCAGACCTAAGGCTAAAGCAATGCAGGAAAGAGTTTGCTAATCTGAAACATCCAGAAAGGGATTCAAGCTCAGAACTGCCTGAACGCTGGCTTCGCTTCATGAGGGCAATGAGGAAGAACAACAGCTATTTTTGTACGCACAGATGAGGACAGACAGCTGTTTTGGGTCTCTCTACTAGTAAATCCTTGGCCCTTTGAATGCAGCCTTCTCTTTGTTGAGCAGTTACCAGCAAGATAAACCAACTGGCATATTTGCTACAGCTTGTGTGTGTTTCATCAAAGCTACTGGGGTTACGGTAGGTGCAGCCTTGCAGAGACTGATTCACAGCATCCTGTGCTGTTCCTAGCTCCTCCTGGAGAGCCCTCCCCACCTCCCTGCAGCTTTTGGTCCCTTGGCAGGCTCACATATGAATCAATTACTCACTGTCCTCTTCAGCACAGAGTTTTGGAGATCCTTCGTTTGCCTCAACCGTGAGTGCCAACAGTTGCCATTAACATACATGTGCACACAACATATCCTTTCCATCTATAAGTGCAGCTGCCAGGGTCACCTTCTCTGCCCAGAATTCAAACCATGTTATTTCCATCTTTAAATCTCCAAAACAGGAAATCCCTTAAACACACGATTAACCTTCAGTGTGTACTTAAGCCCAGCGCTTTTGAAATTCATTTCCATCGAAGTCCATGGTAGTTCATCTTGTGCTGGATGGCTTTGCAGAGACACGGTCTGAAACCTTCCACAAACAGTATCTATTTTACAGCATTGCATCCAGGCACCATTTGGGTTTAGGATGAAGTCCTTACTATATTAAATGCATTTTTTAGATTGCCAATGATTTGAACAGAACAAATATTTGGGGTTTTGTTTTTAAGTTGCATGCTTCAGAGAGAAATCTTTTTTTCTCCCCCTTCCTAACTAAGGGCTAGGAAGCAAACTAAAGCTTCTGAAAAGACAAGTAAAATTTCTTATCACTTGTAGTTCACAGCCGCTACATCAGAACATGATAGAAGCAAGCTATATGATATTCATGTTAAAAATAGGGCTCAGCAAAAAAGTAAGCTTTTCCACACAGTCAGTTGGCAGAGTTTGTTTGCAACTACCATTTTTTGGAGAGTAGTAGGAACAGAGCATTAGGCTGTATATATTGTACTGGTCAGTAACCCCCTGGTAGCATTGGGGTGCAGAGTTCATTTACTGTTTCACAAACAAAACCTCATCTAAGACCTACTAATCCAATATTCTGGACCTCTGTTCAGAAAAGGAGTAGATTCTCAGTATTAACTCTTCTTCTTCTTCGTAAAATTTTTCCTTCTGTGAATCCCATGAGCATCATGGAGAATGCCAGTTACTAGTACTGTACCAGCAACTACAGCTCTAATTTCTATAATTCCAGCTTTTCAGTGTTGCAAAGATTAATTTGAAGCATTAACAGAAAAGAGTTTGCAATTAATATGTAGCAAGAGCAAAAAGAGAAGCGAAGTACATCCCTAAAAAGAAAACATTTATAAAATGGTGTATACACCATCACTTGGGCACACTGAGTCTCAAAAGTAATGCAAAGAGACAGCGTTTGTTTTCTTTTTCTTCTGCAAAACTACAATGAAGTGATAATGACCTCAGGAGTGTATGTGTGTGTTTATTCCATCTTTGGCCCATTTGATGTGGTTTTGGCCTAAGGAAAAGCTAAAGGCTAAATGTATTTTAAGTGGGCTAAAACCAAGATAAACACATGTCCCTGAGGTCATTATTTCCATTAGATGACAGCTTGCATAAAATATCAAAAGCATTGTAAGAACAGTGTAAACTTTAAAAAATATATTCTTTCGTAGGTCAGCACATCTTTTAGAAAGTGTATACTGTTTCTAAGCAATTGTTTTTTCTATTGTCAAAGTTCCTTCTTCGGGAACAGAGAAACCAAAGTATATTTGGACTTTGGCTATGCATGACATAGTCTGGGCTTTGTAAATCCTACACATAGCACCGTAAAATGCAAACAGTGTATCCAAGCAGTAATCATGCTCATCATGCACATAAGAACTGTGTACATAGAAATATCTATCAGTTAACACTGCAACTTCAGAGATTTGATCTACATGGGAAAGACTGCCAGTGCTTTAGAAACCACGTTAGGATTTGATTATGGGTACACACACAATTTCATACGGTTTGTGCCTTGCATGGACAAAATCCATGCTTGTAACTGAGAAAATTACATTAGCACAGTTTTGTCTTGCTTGTTGGGTACATATTTTGTGGGGAGTAACAATCAGTAAGACAAGAAAGCTGTTTGAAAAACACACTTCTTCCTCCACAGGGAAATCGGAGGAGTCGGGAGCTCTTCCCTGGTGTCAGCGCTCCAGCCTTCTTCTCCTGCGGCCTTGGACTGTACCAGCAAGGTTTGTCAATAGAGGATTTGTCAACCCAACCCCCCACTTCTTCTTCTCTACTCCTTCAGATACAAAACTGGCATGCCTTCTATTGCTTGCTCTTGAGCTACTCTACCCTGCTAATGCCCTTAGAGTGTTTTTGTGGGTCATAGTTTGGAAACTACTTTCCACATAGAAGGTTAGTTATGGAAAGATTCACTTTGGGGGAAAAATAACACAAAACCCCCTGAATAATTATTTTTCTCTCTTTCTTTTTAAAGGCCTAATTCTGCATACCCTGTATTTATCCAGAACTACTTTTCTTCTCATTTTCTGCATTCTGAAAATCAAAAAGGAACCCAAAACTTTACATTTGTTTTCTCGTAATTGTTTTGCTGAATCCAGGGTTGAATTAAATGCTGCAAGTATTTCACAGTTCCCAGCAACTGAACCAATTTGGGAGGCATCGTGCCTTCACGTTGTCAATTGTGCTGCAGTTAATTTACAATTTCTCTTTCGTAGCCACTCAGAATAGAAAAAGTGAAAAGCTGAGGCTTTTATCAATGGGAAAGTCACAAGACAAAAGTATGACTGAGCCTAAATCCACACCTGGGTTTAATCTATTTTCAGTCTGCTCCCTTCTCCTTAGCCCTGTTAGACTTTAATGTTGTCCATAGTGTTTCTTTTCTGTAATATTATCACTTTACTGTTGTTTTAGGCAAAATGCAGTAATTTTTTAACCTTTCCTGAGTGACATATGGAAAACCTTTCTGCACAGGGGGCAGGAAAAGCAAGGAGAACAGACAGCTTCTAACAATACCATCACTTTATTCTTGAATGCAACTTTCCTAAAATTAGCTTTTGGTAAATGTTTGGTAAATTTGTTTGCAATCAGCTGGAGGGAGGTAGACGATTTTAGCTAAGACTACATTTCCTTTTCTTTGGATCAGTCATCCTTTCAAAGATAACCTAATACTACTACACCATACTCCTAATAACTTAGCACTTTTTTACCTGGCATTAGATAAGTGACTCGCATTAAATATGTGGATTAATTTGTATAATGACTGGAGTGCTGTGCTATTTGTGCTTTTTGTACTTCTATGCAGTTAGAGAATATAAAAGCATTGTTATGAGTGAAATATAGGGTTGGGTTCTGGGAGGAATTTTAGGATTCAGATTGGAAGATTATGTGAGTGTTTTAGCAATATGGCAAACATTGCTCACATGACCTTAAAAGGCTTTGAGCAGATTTCAATTTTGTCATTCCAGGAGAAATTTCTTCCATTATTCTTTGTTACAATCTGCTGAGCTCTTATTAGCCTCAGTAAATCAACATTCACACTGAACTGGAATGATTTGCATGTAAATCTGCTCTCATTGCTTCATTTGTATGAGTACAGTTGGAGCCCTGTTGAAAGTAAGCAACAATTACAGTGTCCATTTTCACTGTATGTACAGCTCAGCTTCCTCTTCTATGCAGTTACGAACAACAGTATGTTCTCGGTCCATTACTAAAATACTGGCCCTGATAAAGAAATTTTAGGGGCCAGATGTATCAAGTTGCAATGAAGTGGTGAGCTATGGCTCAGAATTTTCCTTCTAAGTCCACCATGTTGGATAACTGGCACTGTCATTGTCACTGGTGCTTATGATGGTCGTGATTTCATTTGTGGGCTGCTTGTTTTTGGTTCTGCCGTAAAACGTTCCTCCTGTCAGCAAATGGAAGGAACCAACAGCTTCCTGCCAGTTGTCTCGGCAGTAATGAGCAGAGATACTAACTGGAAAATGCTGAGAGGAAAAAAAAAGGCAGAAAGAATGAAAAAAGAGAAGGAAGAAATAATTCAGTGGAGAATGTCATGTTTAGGGTGGACAGCAAAAAATGGGGCAAATTGAACAAGGACAATGAAGAGCAAAGAAAATTTACTCCTTTACACCAGAGAAAGTCCATTGCCTTCAGCTGAGTTACTGTGACTTCTGTCCTGACTTTTGTTTTCAAAGAAAACAATAAGGAGAGGTTCAAAGAAAAAAAAGGAAGTGGAAGAAAGTACATGGAGTTTAGAAAGGAAAAGGAAATCCTGAGATAGCATAAAAAAGAACCCAAATGCTAATGACTGGTACAAAACGCTGTTTCCCTCTCGCATGCTCTGCTCCAGCTGTTTCGTCAAACTAACAACATTCAAGCAATATCCCCTTGTTAATTTTGGTGGGTCTTTTTAATCCCCCAACATTGCGTAGGCACCTCCATATATCAAAATACTGCAAACATGAAAACAATAACTTTTTGCTTTAGGAAGTGGAGGAAATGAGCCTCATGATGCTGTTGTGAGCATACACTGCTCTGTTTAGCACAGGAATGGCAGTAGTGAACCTAACCTCTTAAGCTTTTGCTAGCGGTTGCACATTTCTGAGGTGTTTGCATCTGCAGTATTTTGGTTGCTAGGATTCCTGGCCCCCTTCCCCTCACTTCTCCCTCTCCCCCCACTACTTATGAAATGACACTGAAAAGAAGAAGGGAGGATAGATAGCTTTAGAGCGTTGCTCTTATTTTCCATTCTCTTCTTCCTGTGTCAAGTTCTCCTAGAATGGCAACAGCCAGACACTCTTTTTTTGTTCCTGAAACAGTCCCATTCTGTGGATTTCCAGTGATACCCATATTTTTGTTTTTATTAGTGTTTCTCTAATTCCTCAATTTCTTTTTATGGCCATATCTTTATAGCATCTTCCTCTGCCTTTTTTTTTTTGGAAGAAATATACAATTGTGTTTAAACTTCTTCCTTTTAGTTCTCTCATTTTTCTTTTTCTTTTTTTTTTAAGCAAGGACTAAAATATGCAGGGAGGAATAAAAACGCCTTTGAATAAAAGGCCAATTACACTTATATAACGTTACATTTCCTGCATTGAATTTGCATACTGCATCAATAGTTTTCAGAAGACTTCCAAGAAATAACAAAGAAAAGAACAAGAACGTTCTATGCCAAGAACATCCCTGAAGAAAAAAAACAGCCATTCTTTTTGAATACTAAGAAAACAGTGTTTTACTGCTCAGAGCTTACGATATCCTCCCTCATTAGAGAAATATCTGCAAGCTGTAAAGTATCTGCCCTGGCAGAGGATTCACAAATCACAACAATTACCTGCTTCTTTTGGATATTGAATCAGCTAATTACCCACCAAAGTTTGGATTGGACATCTGCTACCTGACTTATTTTAGTATCCACCACAGAGTGCTTCTTGGCAAAGGTTTTCAGCTTTTCCTCTCACCCAACTCTCAATAGGAAAATGGGAAATTATTTGGATGCCATCACTAACCATTAAGTAGAACTAGGATAGTCTGGCCTATGGTACCTGATCCCTGGATGACCGATAGGATTTCTCCGTGCTTCAGGCCAAAATGAGTATTAACGCAGGTGGAAGAAAAGTAAATGAGAGGAAGAAAGAGTGGGGGGAGAAGGGGAAAAAGAGGTGGAGGAATAGTCAATTAAACTTCTAGTGGGCTGAAAAATAAATAACCAATAGCCCCTAATGTAATATGAATTACAGTTTGGCAAGCACTAGGGATGAATCACAACATCTGGCATCCTAGGTGTTACTGTTTATCTAAACTACCAACAGCATATGTGTAAGCAAGTCCTGCCAGTACCATTGTCTAGTATCATCTTTTAAGTTAGGAAATGAGTGTAAAAATGTTCTACAAGACTCTGTTAAAAACATGCTTTAGAACTCTCTGCCAGAACTTCCTCCCCAAGGAGAAAATGCAGTGTGTGTAGGCAAGGGGCGCTCCTGCTGAAATCATAGGTAGTTCCACACGCTGAGATGAAGGATGAATTTGCCCCTGGTAATAAAGGTTTCTGTTGCTTAAACTAACTAACTATACGTAGTGAGCCAGTGATTTGCGGCAACACTAGGGTAGTACCCCAGGCGTCCTGACTGTGATACATGTGCCCTGATATAGGCACCCATGATATATACAGCAAACAATAATCCCTTCCTGCTTTCTGTTTGAGCATAACAAATGTAATGCTCCATCTGTATTCAGTGTCTAAATTTAAATCTAATGATTAAAGATAAATTTAAAATGACAATATAAAAAAGAAGCTGATTTCCTTACATGAGGACCATGCCCACCAATAAAAACTATTATTCACATTGAGAAGGGTGAACAATGGCACCTGACCTGACTACATCTCTAGCTTCCAAGATACTAAAAAACGTAGGACAATGAAACCTAAATGGGTAATTTTCCCTGGCATAAGAATTAGGACCAGAATGACATTGGTCTACTGTTATGAAAGATGAAGGCAAAACACTGACACTATTGCTGGGACTGACGTACTCTGTGTTTGTGTTTCGTTGAAATTCATGCTTACATCAAAGGAGGACTCAAAATTGTGCTTTCAGCTCCAGAGGTCTCCAGCCGAATTGTTTGTAAGTTCGGTCATTTTCTTATTAACCGGAAAGAAAAGGATAGACCCCATTGCAAAATCCTGGGAAGATTTCATTAATTATGTGACCACCCACTAGGCTCAGTAGATATTAAGTATCAGTTCCACTAAGAAATATGCAGAGATACTTTGATAACTTTTAAGCCTATTCCTATGTTTTTTGCAATTTACATCACAAAACATGTTCATTCTAAAATTATCCCTAACAAAGTAATTGTGAAAGACATCACCTATTCTTAAAAATAAAGGAGGTGGGTGGGGAGGCATAACTACCCAAGAGAGGATATGTCACTCTTGCACGTTGAAAGCATCTGAAACCACTAGCTCTGCATAGTCAACTCTGCCACTGCACAAGTCACTGTGTTTCTCATCGCACCTCTTTTCCACACAAACTTTCTGTAGGAAATGGGTTTTTTGCATGGGTCACTCCTGGGATCAAGGTCTACCCCAACTTGAGGTCTGTATGGTATCACACATAATACAGTGTTACACTGCATAGCACTGCATCAACAGTCTCTGAAAAAATTGCAAAATGCAGACAGTGTTAGGTCTAGAAGTGAACTGTGACTACTTAAATGTCAGCATTAACTATTTTCACCTTCAGGAACAATTAGAAAATTGTTGATTCAAGATTCAGAATTGAACATTGCAGCTGGAACATTTGGGTTTTATCAGTTCACGCAGGCCCAGACAAGTGGCTTTTGGCCTAAAGCAAATAAAAGAGGGTGAGAGGACATGTTCCAGGTGTCCAAAACCCAAATTATCTCACAAATTGGATGTAATGAATTTAAGTGTATCAGGAACAGAGCCTTGATTTTTTTTGCTGAAAACTTTTACAGTGCAAACATACATTATCATAACAAAGTTTTGTGGCGTGTTGAAAATGTAGGGAACATAAAAAAATTGCATTTGATAATGTAAACTACAAGGATTACTGTACCATTTGTGTTATTCATGTGCATATTTAATTCAGTAAAAAAGAACTGAACCTGAATTTATTTCTAGCTGCCACAGAATTCCCATTTTATCACAGGGTTCCCCAGGAACAAGGGGGTCTTGATGCAGAATTTAGATCGAGCCTCCACACAGCACGTGAAGTGCATGAAGTGCAAACCAAGAGCAGACAACGAAGTGGATTCTTTCTGCATTTACACTACATTATTAAAGTTAATGACACTGCACAGAGTCATACCTGCTTGAATCAAAAAACAGACCAATGAACATAATTTAAGACCCTTTAATTTTGAAACATAGCAACCAGTGATATGCAAGTCTATAGGGACCAGAGATGGCTTTAGGCTTGGGACATAAGCTAGAAGTGGAGTTATTTACCCAGAGCTCATTCAATTCATTTGAGTCTCCTCCACCTCTTGATTAACTTTGGATTTAGCTATTGTTGGGAGTTGTGAAACTCTCTTCCTAAAGTAACCACAGCAGTTGACAAAGCACTATATTTATCATAGGAGTTTCTCAAGATCTGTGCGAACATACCTGCATTCAGATACAAATTTAAATCAATGAAGAATCATTTGCTTTCCTTTCACCAAGTAAACTGAAAGCATTCAACCCTAGTAGTCACCTCTTGCTATAAATGCATGCTTTTCCAGACCGTTTCCAAGGTCCAGTTAGAGGACAAAAAGCAAAAATGCTCTTCGTTCCATGCACAAGTAAAACACGCGATTTCATACCCTTTCCCACTCTTTCCTGTCCCCAGTCTCCAAGCAGAATTTCCATCTCCAGCTGCTCAGAAAAGGCACAAGTTCCTCCAGCCCAGCTACCCCATGTCCCTCCTGTGGAGCCATCTCCCACTCAGGGGTTGAGCAGCAGCTCCCAGCAGCCCCCTGACATGCCATGGCCCCGGGATGAGGATCTGCAGAGGGACTTTGGAGCCCCCATGACAGTAACGCAAGCACGACCACCAACACAGGTGTTGGGCTTTACACCACTGCTCTGGCCTTATGGCTCAGGAGGGCACTGGGGACCTTCCTTAGAAACGTTCTAACCGTGTGCAGCTATTAGGAGTGAAAGTTAGAGACAAAGAAAAAACACTACAGGGTTCCATTTTTCTTAACATATATAGTGATTTCTCCCTTAACTTTAGAGGAATTTTGCATACTTGAAAGGCAGAAAAACTAGCACACAAATATATAGGCATTTAGCCAGTCTTAATATTTTAAGGACAATAATCTGTTATACGGCACCAGAAGATTCTTGTGCACTCAGAAAGACAGAAGGATGGACAAAGACAGACAGACAAAAAAAGCAGGACAGAACAAAACTCCTTGTTAGGAAAAACAATTTCTATTACTCCTGGATTATTTTTTTTAAAAGTCAGCTAAATGCTAATCTTCTCTGGGATCTGAGGAGCAAGAAATATGACTCATGAACATTTATCCTTCATTAACAAAAACATAAAAGAGAAGATTAATAAAATTTAGCCCTAACCTGCTGTTCAGCTCCAACCGTCACCTCAGGGGCCAGCCACAGTCTCTTCTAATCTCTGTGATGACTAGTTCAGAATTCCAGCAGGTTGATTGTGTTTTAAGCAATTAATAGTAAAGAATTAAAGGTGTGCCTTAACAGCACACTTAACAGGAGAGCTTGGTAAAGCCTTTGGGAGTGAAATGGCTAGTTCCTGTATAACACAAAGCTCTGAAGAAGGAGGTGGCCAGCATGGAGGGTTGTGCATGGTGCAGCTACAACTTCCGTGCTAGCATAGCCGCACCAAGTTGCAAAGAGAGGTTGCCTTTCAGTCATGGAAGCAGGTTTATTGTCTCAGTCTGTTGCACAATGTAGACAGGTTAGGATTAATCTGGCACTGAATCCCATTCCTCATCTTAGATGGTGTCAGGCAAATGAGCTTCAAAATACTTTTAGGTGTCTAAACCGAGACAACCAATTCAAGTTCAGCATGCAATCAGCCACCTAATATTTGTAGTCTCCTTGCAAACACTGGGAGAGATCCCTACGTAATTATTTTTTCCACTATAAATGAGTATCAAATGCTTAATTCTTTCATAAGAACATCTGAAATCTTCCACAACTGATTTACGTCTTCAATGGCTTAAGATTTTTCAGTGGAAGGAGCTGTAGAGATGTCTATCATATTCCTCACCTCAGCTGTACAGTTTGAGTCACCAACCCTACTTCCTCCATAAAACCCTAAAATGCCTATTCTTCCTCACGTATTTCTAACAGTGATGCAGCAGAGTCCTTAAGTATATGACCAACGGTGAGTGGAACAGAGTCTGCATTCAGCAGTGATGAGAGAGCAAGAAATGCCAGCATCAGTCAAAATAGCATCTCGCCACAAACCATGATAGTTTGTCTATGCAGGGCACAGATGAGACTGCTCCTACAAAGACCATTTCAGTTTTAGATGCCTGCCATCAGGAAGAGGTCTTAGAAGTGGAGACTCTGTGTCAGGAGATGACATGAAAAGAAAGAAATGTAGGTGGGAATATGGGCATATAATAACAAGGATGGGAATGTTTATTTATGGACTGGAGTCTGAAAAGAGTAAACACATGAGAGGAATGGGAATACTTTAGCAACAGTAAGGGGTGAACTAGCAGCAACATGATAAAAATAAGCAAAGGAAAAGTTTAGTCTGAATAGGAGAAAATAATTCTTAATGGCAAGGTACGTTAGGCTGTGGAATAGCCTCCCCAGAGACACCTCAATTGCTTGAGTAATTTAAAACTAGATGAGACAAAGTACTTGAGAATTCATTGGGGGAACAGTCATGCCCTGCCATTATCTAATAGGTGTTTTCCATCTCTAACTTGTATGATTCAACTGACATTAATTGGCATTAGAGTGTGAATCAAAATAAAATAGAACCCCTAAATGTTACCAGACGTCACAGTGATCAGTTTTCCTGTTACTGCTTTTCAGCAAGATGGAAGAAAGTAACAATAACTTCAGAGACCTGAGTGTCACGATCAGTTACAGCAAATTTACATTATGCGAAGAAATATTTTTAGAGTAATTCCATTCTGGTATGTTACACTGACAGATAAAATTCATAGCACCTACAAAAGTGCCTTTCAGTTGGGATATTCCTGATGCTCCACAAAAAGTAACTGAATCATAGACTGAAGAATCTGGTGTAAGAATAAAGAAACCATTTTCCTTAGAGAACTATGTACTGAAGACGGGGAAGGAAGTTTAATGTTTTCAAGTACAACATGAACAAAATCATCTCTGGAAAGGGCTAGTTACATCAAGGATATTTCTCCCGTAGTCTAACTACTGATATGTTTAATCTCCACCCCTCCAGTAGATGTCTAAAGTTCACATGCTGCACTGAACTCCTAGCATGATTTTTAGTCACTTTGCTTACATTTTTTGCTATACCTTCTACTATAGCTATAATTCAAGAACTCCTTTTCCTTAGAATAATCAGTTCTTTACGTTAGCTTGGTTCTGCTCCTTCAAAAGTCAGAAGGATAAAACATTAAACCAATAATATTAAAGTCATTTTAAGAACTTATTCTCCACACATGAGGTTGCTACTGCATATTTTGAAATATTTAATATTTTCAAGGCAGTGTTTATCCAGGCTAGTTGGTAAATTTTATTAAAATATTAAAGGTAACAATAGTTTTCATTTCTAGAATATAGGGGTGGCAGAACATCTTGAAAATCCTAGCCAAACATTGTGAAGTATTGTGAAAAGTTTTCCCCCCTTTTAGAAACGCAGAAGCAGAAGAGAAGTAACTTGCCAAAGATCACTCTACAAGGAAAAGAAACAAAAAAAGCATCCATCCAGATACTTGTCCTAGGAAAGCTGGGTGTCCATGTGTCCCTAGCATTCAACCACAAAGCCTTTACTGCAAGTAGGCGGAGGAGACAGCCAAGCCCCTGTGCAACCGCAAAGCCCAGGAAGGAACTCCAGAGGAAAGGTTCTCACAATCAGAGGACCCTTTGCTGCCAGCTCACAGAGTGATGGAGAAATAGTAGAAAGGGCCAGAGAGGCATTTCTATTAAAAGGGGACTTATGCCATGAAGTGAAGAAAATCTGCTAACTGTCAAAGCACAATGAGCTTTAGGTCAAGTAATTTTATGTAAACGTGCTTGGGGAGTGGTCACCCAAATGGATGGCAATAGCTTCCAGCATTGGGCTACAAAGGTTTTATGGAATTGTCTCTTCCTCCTTCCAAGTAATACCATTTTGTAAGCAATGACTCATGTTTGTGAGTTGGAAAAATTAACTCACTGAGCACCAGAAGTTTGATTTTTGCTGGTTTCAGTATAGGGCTCGAGGTAACATATTAGTAAAAATCCCCTTAAATTTAAGCCTGAATCTTGCTAATGTCAATCAATTCCTGGAAAAAGGTTTATATATACTCTCGGAAAATGCCTGTTTATGCTATTACCTTAATTTTGCAGGAAATGCATCATCATAAAGAGATCAAGCAATTTGCCCAAAGTTGTGAAGAAATCTGGGGCAGAAGAGGAAACTAAAGCTTAGTTTTCCACAGCCTGACAAGTGCTCCAGTCCTTGGACTGTCATTTCTCTCCTTCTAACAGAGCAAAGGAGGAATGTATCTATTGGCTTTCTGAAAACCTTACACAGTTTGGAGAAGCCTTACGTCTCAGGCCCAGGAATAGAATAAAGATTTTGTACAGAAATTCACCCATAGTGAATAGGCTGATGGGTGGATGTAAATGAAAGAAAAAACTCCAGTAGTTACAGTTCACTTTTAATTATTTTTTTTTAAGCAGGTTTATGTGTATACAAATATCTCTATGTATATTTTTCCATTTTCAGTGGGACCAACAGTTAAAAATACCATAGTGTTGCAAAGAGTGACCCTTTCTGTCATAATCCTGTCCAGGACACAAGATGGAACCACGTAAATCCTTCAAGAATACTGATTTTAACAATGATCTTGTCTCTATTATTCAGGTAGAGTAAATCATGATGGTTCAACTTAGCACATGGTTGGTTTTGACTCCTTTAGGCAAAATATTACCCATTTCTTGCAGTCAAGTTATGCTAGCCTCTCTTCCCTATGATAAAAACCCCACTGAGAAGAATTACCAGAGACAGTTTAAACTGCCCTGTAACTTAGAATCAGATTTGGCCCAATTTTAAAAAAAAATATTTCCCAGAACGTTATCAGGTATCTGTTTTTCAGACTTTTTGTGTCAACCGGAAGCTGAACAATGCCAGCCCAATGCTACTGCTGGGAGTGGTGGGCAGAGCCCATCACCTGAGAAAAGGTCTCTAGCATAAAGAGCAATGCTCTGAACCACCACTACCACCACCAAGGCCAAGATTACAGGAGGATTCAGAGGAGGACAGTAAGCATGGCTTTATGTCATTAGGGACTAGAGAGCAATTTGTATTCAAATACGAAGCAGTGTGCATTTCTCTATACTGTCACCTTGACCCGGCTCATCTCAAATGGCTCCTCTTCTCCAGGAGACTGGAGTGCAGCATTTCTGTGGTCTAGTCTGTTGGATTTTTTTAATTTTCATCGACTGAGTTTGTCTCTCTACTATGGAAGTGCGCAATGTGGTCAAGAGTCTTCTACGAGAAAATGCACTCCCATTTAGCCAACTAAATTAATTTCATGCCTGCTAGTGAACCCTACTCAGACAGTTTTAATGTTCTATGTCTTGTCTGACTTGGAGCAGATCTAAGCTAGCAAAAGAAAAAGGCTCATGCAGTTAATAATGAACCACCTGAGCCACTCAGTTCCCTGTCTTGATGCAAATTTACATTTTTAGGAGCCATTCCTAATTTATAGTTATTTAAATAACCTTTGTTGTATGAAGGGCTCTGTCTGAGCCATCCGTGCCATACAAGGCACCCCACATTGAAAGTCGACTCTTTGACCTTTTATTCTCAGTCCGGGGAATGAGGCATGCCATGCACTCATACACTCTGCCCCTGGGCACTACTCTGGGTAAGTTACTTGGACAGCACCTCTTGCCAGCTGATTCAAAGACTGGAATCTGCATAAGCTCTTGAAAAGAAATGCTCATTAATATTCCTAGCCAGAGGCAAGTGTGCTACAACTCAGTGAGAGGAAGGGTCAGGGAAAGGGAAAAAAAAAAAAAAAGAGCAAAAAGAAGGGAAAAAAGAATTGAAGGCCTCATAGAACAAGTCAATACCCCAAGACAAGTGGTCCCTTTGTTGACGGAAGAAGAACAGACCATTCTGCTCTAGGAAGAACTATGCAAATAGACTGAAAACAAGGAGATATTCTCTATTCTATTTTTATCAATAACCCAAAAGTATCAGACAGACTAGGACAGCCCCTTCGCCTAGGATACTTGAACAATTTAATGGAGCCAAACAAAAGGATTGCGACTTCCACAGAGCATCAGCCCTCCTTCAGTTGACAAAGCAATTGCAAAAGCTCCCCATTCAGCTCAAAACATTCTAAGGGTATGTTCTCCTTCCCCAGTATACTCTCTTCCTCTGTTTGCAACCTCCTTTTCCCCTCCCCATGCTCCAACTGTGGAACTACGCTTCCTTTCAGCTATGGAAATTTCCATCTCTCTACAGTAAAACACAGGGATTTTGCTAGTAACAGGAATCATAAGGGGCTTGAAATGATATATATGTTTTTATCTGAAAACAGCAATTGCCTGCCATTCCCCTCCCCCACTTCTAGAAAAAGGGGGGGGAAAGGTAGAAAAGAGGTGGTTATGTTATAGTTACTCATTTTCTTTTGATCTAAGTGATATATCACTTTTCCTATTAGAATTTAATTTGCTTTAGCACGAAGAGATCAGCAAGTGAGTTCTGTTTTAATTAGACAGGTACTAAACAGTTTGATAGTAATTTGAATACTGACAAGCTGGAGTGCTCACTGGTCCATGAACAGAAATGATATTACAGTGTTCAACCTGCTTGAAGAGAAAAAGTCCCTTAAATATTTTACGTGCAAGAGGAAAACGGAAGAGAAAAATATGCCAAATGGTGAGATGAAACATGGGCAATATGATACCAAAGCTGACCTGTAGCCCACCTGCAAAACTTGTTAACTACCTGTCTGTAGTTTCTGATCCTTAGCAGGAAGCCCAATTTAGCAACATTTACTGCAGGTAGGGGTGTAAATTTAGAACACAGAGCCTGGAAAACTGTCTCTCATAAATGAGATTTTGGAGCAATCCGTGTAGATGCTGGCTCCCAAGAAGAATGAGTTGTAAACGTGTCATAAAAGACAGCTGCATGCACAGAAAATGAGAAGCGCACAAATGTTGAACTTGTGCAGGTAGGCTTGCTGCTCCTTACCACAGCACAGTCTTTGTGTGCTCCTTCGGAGTGTCCGTAGTTATTGCCTCCTCCTGCTCCACACAATTTTTCCGCTGAAGCTTTCTACCAGTAACCCATTTATGACAGCAGGTTCTCTCACCAACTCTTTTGCCTTACACAGCACGTGTACCAGCTTGCCAATACTTAATTCCTTAAAAAGAAGGCTACCTAGGAGCCTTTTCTGGATTGCAGGAGACTCAGCTCTTCACTCATCTTTCTTTTATTGCTCCTACAGGAGCTAATTCTTTCCCTCCCTGCCCTTCTTCAGGCAAATCATGCTTCTACGAGAGGTGTTGCTAGCCCAGCAAGCAAAGGCTCTGTTTTATTTATACTGCTGTCCAAAAACTAGAACGAAAGCAGTGCACTGGTATTCTTACCGAGCCAAATAGAAATATACATACATATATATACATATACAGACCCACTTTTCATCCACAGAAAAGATGGCATCTCCAGCTTCTGAATACATCAACATGAGCCATTGTAAATAGTATTAACTCAGTTATGCTAGTCTGCATTGCACCCACCAATAAGGCACTAACCTGATCTGGGAGGGACTCCCTGAATCATTAAATATGCCCCTTGCAGTACAAGCTATTATCTTTCCTGCTATCATTTGCATCAGAAGAGATATTTCTCATGTCACTCAAGAAATGAGATGGGTAATGTTAAAGATCCAATATCATAAAAAACCCAAAGCACCAGTGAAAGTACTAATGCAATATAAAAAGTACTGAGCTAATGAAAGGTCTCCTCAAAAGATATCTAATAGCCCTGATCCTCCTTTAGTGGGCAGAAATGGAGACAAACAAGTGGTTCTAATAGTCTAACAGCCTGGTGTGATACCGAGATTCACAATACCCTTTAGCATTTTAAAAGAATGACACAACTGCTATCTTTACGAGTGAGAGCTGGAATTTCAAAGCTGACAGAGTCTTTTAATTTCTTTGGGTTATGAATGCTTAACTCCTGCAAATTTCTTTGAAAATGCCATTATAACATTCAAAACTGGGATTTGTTTGAAGATACTCCATGGCACTTGTGAGAGGCAGAGCTGCCTAGTGACTGGAAGAGGACCACAGAGCAGTCACTATTATTCATTTCCATTCAGGACTCTTGTCTGAATCACTGTGCAACCACAGGCAATATAAGCTCTTTTCCTCAGTTCATACATACATGAACTAAGTAGCATTTTTCCTGTTCCCTCAGAATTATATTGTAAAGCTTACTTAGTTACAACATGTAAGGTTGTGTGTTTCTCACATAATCACCTGGAATTAAGCCAATCACTCAGATGGAGACCTGCATCATTTAATACAGCTCTAAACTGCTCAGCCTGTGTAATAATGATTTCCCACTAATTAAGGGCACAGCTTCTAAAAACTTCAGTTTCCCATACTTAGGATTTACCTACTGAAAAACACAAGAAACAAAGTATTGTTTACTCCAGCTACTTTTTCTCTCATTCCGTGACCTTAGTAAACTCTTCATTTCCTTCCTCTTCCTCTTCATTTTTTAATGAAATGCGTTTTGCTTTGAAGTTAATTTTTCTTTGCTATTTAACACTGACGGCCAGCCCACTAAAACTTCTCCAGCTGACCCCAGCTTTCTGTCCAAAGCACAAATATACTGTATTCAATGAAATCAGAAAAAAGTAAAGCCACAGAGAAAAGCAGAAAAATGCTTTGCTCAGGCTGGCAGCTTCACACAAATGCAAGTTACAGGGGTACGTGCTGTTGCTTCTGCTGTCATGTCCAGAGTTGCTGCAGATCTGTACTGCAAACGCATCTCCTAAAAAGCAGCAGGGTTTCATGCTGGTTTCTGTAATAACAGTCTGACAAGCTGGCATGTTTGCAAGTGAGACAGATATTTATTTTCTGGCTTCAGTAATCTGGTGTTGGTCAAATTTTAGAAAACTCGTGGCAGTTCAGTTCATCAAATGAAGAGACAACTATGATAGAATACAGGAAGGCCACTTAGAAACACGTGTAACAACATATTTAAATCCCAGTGAAGGTAGACAAGGACTGACTGTTTCACTGAGTTATATGTCAATCATTTCAACTTACATGTTTCCAATACTAATTTTTCAAGCCCTGAGTTCCTCTCCTTTTGCCTTTCCTATAAACATCCCTTCTTTTTACAAGTTCTCTCCTCCTCCTTTTTAAATTTCTGAAATTCTTGTTCCATCTCAATACAATCAGCTCTAGGTAAAATCTTATCTTCTCAGTTTCTTCCTGTTCTCGTCCCTGGAAAAATCTGGCTCTGCCTTTCTGATCCTGCCTCTATGTCCATTCTTGCTTACAGCCATTTCCCCTTCTCCTATTTTCCTGCCCTTTACGGTGTGGAAAAGATATCGTGATGGAGTCCCAGAGCTGAAAAAAATCCGAATCCTTCAGCTTTCAGTATTTTCATATCCTGCCTACCTCACATTTGGTTTAGTTTACTGCTTCTGCTAGTTTTTGCTTAACTTTCTCTCCAGGCTCACATTTCCCTATAAAATACCCTTGGGGATCTAGAAATCTCTTCCAGCCTCTCCCATTGCCTTTCCCTGCGGGGGCCACTTGTCTTACAGTGGCTGGAACAAAACTGTCAAACAGTAAAGCACAGGTAGATGGACAGTAATGGCTACTCATACTTTTTGGTTTACATCACTGATTTTGGTGATTTAGAGTCCTCAGTTATGCTTATCTGCTGTCTAACACTCTCTCTGATTTTATTCTCCTGCGAGTGTCAGTCTGGAATAGGATGGCAAATAAAAACTTCCAGTCAACTAAATACTTGCCTTTAAAGGGATTGCAGGAGCTTATTCCCACTGTTTGCAATACTTTCAAAGATGATAAAACATCTCCATCCTGCTTTCAAAAGTGAGTTAAAATTCAATGGAGTGTAGGTTCCTAAGTGCCTGAATCACTTTTGACAACAGAATTTAGGAGGTTTTTTTAAAGTATTACCCTCTTTGGATTAGGGATCTGGTTTTTTCTGTCCTTGCTCATAATCAAAGTGTTGGTCAGACCTGTGACCACTATTGCAGAGCAAGTAATATCAATGCTGCTTAACATTATCTTCCACTCTGCAATATTTAAATGTGTAAAACTAAAACTTCCAAACTGTGCTTTTAGCTACAGACCTGCCAGACCTGAAGGTATTTTTCTAGAAAGAAAAGATTATTGTTAGTCCCCTATATACATGTATCTTACATGTCACCACTCCTCTGATTTATCAGCACTACATAATAACACCTATTGCTTTAGCTGTGCGAACTAGGAGGTCCAACTGGGTCATCCTCAAATGAGGCAATACAAAAGTTTTCTAAAAACTAAAATGCCCAACAATTAGGCATGACTGAAATCCTATCTCTGGCAAGCTACTGCCTCATGCTGTAGTCCCTAATCTTTGCCAGGGACCATGCCTATTTCACATGGCAGTCCCATGCTTGTAGCTGTCCTCAGAGCATAATCACCAAATCAAGCCACCTAGGACAATTGGGATAAACAGATTCAGGGTTTTTTAGGACCTAGCAAGATTGAATGCTTGCACAAGTACATATATATTTTTATTTAATAGTCCCATGGCTATTGCAGCTTTATGTACAAAATTATTTAATAGCCACACAGCTCTGCTGCTAGGCTGTAGGAAACCCACCTACGTGTCTTCACTGTTTGCAGTTAATATAGATATTGAAATTCAGATCACCTCAGCCATGCTCAGTGACCGCCCTATCCATTCTGCAGTTTGTGTGCTGGGGAAATGTGGGAGAGGAAGAGGGTGTCCCTTGAGTCTTCAAGGATGGTGAGACATGAGAGCCTTGCTCTCATGGACCCCCTGTGGTCCATGCAGCCCAGGATTCAATCTGTGACAGTGGCAAGAGTAGATGCTGTTTAGGAAGAGCATGCCAGCCAGGCCCCTTCTGCCACCTGCGCCCCTTGCACTCCCCCAGCACACCTAACTACTATATTAACAGTGTTAGAAGGAACTTCCCAGACCATTTCCTCCTGCATGTGTTTACAGACCTGGTGCCCATACGGTTCTCTAGCCCCCTTTTGAATCTGCTAAAACAAAAGACTGGCACAGTTCCAGCAAGAAGCAGGAGAGGGTTCCTGACATGACAAAGAGCCCTAGATAGGGAATACTACCTTATTCTGGTCTGAAGCTAAGTACCAAAGTAATTCTGAGGGAACAGCTGTAGTCTTGCCCCATTGCTTTATCTTTTCCTGTTGGCTGTGTCAGGTGTTCCACACCCGTCTTGCTGCTTGGGGTGAGACGGTGATTAGAAACTAGGTCTTATGTGATCTATGAAGATTTATGGGCCAATTAAAAAACAAATGAAAGAGTGGTACAACACAGCTTTTAGACATAGTTGAAACATGAATGTTAAAAAAATAATTATAACAATTATTTGTGCGAGAACATTAAGAAAAAGCAAAATGAGTCATGCTTCATCCTACACATAACACTAGTATTTTGAAGTCAGACAAGTATCTTCTACCTAGCAAAAAGAGGAGTATGAACCTGTGTGTATCTAAAGAATGGATGCACCCAGGAGAGAAAAGGTTACTTACATTTCAAATAGCATCAACAGAAAAGGAATTCAGCAGTGGTAGCATGATATGAGACTGTGTAATTCTTTAAAAAAATACCTGCAATATCACTATGTCTCCTGAGTTACAGAAATAATTGACACAGGGCAAAATCTTGGCTGACCTTGGAAAACTCCACCTAAGTTAGAGCCACAATGGCACCCATTAAATTGCCCTTTCCTTCCCTGCCATTCTCCCAGCACCTTCAGTCACCACAGTTTTGCTCAGAGCATATTCTTCTTTCTCCATATTTTTGATTCCTTTTTTATTTAACCCTGATTCTGAATTTCCTGAATATGTCATGCTTGCTCTCAAAGACTTACGGATGAACAGAGCTGGAAGGGACTTTGCAGGGTTACCTTGCGTCTTTTCCTGTCCCAAGGCAGGATCTGCTCCTCCTGTTGCATTCCTGATGCTTGTCTAACTTTTCTGTAAGAGACCAAATGATGGAGTTCCCACAACCTCTCCCACACTCTCCCTCTGCTTTTATGTAGTTGCATACAATTGTCAAGTACGCCCGAGTCCTTGCTTCTTTATCTTAGAAGAAAACTCATTTACTCTTCCTTCGTAGGTCACATTTCCTGAACCTCTGATCACTATCACTGTTCTCCTCTGGATTTTCTCCAGTCAGTCCTCATCTTTCTTGAACTGCAATACCCAAAAGCAGATACAGCCTTAAAGCTGAGGTCTTACTGATGCTAAATAAAGCAGGAAAATGGCACGGGTCATGTAGGCTATATTCCTGTTTATACATCTCAGTATGACGTTTGCCTTTTTCACAACAGCATGAGAGTGTTGACTTATGTTTGGCTTATGTTTTACCGTATATCGGAGATCCTGTTCTACAGAACTTCTACTAAAGTCTTTTTTCCTCCCTGTACTTCTGCAGCTGGACATATGAGCCTCAGTGTGACACTTGTAGCTCTTCTTATCAAATTGCATTTAATTTCTTTCAAACTATGAATCCATTTTGATGAGGGTTATTTTTTATTCTAATCCAGTTCTCCAATGTACTCTTAGTCTCTCCTAGCACCATGTCATCTGGGAATTTAATAAGCATGCTGTCTGTTTTGTCACCCAAATTATAACTGAAATATTGAATAGTCCTGAACCCAGGACAGACTCCTGCAGAACACCTTCAATCCACCCTTTCATTTTGACAGCAAATCCCTGATAATTCTCTGCATTTGGTTTTCTAATTGATTTTGTGCCCAATCTACAGTAATTTTACCAATATTAGGTTTCCCTAGCTTACTTATCAAAATGTCACAAGAGACAGTGTCAAAAGCCTAACGAAAGTGAAAATATGACATCTGCTGCTTTTCCTTTATCCACAGGATCTGATATCCTCTCACAAAAGGAAATTAGATTGGTTTGACATGATTTGTTCTTGACAAATCCATTTGGTTGCTATTCATCTTGTTAACTTCTCTGTGCTTACACAGCATTTCACCAGTCGCTTGTTCCAGAATTTTTCTGGGCGTTAAAGGAAAGAGAACAGGACCAAAACACCCTAGCTCTGTTCCTCCTCCCATGCAAACCCTGACACAACACACACCTTTTCCAGGACTTTACTGTCTCATCCAGTTCTCAAAGACAAGCCCGTGACAGCTCTGAGACTATTTCATCCATGCCAGGAAGAAGTTCATCAAGCTGAGCTGACTTTGAAACATTTAGGTGTTTTCTGTCCTGTTCTAGAAATAAAGAAAACACAGCAAGTGTTCTTTACTTTGAATTATTGATCATCAAATTGCAGTTTTTGCCTGGAAGTATTTATGAGCCTGACCCAATCTGCGATCCCGATTCAGGCTGCAAGCCTGAACGCAAAGGGTGGCAAGTGCTCACAAGTTCCATCGTAATTAAGCCTGTTTAATTGACCCTGTTACGGCTCACTTTCTCAGCTCTCTTGTGACTTGAGAGATGATATTTTCCTATTTAATGTCTCTGAAAAACATGTGAGTGGTATTTGTGGTGGTAGGTCAGCTCTCTCTTGACTGTGTGAAGAATCACAGACAACAGCCTAGTGTACTTGCACAGAGTTAATATTTCACTGCCTCCAAGAAAAAAAAATTAAAAACAAATAAACAAACAACAACTCCTTTTGTTTGCTGTCCTTCTTTTCAAGTATCAGATATATCACAAGACACTTGAAGTTAATAAAAACAGGGACAATAAAACCAGGCTAATGCCAGCAAACCAGTCATATGCTTCTTGCTTTTACACAGCCTGATCATGTGTTGTCTCCTGCAGCTAGATAGGATGCAGTTTTGTAGGTACTTCAGATCTTTCTGAGATACTCTGACTGTGGTTATCAAGTTTTTTGGCCCTAAGATTTGTGACTATTACCAGGACATACATGCTAGTAGTTCTTGCTAGCTCTGCTCACATGGGAAAACCCCAGAGGCATTTTTCTACAGTTATTTTACTTTCCAGTTCTACTTTCATTTGGATGAAGGTCAATAAATGGATTAACTTCTGTTCCCTTAAACCCACTGACTTCAGTCAGACAACAAAAGGCCAAGCTCTTCTTGACGTAGTCTCTTCTTTTCGCCCACTACCATCAATTAATTAAACTTCTTGGAAACTAGCTTCAAAACTTGCCTCACTAAAACAGAAAGTCAGCACTGTGTACTGTGATGTCCAGCAAACCTGGCTTGCCACCTGCAAGCAAAATGGGCACACTGAGACAGGCCTGCACCTTTCCAAAGACAAGTACATGGTCCTGCACAGGGTCACCATCACATGAAATGGTCACTACCCCCCTGTCCCTTCAGTGAAATTAGTGAGATTATTTAGGGTCCTATTAATCCTCCAAACCAAAAGTAATCGCTAGCCTTGGTAAAAGTCAAAAGAAGAAATGCCCACAGACAGGAAATGTGACTCTCTACTACTGAATGGCCTGGGCTGCTTTTCGCCTCATACAAAATACTATTAAAACCAGCTGTACATAGTTGTGCATTGAATTAACATAGTGGAAGTATCCCTCTCAGATTCCGAACCAGATCTTGCTCAATCTTCCTGATGAGCAAGCTGAAGATGTCTCCAATAAACGTGCCTGCTTTTCTCTCTCCTTTTCAGACAGAGGCCAAAATGGAGAGCAGTTTCTGCTTGGTAAAATATCCTCACAGATGCTGGGAAGAGAAGGTAGTTTTGGAATAACAGCACCAGGGAAGCTGGAAGTCAAACTCCTCATTACTCTAATCCCCAAAGCTTTCTCGGAAATATGATTCTTGATTTTACTTCTTCCTCTGTCTTTAATTCTTTCAAATATTTGGCTGAAGCGCCCATTTTGCAGTCAGAAATTATGCCCCATTTGCTTTCTGCCTTCCTCTGGATCAGCGTAATTTTTTTTTTTATTTAAAAAAAACAAAGCATTTTCGACTTGCAGCTCTTGATGGGCAGCAATGCCGCATCTTTCTATCCCTGCATGTACACACAGCAAGAGCAGCAGCAGCTGCCACTGGTGCACAGACCTCCTCCCCTCGGACTGACAACCTGTCTTAATGTTGAAAAACAGTTCAAGGTAGCACTTGAGACCAAACGTGCCATTTTCCTTGTCAAAATGAAAGCTGTAAATTTTAAGCCTAATGCTTAATGTATCCAGATATTGAACAGAGGGACTTTTATCCTCAGCTTAATGGTCTGTCTAAAATCATCAAAAAAGATTACTTAAAAATTCAAGGTCCTCAGAGGTCCCATAAAAATTGCGTGGAACATTTTTTTCAGGTTTTTTGGGGGGGTTAGAGGGTCCTTTCATTTTTTTTTTCTTCTGTTCTTTCACATGCAATGGAAAAACACGTATAGAAAGATTTTAATCTCTTTTTTTTTTTTCTTTTTCTGAACTTTAAAGACTTACAGACAAATCTGACTATATTCAGGGGAACCAGATCTTCAGCTGGAGTAAATCATCCTAGCTCTACTAGTTTGTAAAAAACAAGGATGATTTACACCACTAGCCGATCTTGCCCTAGCTGTTTCCTTTAAAAGCTGCACAGTGAAGTGAGATCTAATACTTCCAAGTACTCCTCAGAGACTCAGATTCTAGAAATCATGTCTCACTCAACCTGTCTGCTTTGTGGGTTTTGTTTATTTTGCTAACGTTGGTTAGATGTCTAAGGATTTGAAGGTTCTGTTTATTTAGTTTTCAGATGTTAAACTGGGAGAATCAGCTGTATTTTCTTGCAGCAATTTTAAAAAGGGTTTGAACAAACCTACCCTCTGTTGTAATCCCAAGTGCAGAGGAATTACTGGCAAAGCATTCGGTGTTAGTGTAACTTCCCCCCTTTCCCCAAAACAACAAAGCATCTCCCTTTTCCCAGCATTGCAGCACCTTCAAGTGCCCCGAGATACTCTCCGTGGGCTAGAGCTAGGACTCACACCAGGGAAAGACAAGCAAGATTTGCTGCATTCAAAAAATTTCAGTTTTAATACATATTTACCTAAACCTCCCATATACTAAAAATTTGCATAAATTTATACAGACAAATCTTTCTCCCTCACTGCTGTAGTTTGGCAGAGCTGAAATCCAAATTTATTTTGAATCTATACAACTAAAAGCTTTTGAAGTGTGTCGGCATCTGTCCATACCTATGAGCTACATTGTGTAGTCCGTATTCAAACATTTGTCTGTTTGTCTGTAGCTTGCAATAAAAAGCATTATTAAAATAACAAGTGTACACGGATTATAGGCTGCATTTTGAAATGTTGGTAAACACAGTGTTTATATGTCAGACCACAATGCTTCCAGAGAAGCTGTCGGTAGGAGTCAGCTTTACAAAAACTTTCTAATTGTTTCTTTATTTCTAGTCCCACCTTTTTGTTATACTTTCTTTAAAAAACATAGGTACAGATTACTCACATTGTCGCAGCCTCTTGGACAAAATACATTCAAATTTAAGGCTGAGGTTGTGTATCTGTAAATGGCAGTTCTGTGAATAAGTACAAAATTCCTTGTTCAGTTATGCTTTTGCAAAAAGCAAAAATATCAAGCAAGAACTTTGCTTCATCTGGTTTTCCACATAGGAACTGAAACCTTGCCACGATTTTAGAAAACAGGGACATGTAAATCTCAAAGTTTAAGGTTGTAAAGCCTTTAATCAAGCATAGCAGTATGTGTGCATGCAGCTTCAGTGAACTGATAAAACATACTTAGGTCTCTGTGTTCAGCTGCTGTAAACCATCTTTTTCCCAAAGTCTGAGCGATATTGATTTATATAATCTGGGGATCTGTCCCTGTCTCTACAAATGGTGCTGCAGACTTTACCAGGCTTACTTACAGGATTTCTAGCACCTCCACTTTCTATTTTTGGTTAGCAGTATCATATAAGCAACCTGATTTTTGTTTTTAAAACAGACTTTCAGTCCTGCAGTGTCCAAACTGCTTACACACATTGTTAGCTGTTTAAATCTCTAAGAGGAATTTGGTATCACTTCAGATCTCGATAAAGGGCAAAGGTTTGGAAATGTGTTTGTGGTGATCTGTTGCGGAGTTTTTTCCTCAAAGGTAATTTTGTGTGGTTGCTGGGTTTAATGATGGACATTACATAAGAAAAAGTACATTTTCCACAGCTTTGGCTCTAGAGATAATGCTATGCAAAACATACAAATTTGAGTTTAAAATTAATTTCAAACATTGTATCAATTTTGCAAGCTTTTCGAGAAAATGCAAGAGTTTGTAGTTAATGTTTCAAAAGAAAAATAAGCTTGTCTTTACAGTAACTATCTGTCTCCGGAGAGTGTGAAATATACTTTTATAGTGCCAGATCTCCTGCGCTGGGAAATAAGACAATTCCAGTGAGGAGGCAGATGTGCTGCTCAGAAATCCTGCAGCAGCCCCAGCCATGTGTCACTCAAGATGAAGCGTCAGGCAAAGAACGGTGTGGAATTGCTACTATTACCTGTGCCCATTCCTCTCGGTTCAGCTGAGCCTTTAAAAAAACTATAATAAATGCATTCAATAATTGTTTGAATTGCTGCTGTGCATTCTGTCATAAATGGTTTATGGATAACCATCAATTCGTTCTGCTCATCACTCTAACAAGTTCAATGTACTATTCGGAGCAAAGGATGACTATTTATTTAACAGCTTTTGGCAGGAAAATTTGTTGCGTGCCACAACTTTACAAAGAACATTAAAATCAATGACAATTTATAAACCAAAGACTTGGAATTATGCTTTGGATTCCCATAATTCATCAGAATAAAGCTGTCAGATACCTTTTATTATAAATTAATAGCATGTTGTCGAGAAGCTTGGTGGCAGCAGCTGTTTTGCCAGGTTAGTAGTGACATCTAGTGGGTATTTTTACCCATAGCTACTGGCTTACTGTCCCTTCCCATAAATGCTCACTGCTGTATTATCTCCTGTTAGTAGAAGAAACGTGCAAAGAAAAAGTGTATTACATCGTGCAGACATCAACATCACTTAACATTACTTAGGTATTTTAATTACAAAGACAGACTTGTGATCTTGGCTAGTGTACTAGTTACTAGTGTAATCTAGAAATTTGGACTACAGAAGAGCATTTTTATATACTCCTCTTGCCAGTCATGTTAGATATTTATTGCTCTTATGTTATATTTAACATTGAATTTACTAATTTCCTAATGGACACTGTTATCTTTATAATCCACAATTATTTAGTGTGAAGATGGGTGTCTCACATGATATTGATTTTGGAAATCTACCTTTAAACAATCTGAGTTCCAGCCTTTTTAGACTCTTGCATTTTTAAGTATTCTTTAACCTTTTGCAAGTGTCTCAAAACCCACACCTCTTTAAATTCTCGTTGCAGTATCCCCTTAAATTATGTCCAGAGATGTAAAATTATTGGATACTGCAGGGTGGTAGATTTCTGTTTTTTTCATATTCTGCAGAGCAGTTACTCTTGCTTTAATGTTAATAAAAATGAAGGAGCAGTCTTTAATACATTCCAGTTTTTCATTTTTTTTCCTCTATTTCCTGTCACTACAGAATAATACCTACAAGTTGTAAAGAAACTGTATCTGTTTCCAGCAGCTTCGTTGGCTTACAGAGGTCCTGATGATAAAAAGAATACATGAAAAGATAATGTGTGAAAATTTTCTTTCTACTGTATAATGTCATGGGATATAGAGCTGATAATCTTCCAACCATAAGAGTGAATGGTAGCAGATGCATATACAGTAGTATCTTTACATACCCACACACTTATTTTTTTCTGTATTCTGATCTTACAATATTCTTAAGAAGAAAAGCCTGTGTTTATTTCTCCACTGAGAAAAATAATCACTTCACTTGTGCAGCAGTTCTCAGGCTAACATGCTCATCCATGGCACGCACAGTGATAACTGGGCACTGGATCAGCAGAGGCTTTGAGGGCTGACAGCCAAGGGGGTACATGCCCAGGTGCCTATGGAGATCTGATGCAAAGTGCCACGTGCAACCTGCTGTCAACAGTGGCTGCCTCCCATCACGAGCATCTTCAAAGTCATCTTTTCTTAATTTCCCTGTAATCTCTTAGCTGTCATAGGGGTGTGCTATAAATGGATTGGGGAGGTTCTAATTTCTATAAGGATGTGATCCCTGCTATTAAAAAGCATCTGAAAGTCTGGGCTAGCGACATGCAGCTCCTGCCCACTCACAGTACTCCTACTTCTGTCTCTTCAGCTACTTATGCTGTTCCCAGTTTTGTGGGCTCTTATCACCTCAGAGTCTTAACTCTTAAACATTCCTTCCAGAGAGGGAAAATATTATTGTCTTCCCGGGCAATGATGTGGGGGTTAGAGAGAAAAGCCCCAGGTCAGTCTGGAACTGCATGGTGGAGTTGAACATGCATTTCCCTAAACCAGTGCCACAGTAATGGCACCACCTTCCCTTTCTTCACATAAGCTGCCGTTCATAGCTAGACTCCCAGTCTGCTTCACAGCCCAGCCAGCCTTTGCAGAAGTGCCTGAAGCTTCACTCAGGGTCAACGGCCTGCCAAGGCATTGGGTTAGAGGAACTGCTTCCCCTGCTGTCAGTCCATAACCCAAAAATACCTGGGCTAAGTTGTAAACATCCTGCCCAACTTCAGCCACCTAAAGATAGGCATCTAGTTGGAACTACCTCTCTAGGATTCCTCTGTTGTCAATGGGAAGGGATATGCATCTCCAAAAGCTGATTTATCTCACCTTTCTGAGATAAAACACTGTCCGGAGGTGCTTATCTCTTCCCATTAATTACAGAGGGAATCCAGATGACTAGCTTAGACTGCATACTAGAGGGCTGAAATTAAGTCAAGTAAATCCCACCCATAGACAGGGAGTTGCACGAAAAATAAAGGCAGAAAGAGTGGGGTGTCCAAGTGGCCAGAAATTGGGCAGATGCCTGATGGTCACTTCGCTGCCAGCCCCCAAGCTTTCCTTTAATTCCAACCTACCATTTCTACAGCAGACTATAATGACCTTAGAAAAATATCAACATTTTAATAACCAAAGTACACTGTCAAAAACTAAAGCATAATATATATCCCAGTAGAGAAGCCTCTTAGGAGGAATCGGCACAAAAATAAGAGCTTTTGCCTGTTCCTGACATTTTATAACAAATCTTACGCAGGGGTTTTCATCCTAAAGCCCCAGCTCTTCTAGCATGCAACGCTCCAAGATTTTTGGGAGTCATAATGGGGAGCTACTAGAAAAACACCCAAAATACTCCTCCCTCCCACCGCACTGTCAGAAAGTCACTATGGGAAGATGCTAAATCCACTAAGACAACTGCTAATAAATAGCAATATTTCAGGTTCAAAGGGCAAATAAGGAAAACTCCATGCTCATTATTTTAAAGAACCTCATCTTACAACACAGTCTTCTTGCACCAACACAGCTGATTTATTATTTTCCTCATGCAACATTTGGAAAACAGTTTTACAGGTCCTAGAGGCCCCTTACCAGGCAGCGGCATGGATTATAATTTCTGACATGGATTATAATTTCTAATTTATCGCTCATGGTTATATCACTCTTAAAACAGAGTCTATCTGCAAGATTTGTTCACAGGTACTCACACGCTGCTGAAAATCATTCCCAAGGACAGTAACCCACCTCCTTTGCAATGTTTTCATGACTGATTTATGCAATTATGCCAAGGCTTTAGCCCTTACCCATTCTAAGCAATCTGAGGAAATCTCTCTGTTCACTTCATTGAGTCATCATAATTCCTCATGCCTGTCACTTAAGCACTAACTTCTAACAACTGCATTTAGCCCGATGCCCAAGCCTTCAGGACATCCCCTGGGCCTTCCTGAGAACCCCTGCCACTAGCCTGGCAGGGCTGATGGGGACCATTTGTGTTCAGACAGCTTGTGACACAGTTCTCTGCCTATGCTGGCCTTTCCAAGCAAAAGTGCAGGCTGGTGTGGGTGCTCGCAGTTTTAGGAGAGACCTAGCCCTAATGATATACAAATAAAATCATAAACAGAGATATTAATAAAGATTAAAATGGAACAGAATGGTGACAGCCTGCCATAAAGCGCAAAGCAACTCATGGGATTAGCCTGCGTCCTCAGTGTGCACAATGTCTGAGAAGGGCTGTCACAGCACGTTTTAGCAATAGATTCAGCAGATTTGGTGAAAGACAGTTCCCACCTGTCCCCATTTTAGCCATTGTAAGGCGCAGAGCTCCACCACACAGCGTGCCATGCAGGGGGGAGTTTCCACAGGAGTAGAGATGGCCTCTTTGGAGCAGTTATCCTTACAAATCAAAGCTTTTCAGAGGGATTCAGGGGGCCAAATTCAGGAGCGATGGGTAAAGTGGAGTACACCAGACCTCTTTTGAACTATTTATACCCTCTGACTGATATGCAAATTAACATCAGGGTCTCTACAGTGGCAGAATTGACACAGGAGGGAGTTGAAAGAAAGACTACCCTGCAACAGCAACCTACACCTTCAGTGTCAGTTGTCCCCTGTGCACATCCGCACACGCCTCTCTTCTGACCCATAACAATAAAACTACTGTGCAGGCTCTTTTCTTTTTTCTTTTTTTAAACTATTTACGGGATCCCTGCATCAACTGTAACTGGTCGCTTAGGCTCAGTAGGTCCACTGTGCAATGAAGTTAGAAAATTACTCAAAAGAAAGAACCTGCAATCAGCTAGAGCACAGCTGCAGAAATCTGTATTGTATCTCTCTCGCTGCAGCTCCTGCTACCTTTGCCTTCCTCATTTTCAACTTGAAATGATCTGCATTGTTTCCCAATCTTAATTTCAGCCTGGGATTCATACTTATCCTAGAAAGCTTTTCATAGCTTATTTTCTCTGGCCTTCTGAAAGACGTGGGTAGCCTCACAACTCACCTCTGGTTCACCACAGTTAAAGGCATCTCAGTGAGTCACATCTGCAAGTCTTATATGGGGCTGAACCGCATGTTTGGTTTGGTGTGGGAAAGCACCCAGACAGTAAAGCAAGCAAAATAAAATACTTCATTATCCTGCAGAGTGCATTGCCACAAGTGTTGCCGAGGCACAGATGTTAAAACCAGTATGAGTAAGTAAAGTCCTGTGGTTTACGCCATCCATCACTCACAAGCAAGGAAGAAGAGATGTAGTCTGTTATGGGCAGGACTATGAAACAATTGTCTCTTTGGGAGCTTCTGGAATTGCCCCTGAAATACCTGGCTCTTGCCCTGCCACAGCAGCACCCTGTAATGAGTGGACTGCTGGTCAGACCCAAACATGAAGGTTCCCACTTTCCTAAATACACATGTAAAAGCTTAACGGAGCATGTTTCCAACATCTGCTCTCTTCTGGAAATCAGCACAGCAATACTGCAAACCTTCATTCCTTATGAGACTTAGATTTTCTGTACTTCTGGTTCACGTAGGGCTAGAATTACTGTATCACGAAAAATAGCTTTATAGTGATAGAGGACAAGCTAATGAACTCTTTAAGGGTGCACATATATACACATATCATAGACCCGACTCATTCAGTGGTTAGGTGTCTTATTTTCAAAATTATTTGGGGGGAGGGATAGGACGTCTGTTATTTTTTTTAGTTCTGGACTAGAGATACCTGAAATCTACTGTTTGAAATTAAGAGTGTGCTACCACCAACAGCAGTGAATACAAAATGTAAGCAGTAATAAACTCTCCAAAGCACATCAGTTGTTGAAATTCAGGCAAACTAAGCAGAAAAAAAAATGTATGTAAAGCCACGTTCCCTAAAACCTGGTTTAGATCCACTTCTGCTTCCAAGTTCCTGTGTATTAAGCAGGTCATAAAAGCATGCTGGGAAGCTGTTTGAATTCCTCAGCAGAGAAGTGCCAAAAGCTTTCTCCAAGCTCAGAACTAGAGCTAGTCAAAAAACAGGAAATGTTTTGCATAACGTTTTTGCAAGCCAGGGAGCTAAACATTATCCATTATTAAGACAGACATGAAACAAGATTTTTTTTAACCTAGAAGACAAGCAAATTTTATGTACAGGACCATACCTTTATACTCAGGCCAAGAAAGAAAAGCTAAGTACTGACTACAACTAGTTTCAGCTAAAATAATTTTTTTTTAGTCTGCTCTAGTCCTGTCCCTTATGGGATTGGATTATGGGTAATGGATTTTTTCTTGGCTCCCCAGGTAGTCAGAAAGTATAAGCTTTGTTCTCTATTGTCACCTAAGGAAAACTGAAAGGGCTCAAAGTCAAGGCTTGCAAAGCCTCACCCACAGGGCTTTGCTCATTGCTTCTGTGCAGCAGCTCTTCAGTCCTTCTAATTTCCTAATACAATTTTACATTACAAATACATTACAGAAGGAATAATGACATTGCCGACACACCAAGAACTTTGTTAATCTAAATACAGCATACGATGCTCATTCTCTTGCAGCTAGTCATACTAAGGACAGGGAGAACTTACAGCCCCAAAGGCTGTCTTGTCACCAAGGACAACAACAAGGGAATACTACAAATACCTCTCTGGAAATAACTGTCTTAATTCACAGCAGCATTACACCTTTTAGTTATTCTGCCAACCACATGGAAGAAAAGGCTTGGTTGCGTAAGCACAAGTAAAAGCAGCATTAGAGGTGAAGGAACAATGAACCAACTTTAGCAAATAAAGCAGGGAATAGTAAATGAGATGTCCACAGTTAGCTTTTTATCCTTATAATTTAGAGCCCTCATTGCAAAACTGGCACGAAAATGTTGTGAGATGCATCCTGAGTTATTTGAAAATATAAGAAAACAAGGCCAAAATGCCTGGTCCCAGGAGCTCTATGCAGAGAAGTATCAGCAAACCAACCTTAAAAATCGCTTTTGTTTTTGTATTGGAAGCCGCATCAACATGCAAAATCAAAAAAGCTAACAGCTAAAACACATATTAGCCACCCCATGGGTGGGGTTTAAGTGTGCAGGAAAAAGTCTGAGTTCTGATTATGCAAATAAGTGCTGAATAAATAAATAAAACAGGTCTCCAAGTCAAATAATCTATGCTTAAAATTATTTAAAAGAACATAAAAATGTTTCAGTCCTCTAAAAATGAAGTTTAGTAACAATAGACAGTGGCTTTAAATTTAAGGAAAGCACATCAGAAGGTAAAACTCCATAACTGGTGCACACCCTGTCTCTACACATTGAAATGTTTGCATAAATATGTATGTAAATCAGTGTTTTTAGAACCCTGGGTGGCTCATAAGTCTGAAACCTTTTCTAAAAATTGTGAAATCATGATAGAAACCCTAAAACTGTCTAAGATGCAATAGTCTGTCAGCAGCAAAACTAGGAAAAATGTGGGTATTCACATGTTCAGAACCTGTGCTTGTCCTCTACATTGTGTTGTTTCTCATAAATGTAAAACATTTTAAAAAAATAATCACACTTGAGCACAGAACGTGCTTTGAGCATAGTCTGCAAAAAGATGAGGGGGGTGGCCTTATCTTGCAAAGTAAAATAGGGAAAAAAAAGCAATAGCTAGCACATCTACATTACCATATGGGCTTGAGAAATATTAGTTACAAGACGAGAATTCAACCCTGTAAACAGAGAAAAATAATTGCAACAAAAGAAGCTGAACAACTGCAACCAGAAACATAAAAAGCAATGTTGACGCTGAGAATGAAATTCATAAGTTAGCAGTAAGATATTATTTACCCAAGGGCAAAATCTTTTCATCAGATCAAGGATGCAAATATCAAAGTCAGAAGTGATGGAACAGCTTCAGATATAGAAAGATATCTTTCTTCATTGTCTCTAGATGCCGGATCTGTGTTGCAGTCTCACTGGGACAAGGGCACTGGACAACTAGGAGATGGCTTAGCTGGTAAATGAGTTTGGGTCTTTGACCTGCTACATTCAAATGCCTGCTACTGCTTTTGATCATAACTGTCAAGTAGATAGAAATGCAATCTATACAAGGTGTGATAAATGAGGAAGAGTATCTTCAGCAGAGAAGTTAAATTTTCCAAATTCTAGGCAGTACTTTAATGCCTACAAAGTAAATGAGAAAATTTAAAGTGTTTAGCAGTGTATGAGCTACCTATACAGACTTGTAACTGTGGATATGTATGTCTCAAAGAAAAAATGTTGTCAGACAAGTACACAGAAAGGACAAAACCTGGTTCTAAAGAAGCCAATGGCAAAACTCCCATTGACTTCTCCAGAGTCGAGATTAGCTCTATAGTATGCCGTCCAGCTCTCTGTTTCAGGAAGATAAAAAAGGACTTGTTCAACCCTACTATTCTTTAGGCTTGTTCAACCCTACTATTCTTTAGGCTTCTCTGCCTATATTTCATTAAGTGTTAAGTATAGATAACTTCCCTGGCCATTGGAGACATGAAGACAGGGCCGCAGACACCCACACTCTCTCTTCCACCTCCCATCACGCCCTGTTCGCCTCCTTTTTCCCAAGCCAGTAATGCCCAGTCCTTCCAGAGCCTCTGCAGCCAACATATAGGAAACTAGGACGCATGGTAGGCATGTAATTTATATGTGGACTCCTCCATGCAGCAGAACTGCAAATAGTTAGCAGGTCAGACTAGGATGGAGAGATGTGCCATATAAAACTCCTGTGTATAATCAGAAAATACCACCATTCCCAAAGGGGGTTGTTCAAAGACAGACCTGCTTCACTTACTATAGGAAAAGTTTTTAAAAAATCACTATGTATGAAGCTCTCCCATTCCACTCAATAAAAAGATAGGATTTTTTGCAAGAATTACACATGACTCGCCCCTTCTGTCAGTTACACTTAAAATACCATTCACTAAAGAGCACAAGCAAGAACCACTGACTTTATTATAACTAAACAGTACAACGTCTCATATAAAATGTACATACACTATTTAAGGCTAACTCTCATAAGCTTCCCCATGATACATATAAAAACATCACAATAGCTTTTCAAGTTATAAAGTGTTTAGATGTTACTGAAAGAGGCAATCACATTCTGATCTCTTAAAAAAAAAAAGTGTGGAGAAGATGTTTGATTATCTGCATAAATCTGGCATATTTTTCCTGAGCTATGAAAGGATAAAACTTTCCCTCTTCCTCTGAAGTCTCTTTTCTAAATAGCATCTTAAAGATTTTTGCATGTCCTTTCCTCCCCCTGCTTTGTGAAAGAACATAAGTATCCTAGGATTGCTGAGTTTAGAACATGTGAATTATAGAGGATCTTTAAGTCTTCACAGCAGCTGTTTTTCAAGCGTTGTTCTGAAATCATAAAAGGTAGAATAAAATGGAAAAAAAAATCAGAGCTCCAGGAAGAAAGTGTATTTGATCCTGCAGGACACGTTTCAGTAAAGCACTTAAGAATCTTCTTAATTAATTGGGATTATTCACTTCTGCAAAAGGAGGCATGTGCCTAAACACTTAGCTGGACTATGTTGGAATCCTGGAGTTCTGTAATCCTGATGGTTCTCATCTTGTAGAAAATACTGCTGGAACACCGTATCACCAACACAGGAGAGGAAGATTTATTTATTTTTTTTTTATATTGTAAATACTGAAATGAAACACTTTTCACTCTCTCACCCTGAAAAATACCAGAGCATAGGCAGTGCCAGGAAGTCCATCCGGCTGTGGGCCACAGCAATGTTTGTGTCCGTCTATTAGATCCAGGATCCATTGTGATGCCAGGGAGGACAAGGGATGCAAAGTCCTCCTTATGCCTCTGGGTTTCTTTTTTGGTGGGCAACCATGTGCATGCAGGGTTTGTGCCTTTTTGCACCCTTCTGGAGCTGACAGTGATCAGTGTCTCTGCCCTGTCCCACCTCTGCAAGTCACTGAGATTTGTTTGCAGCTATTTGCCTGCACAGCTGGGTAACCTCTGAAACTGCAGGTAGACGTGGTAGGGCCTTGATGTGCTGCTGGCCTGCAAGCCACCAACACAAGTGCATGTAGAACCTTTCCTTGCTGTGTTTCCCTTTTGGGACCCCCACATCCACACACTGTCATCCCAAGATTAGCTTTTCCATTACAGTCTGAGGTACTACCTCAGACTTGGATTTCTGATGCAATGAAGAACAAATACCATCCCTCTCTACTACCTATTTTTCACCTGGTTGATCCCAGAACAGACCTCTGCAAAGTGGGGAGAGGGTGAAGGGGGGGGGGCAGGGATGGAGAGAGAGAGAAAGAAAATCCAGGCTAACTGACCTCTGCCTCAGATGGCAAAGCTGAGGCAGACCTGAGTGCCAATACCTGGCTGATGGGTAGAAGATGCTATAGTCCGGAAGAAAATACTGCATTGCCAGTAGGGGACTGGAGACACACAGCCACCATAGCATAGCTACAGCAACAGGGAGCCCACTCTAACCTGGATAAACCTTATGTACTTCAATTGTATTTCTTTACCTGACAGTTCTGCTGTTGGAATAAGCTCCTGTTTTTCTTATCAAATTGAAAGAAGGAGCTTCTCTCCCATAAGGGAGTGTTGATAAGCTTGAATGCCCTGAATTTGCAGAACAGAAAACTTTCCAAAGCATACAAATGGATATGCATGATCAAAAGCAATAGTGGGGAAAGTCTTATAGCATCAAAGATGTGTATCTCACTGTGTTGGACCTCAGCCTTCCTCTTTCCTGTTTTCCTAAGGCCCAAGATTTTAGCTTTAGCACTTCATTTCTAGCTTGCGAGGGAGGATGTGTGGAATGGGCTCCTCTTCCCATACAGCAAATATAGAGGGAAAGGAGGTTTTTTATTGCTTGCTTTTCCTTTGTCCTATAAATGTAGCATGACATTTGTTGGCCTGTTATCATCAACAGCCAAAATCCCAGAGGTCTTGAAAGCAACTTGGGGAACATTAGCATTGAGAACAGGTCAGGGGGGCTTCCTGGAGCACAGACTCAGAGAGCGCCGGCTGTTCTGTATGCATCTACATTTAGCCTTTTTGCTTGACTTGTGATCTCAAATTCTGGGAGCCGATACATAATAAACCAAAGCAGCTGGAGAAAGCTCTTCCTGGATTATGCCCAAGTGGAGCAGTTGCATGAAGGATTTCAGCAGCTTCCAAGGAAGAAGTTCAAAGACATCAAGGCGTGTGACAACTCTGGCAAGCTGCTGCAGTCTCTTTAGTGGAAAATTATGTTGAATATGAACTGTCGGAAAAAGTGTCTCTTTCTCTTACATACAGAAGACAATACAATTTATAGCAGTGAGTTTAATCAGATGGTTCTCTCAAAGAAGCCGGAGCTCTCACTTACAAGATCTTAATTTATCCCACTTCTAGTTATAAAACCTAATCATTTATATTTATACAATAATATCAAGAATCTTTACACAAATTTGGTGCAAATAAGTGTAAACAGGCATAGATCCATTGTAGTCAGGGTTACTAAACCGATGTGCAAATGCTCACTGGTTACAAAGAAAAAATATTTGCAGAAGCCCATACTGGAAACTCTGCAGACAAACAGGATCAAGCTCACTTTTCAGCTGCACGGCTGGATAGCAGATAAAATTTACTGACAGCAGTACAATGACTGTGATTCACAGTGAGGTAACACGAAGGCAGAATTTGGCCCATATATTTTTGTGTCTATCATTAAGAAAACAAATTCTTTGGCTATAAATACAAGAGAAAGTCTTTAAACAGAAATTTTACAAAGCAAGTTTGTAGTATCATTGAATCAAGGAAGCCAGATCTTCTGCAGATGCAAATCAAAAGTGGCTTCACTGGAAAGCCTGTAGTGGTGCTAATTCACTGTGGTTGAAGATCTGGCTTTCAAACTGAATAGCAATGTCAGCAGTGTTCTTGGTGAGGATAACGATGGAGGTAGGATTTACAAAGGCACCTTCATCTTCAGAGTGTTTTATGGACTTATTACTTCTCCCAGTACTCCTGAGGTAACCAAATCCCTGGTTACATTTCCAAAGGTATCTCAGCTTTGAATATAAAAATGAAGAATATAAAAGGAAGATGCTACCAGGCCTGACAAAAATTAAAATGTGCTCACATGTGTGTACGCACACAAATTTCGCCCGATTAATTAAGAACAGTGGTTCCTGACTTTTAAAAACCACACCTCCAGCACCTGGCCTCCACTCATACCACCTGCTCTTTCCCAGAGTCCCCATCTTCTCCAGCAAGAGGTGACATTCCTTGGGAGGGCATCCTTCACTCCCTTATTACAAATACCTTATCTATGCTGCCAGTAAGAGCTCTTATCTCTTAATGCAGATTGTGCTTCTAGGACATGGATCCTAAAATTGCAGGGAAAAAAAAGAAATTCCTTTCCCCTGCCCACCTTTCAAGGACTGCTGATGGTCCGTGGCAGTATTCCTTCCCAGAGGAGGCTCCTCCTCAGAGCCTCTGAGCCACCTCAGCTCTGCCCCAGCTTTCCTCTCTCTCCCACCATGCAAG
Source organism: Chionis minor (assembly GCA_013398295.1). Classification (NCBI taxonomy): domain Eukaryota; kingdom Metazoa; phylum Chordata; class Aves; order Charadriiformes; family Chionidae; genus Chionis; species Chionis minor. The sequence continues at coordinate 523,683 of VZSF01010935.1, forward strand.
CGATCCTTGCACATGCAGCAAAGGACAACAATGCACTTTTTCTCCGGACAAAACTCCACCCTCTACAAGTCACTCTCCCAATTACGGTCAAATGTCAAAAGCATTTTCATTTTTTCAGCTTGGTGGGTTTTTTCTTTCCCACCTATTTCTAAGTTAAACCATAACCACAGCAATTGAGGAAGATTAGGTTTCCTTGAACAAAATGCCAGGTGCCTGCAAGACATTGTATTCTTAAAAAAAATAGTATGTGGAACAAAAAGTCCACCAGACTAAAAATTTATGAGCAAGCTCTTAAAATGCAAATCCAAAAGCTACTTTTGTATTACCTGCATACCAAACAAAGTATCATTCTAACTTCAACTGGTTAGAACCAAAAAAGACAAATGTAGGATATTATTATACAATGCTGGATTAATGGCTCCATCATACAGTAATATCCTACATGTGTCTTAAAAAACTCCCAATGATGCAACTGTATAAATCCATAAAAAGGTTGTTATGGGATTCCTTATTTAATGGAAACAATTAATCTTAGTTTTCCAATTTTTGTTCATTTAAGAGAATGTTTTACTAACTCAGGATTGAGACTATAAATATGCAGCCTGCCTGGTCATGCCGCCAACCTAAGACAATAACCGTAATTAGCAGCACTAATTTATTTTCCTAGAGGTTTTCACCCACTGTCACATTTTATGTGCCTTACGTAGTGACTGAATAACATCAAAAACTCATCTGAAGTGTACCAGCAACAAACTACAGCATGAAATAATTAAAAAGAGTATGTCATGCTTTGGTCTCTAAAATACTAAAAATATTATTAATAATACGTAGTGTTTAAATAGCACTTCTTAACACAGCGATCTCAAAGGGAATCATCATTAAATCCAACTTACAGATACAGAAACAGAGGCAATGTGAAGTTGCCATGGGCCAAGGTGACCCCGCATGTTGGTAACAAAATCATGGCTTGAAAACTAACAGGCAAATGAAAAATTGTAAGACTCCAAACCTTACTGTTAGAGGGAGGATTGCAACAACACTGTGGTATTTCAGGTGCATGCATGGTAGCGTCATGGAATCCATGCATGGCATATTTCCTACTTTACAATCTCTGCTGCATAAATCTTGTGGTAAGAACCCAATTCTGGAAGACAACTTTTCAGATTTTATCAGTCCAGATCTATAGACACTACAGGTACAGCAGCTGCATATTCTGGCTTGACTCTTAAAGAGTATTGCACACCCAAAAGTGCCACCCAAAAAAAGGAGACCTTGTCTGCATCAACCCATCTCTAACTGACTAGACCAACTGGGTATGAGCTTGAAAAGAAAGCATTAGATGAAGCTTCTTATGTGAGCACTGTTAACTTAATGCTTTTTGGACCACATCTAGGTCAAAGACCAAAGTGATAAAAACCATAGAGGAACCTTGTATCTCCCTAGGCATGGAGACAGTCAAAGATTTTGGGCTGGGGATACATAATTAGCAAAGCCATTGGTGTCTTATCCCAACAATCTATTACAGAAAGCAACAGACACCTAAGACAGTAGTCATGGGGCAAGGAGGACACACGTGTCTCAAACAGAAGGCTGAGCCTGAAATGGAGTCATTACATATAGCAATCAGGACACTAGCTGGGACCCAACACGTCAAACCAATGGAGCAAGGGTCCTGCTCCCCTGTATCTGTGATATTGGTCTAAGCTGGTAGGGACTCTGGTCCATGCAAGTATGTGGAGTGAGTAAGTCAGGGAATGAGCCTTGCAGGTTGAAAAAAAATCTTCAAATCACTTCAAGTTCAAAATTTTAGATCATCTCCAAGTACTGTGGTTCTGTTCTTGCAGCCACCCCACCCAATTCCCCCTTACATGGTCATAGAAAGTGGCGGTCTGTTAGCTTATTCAGAGTCTGAGTACTCCCATCTTAGTACCCGAGTGAAGTGGATTGCTCTTACTTTATACAAAAGGGACTTTTCCTTTTGTGAAAGAATATATTGAATGAATATTTCACTGTCTTCCATAAAATCTTTGGTCAAATTGATGAATAACAGGCTTCATAAACAGACACTGAGGTGGACTGGAAACCAGCCAAACTGCTGGCTCAAGCAGTCATAGTCAGCAATTCAAAGTCCAGACGGAGACCGGTCACTAGTGCTGTGCCCCAGAGTGGTCAGTTCTGGGGCCAATACTGTTTAACCTCTTCAATAATGACCTGGATGATAGGGCACACTGCCCTCGGCAAGCTTGCAGTTGCTACAAAACTGGGAGGAGTGCTTGATAGACCAGGTGGTTGTACTGCCATTCAGAAGCGCCTTGAAAGGCAAGAGAAATGGGCAGAGAGCAACCCCATGAAGTTCAAAAGGAAACACAAAGTTCTACAGCACCTGAGGAGAGATAACCCCATGCACCAGTACAGAGTAAGGATCAACCAGCTGGAAAGCAGACCTGAAGAAAAAGGCTTGGGGTCTTGGTGGACAGGTTTACCAGGAGCCAGCAATGGACCTTTGCAAAAAGGCCAACAGCATCCTGGACTGCATTAAACAGAGTGTTGCCAGCAGGTCAAGGGAGGTGATCCTTCCCCCACAGCTCAGGACCAGTGAGGTCACATCCGGAACCCAGTTCTGGGCTCCCCAGTACGAGAGAGAGATGGATTTACATGAGCAAGTCCAGCAAAGGGCTAGGATTAAGGGAGTGGAGCATCTCTAGTACAAGGAGAGTCCAGGAGTTGGAACTGTTACCCCTGAAGAAAAGGCAGGTTGAGGGAGCGGGGGTGGATCTGATCACCTGATGAGATGAGTAAAGAAAACCAAGCCAGACTCTTCTCAGTAGTAGCCAGTGAAAAGGCAAGAAGCTATGGGCATGGTGAAATACAAGAAATTCCATTTAAATATAAGCAGTCCTTTTGTTGGTGGTGGTTTTCTAACGTGAGGATGATCAGACGCTGAAAGGGGTTTCCAGAAGGGCTGTGGAGTCTCCACCCTTGGAGATATTCAAAATATGACTGGACACAGTCCCAAGCAAACTCTTTTAACTGGCTCTGCTTTGAGTATGGAGGCTGGACTAGAAAAATCTTCAAGGTCCCTTCCAACCTCAACCATTCTGTGAATTATGGTGTTCATAACTCCTGGGGACATTTGATATTGTTTTCCTACTGTTGCCTTCCCCTGGTGGCAATAAACTATTTGTTATACCTACGCGCAACCAGCTCCCTTCGCCAGCAAGCTTCACTTTGAGCTTTAAAGAAAACCCAAGGTCAACAGAACCTTGTTGCTCTCTTGTGGTTTGGGTTTTTTTCTCCAGTTTCAGAAAAAGCCCTCTTAATAGCAAATGTTGCAACAATGTTGTTTGCTTTGTTCTCTAAAAGAAAGTAAATGACTAAAGAGCTCAAATAGCTGTTCTTTGTGGCTGAAAGCGCATTGGGCTTCGTTGTGAAGGCTGGTTTCAGGAAGTGCCATTGGGACAATGAGGGTTAATTACCAGGTTTCTGCATGGGTTGTGATGACAAGTGGCCTCCACTCCCTTTTAAGCAGACTCCGCTTCTTAAACATACCAGTCAGATGGAATATGGCAATGTCCCAGTATTTACAATGTCAATCCAGAATTTACAAGTGAGTAATTAGCAGTGAACTTGCTATTTTGAAGGCGGGGGGGGGGAGGGAGGAAAAAAATGAGAACGTTTCTCCTCTCACAGAAATAACATACAGACGTTCCCACGAGCTTAAAATAAAATGAAGACGGCTCAGAAAGAAAGAAAACATTTTTTTCTTCCTCTGCTATTGGGTAAAAATAACTCACAGCACCATCTCAGAGGGTGCAGGTCCCTTCTGCTGGTGTTTCTAGCTAGAACATGGGGAAGTCCCTATTTCTCTCCTTCTCGACCTCAGTTCCCACCTCCCAAGGGGGCAGGGGACCAGAGCGTTTCTCCCTTTCCCTTTTCTTAGGCCATGAGGCAGTGGGAACTAGGGCAGCCAGAGCAGCAAGGGCTTTGGAAAGGAGAACAAAATGCTGTACCTTTTTCTATCTCCAGTTACTTTACTCTGCCCACCACAAATTCATCCAATAAGGATATGGAGTTTATCTGATTGACTAACCCCTGCCACATAACCCAAGTCATATATGGTCTAAGCAGAGAAATAAAAAATGTTTGGGTAGCAACACAGCTCAATAATTTGCAGAGATACCAGCATTAACCCTCAACAACTAGCTCACCATCAAGATCAACGTGCTCACATCAGCATGTTGTGCTTCCAGGTCCACAGAACCATGCTAATGAGCATATATTACTTTCAGGGCCTCAGCAAGTACCTCTAGGTAGTACAATCTAGACTTCTGCAGCTACCTCAATGCGTTCAAATCTTCTCCCTATAGTCATAACATTATCAGTGAGATTGCTGCAAGAACAGTTTATTTTTTTCTTACTTAAAAAGAGGTAACCAAGAGGCAGAACCCTGTTTTCATCCACTTCCAAGAATGAGTTTAAAACTTGAGTTTCAGTTTACTCCTCTGTGAAATGGGTCTAAAAAATGGGCCAGATCCTCAGCTCAGCATAGCTCCACAGTCACCAGTACTTACCCTTGATGACAAGGTAAAAAGCAGTGCTTTCGTAGAAAAGGAGGAATATAAGATCATAGACAATGACTGCATTATTTTAAGTATACTGTGCTGGATTAAAGTTTATGGGTATGTCCGTCATTTGAAGGCACAATTTTGTGTGGCGATGAAGAGCAGTTTATTTGGAAGAGAAATTTAATAGAAAATGTCTTTTCTCCTTGACAAATTATGTGCCACAAGCATTTTTTTGTAATGGCTCATCCACTAAAGAAAGAATTTATGGCAGTTTAATTCCCTGAGTTAAAGGGAAGAAAAATACAAATGATGCTGCAAAGGTAACTGGGCTACCAAGAAACAGATGGCTTTAATTACCTATTTACAGGATTGTTTATACTGGGAATTTGGAAGAGACACACAGCTTAGAAACAATACTCATTGTGGGAACACTCTGTACATTTTAATTAAGCCAGATTTTAAATGGGAATAAAAAGAGATTATTGAATGTTACTCGAAGTCAAATTGACACTTCAAAATTGTATGTGCCTTGCACACAAAGATTTAGTTATACCAGATGCGTACAAAGATACACAAATCCGTACATGTTGAGCCTCATCCCCATTTTTGCTCCTCTTGTTTCCTGCTGCTCCAGTCCTGCAAAGGGGCCACAGCTGTGTGCAGCAGCATTACTGCACGCAAGAGTCAGGTTCACTGGGTCAAATTGGTTTCTGGAACTCAGTAGGGTTCTCTCAGAGGTGAATTTAATTCCCACTGCTGGACTCCAGCAGTGTGAGCCTAATCCTCCTTTCCCTGAGGATCCTTTCACAGTGCCAGAGTTTGAAGCGGCAAAGTACCACCAGCCTCGACTAGGTACTGAGCACCTGCTGACCTGGCCCAGCCCTAACTTGGGATGAAGTTATGGTGGTTTGAAAGGCTGAGGGAGCTGGGTCTTTTTAGCTTGGAGAAGAGAAGACTGAGGGGGGATCTCATCAATGTTTACAAATACTTAAAGGGAGGGTGCCAGGAGGAGGGGGCCAGTCTTTTTTTCAGTGGTACCCAGTGATAGGACAAGGGGCAATGGGTATAAAATCGAATATAGGAAGTTCCATCTCAACATGAGGAGAAACTTCTTTACTTTGAGGGTGGCAGAGCACTGGAACAGGCTGCCCAGAGAGGTGGTGGAGTCTCCAGCTCTGGAGACATTCAAAACCCTCCTGGACACCATCCTGTGCAACCTGCCCTAGGTGGACCTGCTCTGGCAGGGGGGTTCGACCAGATGATCTCTAGAGGTCCCTTCCAACCCTGGTGATTCTGTGATTCTGTTGAGCTGATCATGTTGAGCTGATCTAGTGGCTTCCTGCTGCCAAGATGGGAGGATGAGCTTCCACTCAAAATTGTTACTGGCTTGTCTTCCCTTCTCCCAGATATTGTTGCCCATCTCCCATTACTTTTGTAGGTCCTCAGACCCCTTCCAGGAGCCAATGTATGTCACTAACCTGACAGAAAACCAGCACAGCCAAAAGAAAAAAGAAAATGCTTTTTTGCAGTGTTGCAAGCTCTCATGAGGCCCAGATGCAGCAGGAGGAGAGGGCAGCGCCATACACTCACTGGAGCAGTTGCAGGGGAAAGGCAGAGCAGCAGCTGCGGGCACCAAGGCCCCCCTCGAGCAGATGCAAGCAAAGCTGCCGCATATGAAGCCACAGCCTCAGATCAATTTCTGCAAAACAGTGTAAAAAAGTGCAAAGCCCTGTAGGGCCACGCAGTGTATTGATTATAGCTTCCTTCAAATCTTCTGTCCCCTTCATTCCTTCCCAAGTGCTTTTATGAGCCAAGCATGGGCACTCAGTCAACAGCAACCAAGTCTGCAGTAGCAAATGGCACGAGAGTATTGCTCTTGTGCATGTTCTTTAGCATACTAAATCCCAAGCAAAAGGTGTTCGCTTGGAGCACTTCAGCATACATCACCTCTTCCACCTATTTACTAGATCAGTCTAAAATTACACTTCAAATTAAGCTGGTTAATGGATGCCAGGCGTTATCTACAACTCAGGGCAACAATGAGCACTTTTTTATAATCAAGATCAAACATAAGTACCATAAACACACTAATAAATCAAGTGAGCAAATTATATCTGCAAAGAAAATATGCATAAGGAAGGGCTATTCAGCTTCAGTGACTCAGTACAAACAAACCCCTGGAGCAAAGAATAATTACAGTATACTGTCTACAAATGAATAGAATAACCAAATCAAGCCAAAATTCAAATGTATGGCAGTAGATCTGAGGTGCTTCTAAATAAGAAAGAGAGAAGACATATAAAAATGTTTTGCATATGAGACAAATCAAGAGGAGCAGCAGCACTACCTCTTTACCTCTCCTGGAAAAACTGAAAATATACATAATTTCACAGAGAAAAAGCCTGAGCCAAGGTAACAATATTACAAAGAGAAACAGTCACCAAGAATTGCCCTGGCAGTTTGTGGTATAACAACATGACCCCTGACATGAAATGATTATATCAGTCCCCAGAACAGTGGTACAACACCAGAAACGGGACGTAATAGCTCTTCAGGATTTCAGAAGTCTGGATTGAAAAATTCCTTTTTTCAAAATGCTATATATCCTCAAAAGCCATTATGTAAAAAATCAGTTACTTCTTACTCAGCTGGGACCACAATGAATCTAAGCTCAGAGATACTCAGTTTTTCTGCCCTTGCAAAACTCTTTGGACTCTTTTCTGTGTCTTTTGGAATGCAACTGTAAAGTCTTTAGGACTGAGACCACATTTGTTTCCTAAGTGCATACACTGTGAGGGTCGACTCACAGATGAGGCTATTACAATAACATGAATGTTCCCATAAACTTCCTGATGGAAGTTTACAGTACGTGGAAGAAGGGATTGACAACTTGGGAAGATTACAAGAATGCTGTCAGAGTATGCAGGGCCATCTTAGTCTAGAGAAGAGAAGACTGAGGGGGGACCTTATCAATGCTTCTAAATAGTTAAAGGGAGGGTCCCGGGAGCATGGGACCAGTCTTTTTTCAGTGGTGACCAGTGCAAGGACAAGAGCTAATGGGCACAAACTTGAACACAGGAACTTCCATCTAAACACAAGGAGAAACTTCTTTGTTTTGAGGATGGCAGAGCACTGGAACAGGCTGCCCAGAGAGGTGGTGGAGTCTCCAGCTCTGGAGACGTTCAAAACCCTCCTGGACACCATCCTGTGCAACTTGCTCTAGGTGAACCTGCTCTGGCAGAGTGGTTGGACCAGGTGATCTCCAGAGGTCCCTTCCAACCCTGGTGATTCTGTGTGGTGATATTTTCAGTTTAGATACTACTAGTGTTTAACAAGACATCAGAGATCACATGCAAATTCTTCACAAATTATTTTTTTAAATACCATACATAAAAGCAAGAAAACAGAAAATTAAAAGAGGACAAATAAGAGTAACGAGCATTCAAAGCTTAGCCTAGTATTTTTTCGATAGACAATGAAAGCCATTACAGCAACAAGGGAATCTCACTTTTTGTTTCATCTGTAGAATCTTCAGTGATCCAACTTGCTCACATTGATATGAAGGACTGCAGAAGGTGCAAAGCCTCAAACAAAGCCCATTGTATGTTGTTAAAAGCATGTCATAATTCCATGGAAAACCATCAAACTGCAAGAGCATGTGCCAGCTGGGGGCTTATTCTGTATGAAGAAAATCCTGGCCAAAAAGATGACAGTGGCAGAATTCCCACTGCATTCAACAGAACGGGATGCTGCCCTTGAGAGTTTCTTCTATTTTTTGTCTGTGACCAGTTTCCATGGTTTATCTTTATCTTACTTCTAGATTCCAGGTACACATTTACTGTCTCATTTTATTTATAGACATTGGCTTTCTATTAATTTTTTAATACTTTTTTTATCACCCCTGCTGTTATGATTTTTTGGCATACTGACTGCAGCCTTCTGGACTATGCTAATCTCTGACAAGACTGAGACACAGACCTAACTAAAATTGTCTAGTACAGCCAACACTGCGCTTAAAATAGTTTCACATTTTTTTAATCTATTTTTACTGTCTAGGGCAGGATTTAATCTTTCAATCATAAGGTTGTGCCTTAGATTTTATTTTAAAACGTGTTAGAAACTTTTTAAATATCTGTTTTACTGTGTGTATTTTCTGATGTGGGTTAGATAACTTCAAACCAATATAAAATTAGGAGATACAAGTTAGTCTTCAGCAAGCAGAAATATCACATAACTTGCTTTTTCCAGAAGAGTGTCTTATCTTGAAAGTCTGGTTTGCATCATGCCAATGCATGGTTATACCTGGAGGACATCCACGTTTTTAATGCACAGTCACCCTGCCTCTACGTTATGATTTATTTTTTCATTTTCCCCACAAACCAGTTGCTCACAGTACCATATTTTATCCACCTTATGCTGCTAGAAAAATGGAAAGAACAATAGTTATAACAAAAATAGTTATAATAAAAACAAAACTTTATAACATAGTCATAAAATACGGAATTTTTCAGAAGTTCTAATTTCTCTAATTTCTGTTGGCTTTCTGTTCAGCTATGGGAATGGGTGAAAGTAAGGACCTGCAGGAATCCCTCAATGGCCATGTCGTAGATTTCAGGCTGAAAGACAGAGATATGAGAGGGTATAAGCAGTGACAGAAATTATGCCACTCAAGACCCTTACCCCTGTTTATAAGTCCAGACTCATTTCTTGTCTCTCACATTTGCCTTTGTCTTTTGGTTATCAAGCAGTAGCAATTTTGGATATTTTTATGGAGTTTGTCATTGAATTTTAATTTTTAGAGCTTTTCCCCCAGACATTCTAAAAAGTCTTTCAGGCCAAACACATGATGAGACCCTGGCTGAGCCTATGGGAGACTGCAATACCTGAGTCTGGGACCACATGTTTTAAATGAGGTGCTTTAAACAAGATAACAACAGGACTAGATAGACACAAAACTTATAATGCCCCGTATAACATACCCAAAAAAATGACATTTGTATCCTGTGGCTACGAGGATGGTGGGAGTGTCTTGTACTGCAGGCCTCCCAGAAGGGAATGAAGACATAAATTACAAGGAACTGAAATAAGAAATTTGGAGATCAGCTTAAGTGCTACTTACAGCTCTGCAGCAGCAGGCAGGGGGGGAGCAGCAAGTACCAAAGCCCCCAGAGCAGCAACCTGGTCTGTCCTACTCTTCAAGTCATCATTCCTTATGGCTGTGCCGTTAGCCGTTGCACAAAACATTTCTTGTGGAAAGCAGAAGAATGGGACCGCACAGCCTCCACCTCACTTCTCATTCCTCCTCAGTGCCATGGCAACACAAACCACTGGATCTTCACCCAGTTTCTGTGTCTGCTCCAGACACCAGGTGCTTGTAGCTTTGCTACTCTTTTGTGCTTCCAACACTGGGGCTGTTCAGCCCCTTCCCCACAGCCGCCACCAATACACAGGAAGCTGACTTTGCATGCTCAGACCAACAAAAGAGCTTTGTTTCCTCTGACCACGATTTATCTCAGACCACCTAAGTCACAAGGGCTGGGAAGCCAAAGAGCTGACCATCATTCCCCACTTCTCTACAGCACTTAACAACGAAACGATGCAACTGAGGCTCAGTTCCTTTTGTCATGGATTTCGGGGTGAGAAAGAGTGTTATATTGGGTTACCACATTAGCTTGGCCCTTTGACTAAAGACTCATTGATTAAATTTCTTCTGGAATTGGAGAGGGCTACAGCAAGAGGAGAGTTTGAGTCAGTATCTCACGGTTGGAAAAGAGAGCTGATAACAAGGACTTTGGTATTCTGCTCTCAGCTCTGCACTTGAGTCACTTGGTAAGTCACAAAGCTCAAATTTAAAATATACAGAGGTTTTGATCTGTAGCTACGGACAAGGTTGGTTATTCTGAGCCCTACATACATTAACCTCCTTTTGAGAGAGTTGTCCTTAACCAACTTAGGTTTCAGTTCCCCCTCTAAGCTGGGCATAGTAATGCAAACCTCTATCAGCAGAAGAACAAGAGTGACTCAATTAATTGTTTATAAATTCCTTTGAGATGTCAGAAGAAAGTACTACTTAAATATTAAAAACTTAGTTTTAATTCCTTCTAACCTATTAGAAGTTGGAAAGTAATTTCCTCTAGATGTGTGGAATTATCTAGAAGTGATCTATGACTGAAGTTACAAGACATTAGTGATATCTGTACAAGTAATATGCAGGCAAACAAGTCTATGATTTTCATTAGAGAGTTACTAAGGTTGTATTAATTTATAAATATATACTCATTAGCAAAACTCCTACATTTCTAACATCTGAAAAGTACTGCCTCTAGCATAACACTGTAACTGGGACCTACGATCAAAGATACCAGCCTGGAGCATATTGGATCCTAATAACAAAATTAACGATTAGAAACAATACCAGTTATTGAAACAGACTTTTAAATTAATAATTTGAATATCAAAAAGTCACTTAGATGTATTATATGTATGCATCAAATACACCTCTTTTCTTAGATATTTCACATTCAAAAAAAAGCATGGGTTCTTCTACCAGAGAAGTAAAGAAGTTTTTTTGCTATATCAGGACTGTATGGAGCTGACTGTAATTTGACATCTTTTTAGAATGAAAGTTGTGTCTTATATAAGATTCTGTTTCCGGGAGGAAAAAATATGCATTGAGCATATTTTTACAAATATTTTTTTCTGGGTTTTATAGGGGAAATGTTAATTTTAGGGACACTGGATTTACTCCTCTTGTATTTTCCATTTTCATTTTGTAGTTGAAAAACAGGGAAAGAGGACCCAAAGAAAACTTTTTTTAAACACACTTGCATAAATGTGCAGAGTAGGGGGCGGGTTTAATTATTAAAATGATGATAATTTGATGGTGTCTCAAAAATTGTCAACAATATTTGTTCTCTTATTGGCAAGTTCCAACAGTACCCCAATGGCTGCTGGGTTGCCGCTCAGTCAGTGGGGCAGCTATAGCTAAGGATTATAGCTAAGATATAGCTGCAGGAAGCATTCAGAAATAGCTAGTAGTTTCCATTTCTACTAGTAAGAGTAAACTTCCTTGATGATGGAAGAGCAAGCTACTTCTAGAACACAGATCAACTAGTAAAATACAGCCAATTTCTCCACCTATTCAAAGCAAATGAAAAGCTGATATTAACATTTACATGCTTTGAAAATGTAAAACACTGCATACAACTAATGCCAGGTATAAACCTAACAATATTTGCTACCTTAAAATGAAAGGGTAACTTTTTTTTTCTGCCATGTTTCTCTGTTAATCTTTTATTGTTGTTTCAGGTTAACATACTGCTTATTAAAAAGAACAGATTGTTGGTAAGGAAAACCCTTATTTCACCATTAAATAAAAAATAAAACACTGCCTTATGCAGGAGGAGAAACTTTCTTTCTGGTAGACCAGTAATAGGGATACACTGGGCACAGGTTTTAGGCGCATACATCCAAAGCTCCATTTATTTTACTACCTCTGAAAATCTGATGTTCCCAGAGTAACGCACTTCTCCTCCTCCCTAGAAAATTAGAACATGTTTGTTTTATTAGAAAACCAAAACTGGATTTGCAGCTTTCAGGGTCTTACTCTTTTATAGTTCTTACAGGTCAGATAAATATGGAAATCATGCTTTATAAAATTAAGAAGGACCTCTGATTGTTGCTTAAAGCAACTTTTCAAAAAACAACCTCCTCCCAAAAAAAACAGTACACGCTTCCTCATTGGTTTTAATAAATGTATAATAAATCCGGAATTTTAAGTTTCTAAAATCACATTTGGAAGCCATATAATAGTCAAGACTGTCAGAAGTGACTTGCAATTTAGGTGCACTGACTTCAAGGTGCCTAAATGGGCTTGGCATTAAGGGCAAGGATGTGTTTAATCATCAGTCCCCACTGAAAATCTTGGCCCAGGCTCCTGTTAAGAGTAACTAGCATCAGCCTTTGTGCAATAGTAGCTGTGCACCAGTTTCTGCTTGAGAAAAGATACATTTATCTCCTATGCAGATGGGGACTCCACCATTTCCCTGCTGTTGGAACGCACCTTCAGTTACTTCTATCCATAATTAAAGCTGACATATCTTACATGGGCCATTCACCTTTTATTCAACAGGAACAGCCTGCAAAAATGGCTGAAAGGTTCACAGGAAGGAAGCAGTTAAATGATAAAAATGTGAAATGTTATGCAGCAAGCTGTGTACAATTAACTAGAATTCAAATATACACCTTGTTCCAATCCAAGCCATTTATCAGATAAAAATAGTCTGCTAGAAGAATGTCATGATTAATGAGGTGAGACTCCAGCTAATTACTGTTTCCTCCAGAAGTAATTAGGTTGGCATTGCTAATCAAGATGAATGAACACTCTGACCCGCTTTTTTAAATGTAAAACTATGAGCTGCAGCAGCAATAACATCATTTAGTTCAGGCAATGTAGTCTTTATTAGGCTTGTAGTTTGATTAAATTCTTTTGTTACACCAGGCTTTCCACACATGAACAGATGAATGCTGTGATGTTCAAAGAGTTTGTCACCCTTAATTAAAGACTGAAAAGGCTTGTTCAATTCACAGGGCAATACACAGGACAGCTCTAAATTGATAGCTTTTAAGTGGGGGATAACTGAGGGAGTCATAGGGTTTGCCCATCTGCAAGAGGATCCCTCCTCCTTCTGCAATTTTCTGTCATAGTAGCTGGAAAATTAATATCAGATATTTTTGTATTGATTCCATTAGGCAACACTCATTTCATCAGAGCACCTTTTCACATACGACTATACAGCTTTACTTGCACAGAGCGAATCCATTATAAACTAAGAGAAAGAAAGCCTTAAGAAGTACGTTCAAAATATAAACTAATTTATCATGCTGTTTCTGACTGTGAGCCTTTTGCACAACTAACGAGTCCCAGAACAGCCTCATCCCCCACCATTTCAGCAGTTCACATCATGACCACGTATGTTATTTCATACTGGGGGGGAGGTGGGGGAAGTGACAGTGAGGGGTTCGAATGATGTAGAGATACAACGCGGTGTTAGGGAGTTAACATGTAGTAATGCCCTTTTTCACCTCTTCCTATTACATAAAGCGCACCCTTATTCCAAGGATTTATTTTAGGCAAATGCTAGGTCCAAGTTTTCACCTGAGAATTTTAATTTAAAGCACAATTTAGACTGGATAAGAAAATGACCCTTGTCCCACAGCAGCTTTTTGGACCTACTCACCCACTGCTTAATGGGAAGCACGGCAGCTGTGAAGGCGGGCCCTCAGGATGGGGAGGGAAGGAGAGGGGGCAGTGGGGACAGAAAGCCTGTCCCCTCTCCATGGCAGTGGGCGCAGGTTTAATTTCAGCCAGGCAGTTAGGCCGCCATACATCCGTTCCGCCCAGTACCGAGCAGCAGGCTGTCCTCGCCGGGGCACAGAGCAGGCCAGACCCCGCTCCTCCGAGCCGGAGGGGATGTCCCTGGGAGACCACCACGACCCAGTAGCACCACCATAAGAGCAGCTGATCCTTTGCCTCAAGGCAAGTCGCTATTGACTGGGCAACACAAAGACCAACCTGAGCTTCCTATCACGCCTGTTGGGTTGGCCGCAGGCTCATCCTTCCTGGGGGATGAGACCCAGCACTGGGCCTCCCCAGCCAAGCCTTCCTCCGTGACATACCAACCAGTGCACACCATGAAAGGCACCCAACCCGAGCAGCCTCGGACCTCTCACTTTGTGGCTAAGAAGCTACCCACATGGTGAAAGCTTCAGGTGAAAGCCAAAGCTTCGTGCCCCAGCACAATGTTAGCCCCACATCTGTTAGCAGAAGGACGCCATTTGCCTCCCTCGGCGCAGCTCCGCTCTGCCGCTGCTCACAGCAGACACGACATCCCACCCCAGCGTCTCACACCTCTGTCAAGACATTCCGTAGGACCGCGGTAGCCCCCGTGAGCCACACCACGGGGGACAGACGGACACCAACCCCCTGAGAGAGCTCGGGCTCCTGGAGCTTGCCGCCCCCCGCGCCCTGCTGGCACAGGGCTGCGCAGCGCCTTCTTCCTCTCCGGCTTTCTGATACTTAATGATTTAACAAAAATCCTTACCTAGAGGGTGGGAATAGCGCCTCTTTCCTTCCTCTGCCATCTGGTTGATATTTCCGCTCGCTAGATTGCAAAATCCTATTTTTAACCTCTTCTGCCTAATGATACTGCGACGCCAGCCGCTGACTGACAGGCGCCTGCCTCCCGCTGCCGCTTCTCCCTCCCCGGCCCCTCGCGCGGGCCGGGCTGAGGCGGGCCAGCCTCGCACCCCGCCACCTCCGGGAGCGACCACAACAGCCGGGGCCTCCCGCGGATCACCCCGAGCAGCGGCCGTGCACAGGCTTTTCCGAGGGAGGCTGCAGGTGGAAACCCGGAGAGAGCTGATTTTTGGGGGGGTGGTGGCTTGGGAGACCACCACACCGTAACCTGTGCTAAACCTCTTCTTCCTCACTGCTCCCTGGCATGGCCTCCCGCTGCCCCTCACCTGCTTTGCCTCACTCCTGCAGGCCCTTGCCCTGCTGCCCCTGGGTCAGGTTCGGGGCCCCACAAATGCACGCCTGTGGTGTAGAGCATTTATCTGCTCATTTATGCATTCCTTTATTTATTTATTTATTTATTTATTTATTTATTCTCTTTTCTGGAAAATGAGGGTTTGTTGGGTTTTTGGGGGTTTTTTTTTTTTAGACTCAAGGCTTCCTCGAGTTGGAGCCAAGATGGTGGTGCCGCCATCCAACAGCTTTGACTCATTTTTGTTTTGCTTACTGAATCAACTTGCTGGTTACAGATTCCTGCGATGACGAATTCGCTAGGAAACGAGAAAAGGAGGCACGCTCGTCGTTCCTAAATGCTGTGCTTCTTGTGCCTGCGGTACCCCTTGGTGGCGGCGGGCAGGCTGTTGCAGCCACACACACGGGCCAACCTGCCACCATACCACCTGCAGGGCACAAAACTCACCTCAACCTCAGGGCGAATCTGCCACTGCCTCCCTTCTAGTGCTTGACCAAGAAGGCATACAGCGTAGAAAAAAGAAAAAGGTAAAACTAGTAAGAGACAGACATTTCATGCAAATGCACACCTAGTTTTTCAGACAGGCGTGCTGGTCTCACAGCTGAGGAGCTCTGGTTTCCTCACCACCCAAGGAGAGGCGTGAAAGGATGGTCTGCTTCAGGTACACCGCTCTGATCTGTGCTGACTTGACTAAGTATGCTAAGTGTTTCTCTATTAATGCAGTTGGTACACGCATCCCTGGGTTGTCAATGGCTTCCTTAACTGCGTAGCTCTTAAAAGCAAAGCATGTAATTTCTGAGCTGCTACATGCTACCGAAGCAACTCAAGTGATTTATTTATGGAAGGCTTATAGACCTACCCAAGTTCTAGATGCTCATTCACTTTATTGACACGTACCCGTAATTCCTGTTGTGAGAACATTGGTTAACTGAGCCAAATTAAAATAGCGTACCCTATAGAAGCAAGCGATTTCTAAAATCCCTTTCTCTGGTTACAGCTGTGCCACAAAGGTGATTCCCTTTCTCTCCACGTGTTATTTCCGTGCATTCTGTCGGCTGAGTGTGCTCCACGGTTGTCCGAATGGTCCTACTCCACAGAGCATGGGCAGCAGATCCAGTGCTGCTTGAACATATTCATTTCTATCTCTCAGCCTGCTGCTACTAACAGCGTAGGCGTCACATCACTGTTGTTCCTTGGACTCCTTCAGACACATCGCTCTAGCTGCTGCCCCAAGGAACAGTCTAGTATATAGGGACTGCTGGATTTTTTTTGGCTCTTCCCTTCCCTACACGCGGTCTGTGACCACTCTCACAGTAAGCTGTAATGTTGCCTCAAAGGTCTGCCAGGAAACAGACCTATTTAGACAGGGGGTGTTGCAGATGAACTCTCATTTTGTTTCGGACACATGAGATCTGATTACTTGCATTTAAAAAAAAAAATGTATTAGTAGAAGTACAAACATCTTTGCTGCCAAAGGCTGACCTCTACCCTAGCAGTGTAAGCAAAATTATTCTTGGTTCCACTTTTTTTACTGATAATAAGACCCAAGGGTAGCTTAAGAAATACAGAGAGAATTAAAATACTGGATGGGTAAATGAGAAACGCAAGTGAAAAAATGCAAGTGAAGTAAGAAGCAATAATAAGCCCATGAGGTCACTGATCATGTCCAGACCACATTGGGATGTGGGGAACTTGCAGTCATTTGCACGGCAGCTATCACCCCCCATGGAGAAAGGAGGGTGGAGTCCAGATCTCATCAGTGAAGTCATCTCCTTTCTAATCCTACACTCTTCGTACTTTTGGAGAGCAACCGCAGTGGTTTTAGCAGGAACTGAGCTCAGCCCTGCCAGCCAAGGGGTGCGGAGTGTCAAGAATTACCAGGTCACTCATCAGTCCAGCCCGCCCCCCCAGCTGACGTTGTTTATAAGTCCCTGGACCCTCTCCGCTTAAAGAGAAATCTAGATCCACCTACTCTGTGCACATTTTGTGCTGTTGATGCATTGCAGGGCTGAACTTGGCCAGCCCAGTAACCTGACCTGCAAACACGGGTGCATGCACTCATAGTGCCTGCTTGGCATGGGTTAGGTGTCCCTGGGTGCCTAAACCACAGGGCAAGTAAATTGGCCACACTTCTCAGACCCAAAACGGATTAACGTGAAATGGCGAAATACTTGTGCCGTGTTCGGGAAGGTCCCCAGTTCACTGCCCTACTCTTAGACAAAGTACCAGCTACTATGCTTATTATGCATCTCGCATTGCATTCAGTATGGTTTGGACAGCAGAAATCAGAGTTTTTCCTGCCTGCTCTGCATAAGCAGCTGGAGGAGTTTGTCTCCTTCCATAGGAGAGGAAGACCAGCTTTTTAATATGGGCACCAGAGCTGTGTGTATAAAGGTGGGCAGAAGGAATACCGTCCTCTTCCCATGAAGGGTTTTTTTGGCTTCTTTTCCCCTCCCGTAGCTTTCCAGCCGTGCTCCAGAGCTTGTCAGATCTGTGAAAAGCACAACCTGGACCTCCTCAAAACTTGTGCTTTTCAGAGACCCCCGCCTATTGTGCTGCTGCAGCTATGGGCGAGAGAGCGTGGGCACACAACCAGGCTTCTTTGCTGCATGTTTCCTGTAGCTATTTTTTTTTTTTAACAAATCTAATTCAAGTTTTGCAATTCTTGATGTGGGTTTTTCTTCCTGAAAGAATAAAATAGAAAAGTCACTGATGATTTGTTCTTTCACTATATTTCAGTGCCAATGCATCATTTAGCGCTGCAGCAGCCATCAATACCCACTCAGCCGCTATCGTGCAGCTTTTCCCTGTCATTCACTGTGTCATTTAGAAAGTGATAAAAATCCCAGCTTAGAGCAGTATATTCGCTTTTGTGGTCCCCTACTTCCAGCAACCTTTTAAAGCACTGAACGAAATTAGCAACAGATTACTTTATGAATACCGAGCCCTTTTGTTACAGTGTTCTGAGAGTTTGCAGTACTGTCAGATTTCAATTAAATTTAAGAAAAATTAAGCTGCTCTGTGTGGCTGCTTGCTTAGACAGTGAGGTAATTACATATAATAAGGAGATCTGTTTAACAATTGCTCCTAGTCATGGCAACGTTGCACCCTAATTGTGCTTAACATGAAGACAGACTGTTACATTGTTTTCGGAATGTGGGAAACCAGCAATAGCAAAGGCACATCATGAGCTTAACGCATAGAGTAGGATTTTTAACATTACCAGCTGCAGTGAATTAATTGTTACAACTTGTTGTTCTTTCAGGGAGTCTGGTTTTGCACATAGGTTAAAAAAAAGAATGTAAGGTCCCCAGTAACTTGTACACTGTGCCTTCAGTAGTAGGCACGCAGCAGAAGTACTGTGAAGTCTAAGTTTTTGTAGATCAAAACAAAAACAGCTCTATGGGTGCTGGGGTTTTTTTTCTTTTTTTTAAAAGAAAAGGAGGCCACAGCATAAAGTAGTCATTGTCCTATCTGTATGTCCCAATGAGATGTGATGGCAGGTAGCAACAGCAAACATCCTGGAAGAGACCTCTTCATCGCTGAGTCCAGGCCCAGCAGTGCTCCAGTGCCTTCCTTTCAGCCATCTGGAGTAACCACCATGGGGTAAGATAACTAGACTAAATGCTCCCGTGATTTTACAGCACGAGTGATTCTGTAAGTTTGGGAAGCCTAATGGATGTGGAAAGTTCAGACATAATCTTTCACACGTGGGCGCAATGACTTTTTGCTCCCTCTGCCTGAGCAGCCCTAAGGGGGCACACACTGTTTGCCTGGAAGAAAGCCCTCCACTGAGCAGAGGCGTCTGTGGAGCATTTTGCCCTGGAGGCTGGAAAGAGGAATTTTGCAAGTAGTGAAATATTTTTTTCCTGTGTTGGTAAAGTGTCTTGTTCAGGGTTAGAAGAAATCAGCTCTATTATGGAACTCTTCTTCACGGCAATGTGGCATTTCGAACTCAGAGAAGCAGCTGGAAAAGAAAATGTCAAAGTTCAGTTCTGTTCAAGACTGAGTTTTGAAATCTTGGCTAAGCTTAACTAGCCAATCAAGGAATGTAAGTCAGCTTGCTGATTTGTGCCATGGAAAGGAAACAGCTCAGGCCTAAGCAAATACAAAACAAACAGCCATGTTTTTTCGAAAGAGATGATACAGAAGTCTGTCAAAGAGTCTTCTTACCAGCACAGGAGGAGAGCTGGGAGGGAGAAAGCAGTGGGGAGACACACACAAGAGCTCGCTTGGTACCGAGAGGTTTTAAGAAACATTTGAGAATCATTTCAAAACAAAGAGTGAAAACAGAGCGAAAACTTCTTGTAGGGCAGTGGTAGCCAAGTTGAGCTCCCAAACAGTTCAAGTGCAGCTCCCACGCTGGGACTATGACACAAGCCAGCAGCACAACTATTTGGCACAGGCAGTGTCTTGGAAATCCAAAGGTCCATTTGTGGGAGAAAGTTATGGGGTGAGTAGGTGATAAGGTAGCCAGGAAAAGCACATAAACACCAAGAAAAGCAAAGAACTGCGCTCAGGCATGGAGTCACTAATTATCACTCAGGAAAGAGCTTGGCGTCACTGCGGATAGTGCCATAGGAACATCAAGCCTGTGCTTCGCGATGATCGAAAAGGCAAATAGGACACTGGGAACTGTGAATGAAGGAAGATTGAACAGAAAAGAAAGGAGAATTGCACACCGTGCCCACGTCTGCTTCAAGTACCTGCTGTTCCTCTCAAAAATGACACAAAGAATATAGAAACAATAGGGCAATAGCCACGATCACAGCAACAGAGCAGCATCTGTGTGGGGAACAGAGAGGTATCCTGGGACTCTCCAGCCTGAACAAGAGAGAACTTGGTCTTCAAAGTGCTGGTGGCTGCAGCGAAGGGCAGGAGGGGAAGATCTGCAGCTGCTTCTGAGCATCTAAGACCTAAGGACATGAAGTAAATTATCTTGCAACAGAACTGGAATGAGAGGAGGAAGCACTTTTCCTTGTGGCACATAATTAAGCTCAAGTACAGATAACTCTGGAAGCCAAAAGTATAAATTGGTTTAAAACATAATTTGACAAATTCATGGAGGAAAATCTATCAAGGGCTGTTGAACACAAAGCCACAAGTCTCCAGCTCAGAAAGTCCCTAAGCAAGAAGGGAGGGGAAAGTTTCACAACACAGTAGACCCTTTCCTGCACTCCTTTTTTAAACTTCCATGGGAGGCAGAAAGCGTCCTGTGGTCTGACACCGTACTGCTATCCCAGTGTTCCTAAACTGGCCTGCCCAGACTGCTGTTGCTGGACTGTCCTAAGACCCAGCTGTATGGCTGGCTTTACCCTGTGGGACTGGTTGGGGAAAACTTAACATCTCCTGTTTGCAACTCACTCCCAGAACTACGTGTCCCTGTTGCTCTTTGGGATCTGCTGTGTGTCTTTTATATCTCAGCCATACAAAGATTTTTTGTAAGTGTTTCATGAGGAAGGTTGCTCACACTGCTACAGGGAATAGCAAACAAGAAATTACTGTGAGAAAAAAGAGGTGCTTTGCAATAAAAACAAATTAAAATCCCTATTGAAAACTCTGACTCATGGTCTGAAGTAACACAAGGGAAAACACAGGAAAAGTCATGTCTGTCAAGCCCAAGAAAGTAGTTACATGAAGTTCAAGAGTAAAGACTACTGGGAACGTGTCTGTCAGAGCAAAGGAATTGGGGAGATTGATCAAAGTTAGTTGCACTTCTCAGGACCTGCATCCAAAGAAAAGGCATCAGAGCAGAGCTGATGGTTACATAGTATGAATACACCCAAGAAAATTCCAGTGGTTTTATATGTCTTCAGAAACAAAACATAGTTGTTCTGATACTCTCCACATCAATTGTTTCATTTCAGTGTGTTAAGCTGATCTGTAACGTGTCATTCTGAGACAGATCGGTGTGTTCAGTACTTGCCCTCTTTGGCACAGTGTCTCCCGGAGAGTCACTCAGGAGCCCAGTGCCTCTGTTTTCCTCGTGGGATTTACCTGCTTGTCGTGCATCGGCTGGCTTGGTCACAGGAAAGTAGTCACTGTGTTGGGGGAGATGTGGTCCTCTAGGGAGCCTTGCTCACAAAACAGCAGAGAGCACAAATGTCTCAGTAAAACAGGCTGAAAGAGAAACGTAGTTTAGTGTTTTATTGCAGAGTGAAAAACTGAATATTCTTTGTAAGTCTAGTAAATTGTTAACTATTTCTTCTTGGACCAAATCAGCTGAAACCGTATTTTGATTTTTTTCATTCTCTTTTGCAATATTAATATTTTCCTACTTTTTTAAGGTTCTGTTTTGCATCAGAATATAATTTTTCAAAAAAATTGCGATAAATTTTAATAATCAGGCTCAGGCAGTGAATTTCTTATTCAGCGATCTGAATAAATAGATTTTTGCCATCGATATCTAAAAGACTTAAAAAAAATAGTAACAATTGGCCCCATTCTGAAGCAATCTGGCACAGAGCTTGATAGCTCAGAGGAAGAATAAAATCTACTAAAAAAGTGTAGTAACTGAAGAGGAGGGGCTACACACTCGATGTTATATCTTGAACAAATCTGCTATCAATATTGTGACACTGGTCAAAAGGCCACTGAGACGACTGCAGTCAAAGTCACAGAAGAAATAGACTTACCAAAAAAAGCACATGTGACAACAGCAATTAGCCAACACCTAGCACAAGCTACTATGGAAAGACGTCAGACCATTATATTTCTGGTTGTGTTTGCATATAACTTTCAACCACAACGTTTAAGATGCAAGGGAATAACTGGGAAGGGACCTTACTGTGCAGCTTGCTATACATACATAAGCTCAGCCCGCCCTGGAGGCTTCCAGTTAAAAGACATGTGGATGGTAGGTAAGAAATGCAAATAAGCCACATAAGCAAATGAATACAGTGGACTATTAGCCCAGCACAGTCCTCCTACGTGCTTTTCAAGCCACTGCAGGACACAAACCATTATTAGATTATATGTGGAGTAAAATAAAAAGATTAGGTTGAAAAGCACGTTTAGAGTCACATCCTAAATCAGGTAGAAAGAAAGATTGCTGTCTAAATGTTGCAGAAGTTTGGGGGTGGCAGCCAGTCTGCCTCAGGTTTTAGTCCTGTTTTCTCATAGAGCATGTTGAGCCCATTATCTCATTGAACAAGCTTTAGCAGTGAGCAACTGTGAAAAACCTAACTCCAGAAAAGTCTGCATGGAGAGCAGGAAAAACTGGAGTGTTCTCCTCTAGAGACCAGAGCTATCCACTCAAAAAGTAGAAGTAACCTTGTCTCTTAAAAACAAAAAACAAAACCCAAAACCAACCAAAAAACAGCAACAAAAAAACCCCAACCAACCAAACAGAAAAACCTCCTCCTTTCTTTGATTGTAACAATCTTTAAAAATACATAACCACCTTTGGATGCAGAGCTGGCACAAAAAATTCCAGTCCAAATGGCGAAAGTTTGAGAAAGTTGGATATGTTTGAAACAAGGGGGTTATAGATGAAACCAAGTTTTCAACCCTACCTTAGGCAGTTGCAACCAGTCTTCTCATTCAAGGGTGTCAAACCCATTTTCTCTGATGGACAAGTCATATTCAGCGGCAGATAACAAGTACATATTAAGCAAGAAATATTGTGAGGTATCTTTTTATCTATTTCTGTAAAATGTAACTTGAAAAGCAGAGCTTGTGTCGTCTTCAGATATAGGAGTTACTTGTTAAAAAACTCCAAGACCTGGAGAATTCTGGATACAAACTTCATTTGATCAAAGGAATGAAAAATTCTCAGTCAATATTTTATTGAACCTGAATACAAGCCAGAAAAACAATTCCAAGTCTTCCAGACAGGACATAAAATATCTGCCAAAAAAAAAAAAAAATCAAAGCTAAATTTTAAAGACTTTATAGAGATTAATAATCTTATTTGCATAACCTGCATACTATACATACATAAAAGTGTATGTATACTACTTTTTCCATACATCCACACTATATCTTTGCATATGTACCCCACATGAACATTCTAGCAAAATCTTTTTCATCTTTGTCTTTTTTGTAATTTTTACTAAAAGTATATTTCCATTCTGTAAAGCAATCAAAGAAAGAAATAGTATTGTGTATCGATAAACTGCGCTGAGTTTGTCACTAAACTCATGTGTAGTGCTACCAGCCCTGAAGATGTTATCTTAAACACAAAGGACCAAGAATTTAGGCACGTATGTCAACCTGAATCAAAATCTAACCACTTCTCCTGTCCTATCAGCTTTTTTTACTGAGAGTTGTAAGAAAAGCATCTCCTTATCACTAGCATTAAAGGTTCTTCAAGCAGAATTAGGTTGTCTATTAAAAATGTGCTTTATTGAATTTGCATGGGAGAAATAGAATAAAGTTTAGTAAAAGTCTCTTCCTGATGCAAAAGAGCATCTAGGTCAGTCATTGCTACTGTTTCTCTGCAGTGTTAATGAGAGAAAAAGCAAAAAATTTTTGTCACTCAGAGTACGACTCAGAATAAGAGACAGAAGATCTACTGATTAGGAAGGGGAGGTTTTGTTCATTTAATTAAGTAGTTACTTAATGAAGTAAAATGGCACTTTAAGTATCTAAGCCTGCAAAGAGTTTAGGAGCACTGGAAGTGTTTGTATTTCAAAAGTAGCCTGGGTTAAGATTATTTCTCCTTAAGAGGTGACATCTCAGTTTTACAGATGGAGAAAAGACTTTGAGTTCTACAGAGATTAGTCATTGCCAGTAACATCACCACTGTAGAGTAAGGAAAGTATATTTTTGGGTATAATGTTACTTCCTGCTACATTGGGACTGCAGTTGCACAGATGCAGCAAAAGCTGCTTTTTTTTTTTATATGAAAAATGCTGAGAGGGAAGACATTCTTTTTTCAACATTTTTTCTTAAATTTTATTTCATCCAAAGTCTCAAACAATAAAGGTTTGGACATGTACAGACTAAAACACTGAAGCTGAAAATAGCATATGTAATTTTTTAGCCAAATCCTTCACCAACTTGGATACTTAGTGGCTATCATTAAAAAGTTTGAAAGTTTAGCTGTACTTTGGAAAGAAATTGCTTTTTTAAAAGTGCTTTTTTTAAAAAAAGCACTTACTTAAGAAAATATTTTTTGCTGAGAAAACCAAAACAGTGTCAGATTTAAGCCTTTGTGCGTGATACAGAATTGAAAGCAGACATTTCCCCTAGGAATGTCCATTTCATCAAATTTTCCATTTTGACCAAGCGATTGTTTTTCTATGCACAAGGTGGGGGAGGAGTTTAACGACCATTTTTCTGTCAGCTTTATTATCATTTCTTACTCTTTCAGCCCACCTTGGGCTGGGGTTACAGTGCTCCCAGCTAACCCCACCCCGTTGGGTTTAGGCACCTGCCTGCCAGTTGCTGGGAATAAAAAGTCTTCACTTGAAGTTTATGACTCACTGGATTTCAAGGGAGCTCTCTTCCACCACAGCTCAATAAAAGTGATTGCTTCCTTCACAACACCTATTAATGAGCAGATGCCTTCAGCTCCTCTGCACGAGCAAAATCTTCACTCAGTTCCTAACTCTTCCTGGCCATTTAAAATGCCGTTTACTCCAGAAAAGTAGGTCCTGCACTGACTTTCTCTCTCAAACCTAAACATGGTTTAGGGGTGGTTTTGGCATAGGTTTGTGGTTGGACTCGATGATCTTGAAGGTCTCTTCCAACCCAAGTGATTCTATGATTCTATGATTCTAACTTAGCAGGCCAGAAACTGCAGAAAAAGGCCAGACTGTGCCTGATGGTCTATTTTTAAATTGGCTGACGAGAATCTCACGTGTTGTTTGGGTAAAGATACTGCGCTGGCTTATAAGCAGACCCAGTCGTGGGATGGGGAGAACAGTGCAAACCCCTATTTTTTGCTTCTGCTCATCTATTCTGCTCAGGTTCCCAACCAGTAACACTGGTATCCAGCTTCCACAAGGAGCCCAGAGCACTAGGGCTGAAATGACAGCTTGGGGCTGAAATTGGAGCTTCAGCTGGCACAAAGCCTGGCCAGTCTCCAATAATTCCCCTGCAGCTTCATGGCTGAACACAAGCCGAAGACCTGGCCCTTCATTATAAAAATTACTCTGTTCTGCTACTTCTAAGGGCAGGGAAGACATCAAAAGAAGAAGGAGGGCTGCGAGGGGATGTCAGGTGAGCCAGGCTGCCTAACGTCATCTGGAGTCTTGCCACTTGCTCCCTGTTGTGCCACAATTTGTCTTTTAATTTGTACTTCCTCGTGGAGTGAGCTTTGGCAAACCACTTACCTTTTGTGCCTTGCTTTACAGAATCACAGAATGTTAGGGGTTGGATGGTGCCTCTAGAGATCATCTGGTCCAACTACCCTGTCAGAGCAGGTCCACCTAGGGCAGGTTGCACAGGATGGCGTGCAGGCAGGTTTTGAATGTCTCCAGAGCTGGAGACTCCACCATCTCTCTGGGCAGCCTGTTCCAGTGCTCTGCCACCCTCAAAGTAAAGAAGTTCCTCCTCATATTTAGATGGAACTTCCTATGTTCAAGTTTGTACCCATTACCTCTTGTCCTATCACTGGGCACCACTGAAAAAAGACTGGTCCCATGCTCCCAGCATCCTCCCTTTAACTATTTAGAAGCATTGATGAGATCCCCCCTCAGTCTTCTCTTCTCCAAGCTAAAAAGACCCAACTCCCTCAGCCTTTCCTCATAAGAAAGATGTTTCAGCCCCCTAATTATCTTTGTGGCCCTTCACTGTACCATCTCCAGCAGTTACCTGTCCTTCTTGAACCACGGAGCCCAGAACTGGACACAGGACTCCAGATGTGGCCTCACCAGGGCAGGGTAAAGGAGGAGGATGACCTCTCTCAACCTGCTTGCTACACTCCTCTTGATGCACCCCAGGATGCCATTGGCCTTCTTGGCCACAAGGGCACATTGCTGGCTCATGGTCATCCTGTTGTCCACCAGGACTCCCAGGTCCCTCTCTGCAGAGCTGCTTTCCAGATATTCACCCACATAGGAACCGCAAAATGATAAACGCTATCTAATCTCCAGGTCTGGGGAAGCCCATAGCTTTTAGCATCCCTATTGATTTGGAAGACTTTAATTTGTTCCTTTGACACATGCACAGATATTTAGATAGGTGAAGTACTTCGAGATGCCAATGGCACTTTAGTATTTCTGTATCCTGCCCATGACAGGTGTGCAGTGGAACTGCCGGAGCTTTACAGCTGGGTAGATGGACAGAGAAACGCATCAGCTTGGTTCTAGCTATTGCTATTTACTATGCAAACAGGTTTTTCTTGGAATATTTAGATATTTTACAAAGTGAGCCTCAGTAGTTTGCATGAATATTGTCAACTCGGGTAAATGAGTATGTCCATTCTATTCCACAGGACTTTCATTGAAAACGAGATCTCTCTTCCTGACCTCAGCAACGTGGGGTGAATTGCAACAGGAATTTCTGCTGGGGCATCTTTGGCCCACAATTTCAGTATCTGTGTCCTGCTCAGAACTTACCATCTATTTTTGAAGCCTGTAAAAATGAAAGATCTTCAACCTTTTTGGAACATTTCTACCAGCTTCATCCAGGCCAGCTTCATTTTGTTATGCCCAAAATGAAGATGCACCGTGGAAGAGTTGACAGGTGGACAGAAGAGGAGCATAATGCGCAACTTTATCGTGGCCCTCACCACACAAACACCTCCCCAGAAGCCCGAGGGTTGCACCTCTGCTTACGTAAACATACCTGATGGTCAGGTTCACTGCAGATCTCTCCCCTGCCTTCATGAATTAATTATTTAGCTGCAAAGGAAAATAGTAGCGTTTTCTTACGGTTTTCTTCATATGTGACATTTTTTCTGTCAGTTTTTTTTTTTTTTCTTGGTGCCTTCATCTTTAATTTCTTTACTGTTACTCCTTCCACTCACAACCCTAGTTCAAACTCCATTTCCCAGCCATTCAATTTATTATCTCCTCTTTCTTCTTCTCACTCACTCCAGCCATGGGCAACTTGGAAAAGTCATTCTTGGACAAACCATTCTCTTATTGCCCAGCTGCCCATCCAGGCAAAGGTCTGCAACAGGCCAGGCTCCACCTTCTTGCCCTGCTCGGCTGGGTAGCAGCATGGATATCTTCCCACTCTACAAGCATTTCATATTTTGGTGGCCAGAAAGCCGCTGCAGCACAGGAGCCACTGTCACACCTTGCAACCCAACCTGGCTACAGGCTGCTGCCCAAAAACCTAGCCCTGGTCCTATCCCCCACACCATGCCCTTCCAGCGTGTTGGCTCCCCACGGCCACACCATAAGCTGGGTCAAGAAAATGCCCTGGCTGAAAATTAAATGCTCCCAAAGTTGACTCTGGGGTTTTTGGGGGTTGGGCTGCTCCAGTCCTGCCTCATTCTTGGGGGTGCTTGGGGCTGCACCGAGACCTTTGGGGGCTCCCCCTTTGTCCCTGCAAACAGCTTTTTGCTGACGGGCTCCTGTTGGTGAGCAGCGCAGCCCTAGCTTTTGCTGCATGTTGTTCATACATTTTCCAGGAGATTTGGAAGAGAATTCCCCACTCTTATTGCTGTTCTTCATTGAAATGGCTCCAATTTTGCAACGCTTGGTCTGTAGTACTAATGTGTGAGTAAGCCTCAGCACCTTAAACCACCCTCCCAGACCAACAGCTATACGAAGACAACTTGCATGGCTAAAACAAAACAAAACAAAAAAACCAAAAAAACCCCACAAACAAACAAACAAGCAAAAAACCAAACAAAAAAAAGAGCCCTTTAAAATATATTTTTTTCAATTTCAAAAGTGACAAGATGAGTTCACTTTAATAGGTGGAGCAATAGTTCTACCATTATAATTAAAACAGCTACTGCTTCTCATTCACAGAGTGGACACTAACTGGATCCAGAATGCGAACTTACCTTGTAGAAAATTCAGAGCTATGGAGAAGAGCTGAAGGGGTTTCCAAATCAGAGCAAAATTTTGTGACTTTAGAATCAGCAATGGATTAAAAACTGCCTCCAGGTTGATTTAGAATAACCAACGTATTTCCAATAATTCATTTGGATAATGTTTATCCATCTCATTTGAGCTTCTCTTATGTTAAATATGATGTGTTAGCTGGTATATTTAATAGGAAGCATGTTAAAGATATTTTAATATAGAAAGAAAATGAAAAGAAAACATGATAAAGTCAAAACAGTTTTATCTTATATCAAAACAAAATGCTTTGATATTATTAAAATAAATCAAGAGAGTAAAAATGAAATGTTTTGACTTTTTCTCGTTAGAAATATTTGTCAGAATTGACACATTCTTGCAAAACATTTGGATTTTGACAAACAGAATTCTTTTTTACAGAAGAATTGTTTCACTGAGCTCTAATTAAAAGCTGGCTAACTCACAGATCTCAAAAAATAGTTGTCAGCGGTGCATTATTACTGTGCATCCAATACATGGTGAAAGGGATCAGTTCACGGCCCAGTGGTATTTAATATTGCCATCTGAGATCCTGAAATTAATGCAGAAACACTTCTGACAAATTTTCAGGTAAGGAGGAGTTTGGCAGAGTGGCCAGGGCCATCGCGGTGTGATGGGGATCATCTTGGGAGACTGGCGACTCAAACGTCAAGCATTTCCAATCAGGAAAATCTAGACCTTGCCCTCACCACAAGGATGCCGGCTCTGCTGCCTGACAGCAACTCTGCCGTGGCGGGAAGGGATCGATGAGCTTTAATTGATAAATAACTAAGCAGTAAATGAAAGCAGGGGAGAAACAAGTAATATACTGAGAGGGAACCAACAGTGGTATATGGAATATGCTGCTGTCATGGTGTCCTGCCCCAGCACCAGTAGCGCAAAACTGCAAGCATGGAAAAATGCGATGAGGAAAGTGTTCATAAGCTGAGCTAGTGTGCTTCATTCAGTTTTGCCTGTCAGAAAGAAGACTGAAACGTGATGGGGGGAAATTGAGGTAAAAGGATGACTTTTTTTTTAAGCAGAGAGTTATAAAAAGGAATTTAAGGCAGACAGATTCAGAGGAAAGATGAAGCAACTGTTTTTACTGTTGAATCTGACTGACCGTGGAAACACGGTACCTGTCAAAGCAGCGAACTCACCATTTCAGGCTCTCATTAAATCAAGATTGGCTGCTTTACTGAAGGCACAAGTTATTTAGTTCAGCCTAGCAGTAGGAGGGGAAAAATTATATGAGCTGAATTACAGAAAAGATCAGAGTAAATATTCTATAAATAACCACCACATTTAAAATCCATGTGAATTTACACATTAATCATTTGCACATGGTAGATAAACTGAAGATAGCCAGGAAGTTGTCAGTGAATCTTAAATTATGCTGAAAATCATTAATTTATCATCAACATTGTCTACAGTTGTTGAAGGTGGATGTTTGGATTTAAAATACTGTCCCAGACATTCCACAAAAGTATTTCCAACTTTCAAAATTTCAGTACCAAGTCTAATGAGACTGAGTTTCTCACCTCCATTTTAGGTGGAAGAAGAAGAGAAGCGATCTAGAATCACTGCCCTGATGGCAGGGACACTCACACAGAGGCAAGAGAGGCACCTGCTTTCCTTCCCAATTCACACCTTCATTGGTGCCTCATACATTGCCCAAGATCTCAGGAAATTTTCAGCAAACAGAACATAATCGTAGAAACATTTCAGTCTCAGCGAGCACTGTTTTCTCAGGAAAAAAAAAAAAAGTATTTGAAAAGCTTGATCAATTTAATATCTGTTTTTAATTCCTGTTCATGTTACAAAACTCATTGTGTGAAGCTAGGTTTGTAATTTATATTTCTATTATGTTCTTTGCTACTTGTAAAATGGGAATGTAACCTTCTTCTACCTTTATTTCTGTTGTAAGGTTCTTGGGCAGAAGACTGTCTATTTCCTCGTGTGTGTATATTTACACACAAAGTAAAAAGCAAAACAGCTTTGGGCATCTAAGCTCATTTGTAGCATAGATAATGTTTGTTCTTCTACTGCTCTATTTAAAAAAATATAGTCAACAGTTAAAAAGTGCAACTCAGATATATTATCTGCCATCCAGGACTTGAATATTATATATTTAAATAAAATATTGAATTATTTGAATGAATGGAATTATTTTATGCCATGTGTTTCTTTGCAGAACAATATGAGGGTAAGATAACATTTTGCAATTTCAGATCATTTCCCATGGCAAGGAAATTATATTTGCCAGCCAGCTGGTTTTTTTGCTCCATTTAATGTGCACATGATAGATACTGGTTAGGACTGATGTTTTTAGTAGAACATTGTTCACAACTAAGTCTAATAACTGACACAATCATAGAAAATCATGTATCAGCTTCTGGTATTTTCAGCTCCCAAAATCTAATCATGCTTTTCAGTTTTAGAAGTCTTTGTTTTGCTTCCAGAGTAGAATGGCATTTAATGAATTTATTTAATTACATGTTATCATAACACACGTTACACAATATATAGATGTAATGCATAGTAATAGACAGTGTCATGTATAAAATATGTATTCTATTATATATTCATAGGTTTAATAATATTTAATGTATCTATAGCTATATTAAGTTTACATCGGTTGTGTTAATTCTGTTATACAGAATTATATATCAAGAAAGGGATTTGCTCATTTTAATTGTGACAATAGTAGCTGTTTGTATCTGACACAGGGGACTCCTGCCATTGTTTATCAGTATCTAGGACTTTGACAGTCTAAATACGGAAAATACAGCAGGAAAAGGCAGGATTCACCCAAATCAGGTTAGTTAGCAGAGCAAGGTATTAAACTGAAAAAGTTGCTCAGACAGATACACATCCCTGTTAGCGAACCCAGCTGTTAACATGTATACTTGTTCACAGCCCAAAGGAAGATTTGAAGCAGCAGTAACACCCTATTTGGTCCAGCATTATGAAACACAACATAGCAACAATAACATTACTTAGTGGCAAAGTTTAAAATATCGCTTATTCTTGCCACTCAGAGTAATTCTCCACCTGCAATATCCTAACACAAGCGTGTACTTCTCCAGTCAAGCAGTCATAAATCAGGATACCGACTGATGCTACTTACAAAACCTCAGTATAAAGAAGTGATCTCAGTAGCCTCCATCTCACTGATTCAGGGATGCAATCCAAATATTATTTCTTTTAAGCTGAATTTCTCAGCCATCTCCCCCTGCCAGTTTTCTCTGTCCTGCGTTGTTGAGAACCAGGTTATACAAAGTAAAAGGTAATATTTACAGCTGTCTCACCACACGCACACACAACCCCCCGGAATACGTATTATCCAGCAATCTATTAAAATCTCAGTCTTTCTGATTCACAACACATAAAGCCAACCGCAGCAGGTTTTGCTAATCTTAGCCGTAGAAAAAAGGCTAGGAAGAATTCTGCACTGTTACCCTGCACCTCAAGCCAAAAAAAAGATAAACATTGAGAGAAACCCTTTTATCCCAAACGTTCCCGTTTTATTTCAGGTGGCCTATGAGGTTACTTTTTGCCTTTCTGTTTCCTTCTCAAACATTTGCGTAATCATCTGGGCTAGGTGAAGGTTGGGTACAGATCTTCATATCCGTGTTAAGACAACATAAATAGCAGCAGTTGAGTTTTATTCAAAGAGTAGTTCTGGGACTAAATGTGCACTCACGCTAGAGAATTATCTCCTGCATGCATTTCTATTTTTTTACCTCTTATTTTTTTGGCCTATAGAATCCTAAGCCGTTGAAATGAGCCCTACGTCTAATGAACAAATACGCTTCCAGAACATGAAGCTCAGAACTTGCAAGTAGACCTGGTTTTGGGACACTGTAGCAAGCTGCCCTGAACACTGTTGGATCTCCAATTAGACATTCAAATGAAAATATCCATAATCCGTAGCACTTTTGACAATATATGCCTAAGAAACAGTAAAGTAAATTAACTATGACACCTTCATAAGGAGGTCTCCATTTTCTTCTCAGCTGCAGACCGATTATTTGCCGCAAACCTCTGATTTATTCTTGCCACTCTATTCAATATCTTCTCCTTCCCATCTTGAGTGTTCACTTTTATTTCATGTGCCCTTTTTAGCCCTCCACCGTCATCCCCCNATAACTCTTTTTTTCCATTCTATTTTCCCATAACCCTTTCCTCATCTTTCTCCTCCATGGTGCTAGCTCCTCCTCCTCTCATCAGAGGCTTCTGCTCCCTGCAAATGAAGATCTTTTCTTTTACTCTTCCCCCTACACACCACCACCTTAGGCGACTCCTCCATTTTAACCACCAACACAAGTACTCACATAGGTTAAGATTCAGGTAAAACATTTTCTTGGTCTAGCACATAAGGTACAGAAAATACTTTTTCATTGTTGCGCTGTATTATTAGACGCAATTTGATTAGCTTTGCTTGCTGTAACCTGATTCTGAAATCAGCATCTGCAGTGAGAGACCGCGCTCCTTGGGCCAGAGTTAGGAGCAGTCGTGCATCAGTAGCACATGCGCAACTGGGAAAAGCTGTTGTTTCTCTCCACCAGTCTGACACCTGCCTGACGACTTAATTCACCCACGTCTGCAAGTTACTCAGCTCCACTTTATACAGAGGAGGTATGAACGAGCTGCAAGATGGTTTGGTGCAGACGAAACATCACCGCCGACTAGGAATTGCTAAATCTGGACAACTGCACCGGGACAGCCAGAAACACGGCGCTGCTTCTCGAGCTTTTAGACACATCCTGTTGCACAACCCAAAGGAGTAAACACTAACCAGTAGATCACCAGCCATCCTTTTCCCAAGCCTGAAAATAAGTTTCACCTTAAAAGCTTAACTGAATTTTATAACGAGCCGTGTGGGTCCATCTTAAGAGGCCAGAGCAACACCGTAGCTTGGAGCAACACAAGTTTGGTAGGTGAGATCCATTTTGGTCCCCACCACCTCTCACAGTTACTACCACAGCCCAGAGAAAAGTGAGGCAGCAGCTGCTCACGAGCTGAAGCTTCAGACCAACTTTCAGAGAGCTTCTTACGTATTTAAAACGTCGAATAAATTAGGCTTTTTGGTCTCACTCCCTCCATGGTCTTTTCTTGTTACTTTACTGATAAAATCTGGGGAAAATATGCTGCTGTTTTTATAGTGCAACACGATTGGCAAACCACCACTTTCGAGAAGTGTAGGTTGTAGCACGCATGACTAACGATTAATGATGCTCATTAAAAAATGAAGTTCTGATGAAATTCATTAATGCTTGGCTTGAGTCTTGCTAACAGTTACGCAACATTAAGAGCAAGGCAATTACAGATCTTGGCTGCAACTCATTGAGAGATAAAAGAATACCCTTTTTCCTGTTTAACTCAATGTATGACATGCTGCACTACAAAAATAAGCTGTCTTAAAAAAAGCTTCTTCAATGAGACTCACTCTGCAGCTCCATTGCCACCTGCGGGTAAGCGGTGGTGTCTGTCATCCCGCTCTGTTTCCCAGGGCACAGAGAAATAAAGGTATCTACAGAAATTAACCGCAATAAAGAGCCGAGCTTCTGACTTGCCCCAGTCAGTCATAAAGCCATTTTAAGTAGCCACCACCTTTGGCCTTTCAGGTGACTGCTGCCAATTGGCACCACGCTACGTATCGCTCCTTTCAGGCTCCTAAAAATTTACAAAACAGACAAGCAGCTTTATTTGCAGATTAATTGTAGGGAATATTACCAGGGAACAGGAAGGAAACAAGTCATAGTTAGCAGCTGAAGTCTGGAGTCGCAAGGAACGCTTCCAAAAGAGTGTGCAACAAAAGGTTCGCACTCCTGGCTCAAAGCTGCCTCCTGATGAAAGACATGTTTTTGCCACCACACATCAGCGATAAGACACGCTGTAGGGCTTTAAATAAAATAAAAAAAAAAAATTTAAAAACCCTTCTCTACCTGTTCAGTTGCAAGTGCTGATTCTGAAAGGGGACTGTTGGCACTGCACACCCATGGACACATGCAAGAGATTGCAGCGTACACTTACACAGCTTGACTCTGCAGTGCTAATGGGAATAAAACCTTCTATTTAATATATCTATTAACCCATAAACCTACATGCATCCTATATAATAACAAGAGCAAGCTGATTCACGTTAAGGATAAATGTGCTGGTTTGAATTCACTCAAACTCCTAGGAATGCACATTTTGTACAGCTGACATTTAAATACATTACATATTGGAGTCCACTACACGTGCCACTGTTTTCCCTCTTTTTTTATGTTTGGCTTTTTATCGCAGTCGGCTCTTTATCTTGAGGAAAATAAATAACATATTTGGGACCGGATTTTCTGGGTTGGCCTCAAAAAAACCCCTTCATTACTTCCCACAGACAACTGCCAGCTTAGTAAGAGCATTTTGTGGCCAAGTTGTGAATGAAGGATTTTTACCTGGGGAAGAAAAGAAAGACACCATGCGAAGATGGATTAACTCATCAGCACAGATCATCTCCTTTTGACTGCAGTTATGGCAGTGAACAAATACTAGCCGCAACTTCACCCTGTGGAAAGTTCTGAGGATTTGGGCAGTGGATGCCAGAGAAACACCAACAATTGGCTCTAAGCAGCAATTGGGTAGGGACGAGTAACCCCAGATACCCAGTCATAGCTTGAGTACTTTCTATTAAATCGAAAAACGATTCTTCGACTCATCCATTCCGTAGTAGTACTTCAAAAGCCCAGTGGAAATAGGCCCCGTGCTCAGGTCAACGAGAGGCAGCGACGCTTGGAGTGTTTTGAGAATCTCGGGCTGCGTTAAGTTGTGCGTACGGAGCATCACTCTGCGGTCACTACACTTGCAGGAAACAATCAGAGGTGAAAGGTGGCAGCCTTGCAAATTAAGAAAGAATTATTATATACAAAAACCTACTTAAGCCAAGATACATGGGGCTCCAGCTCCAACACTAGGTCAATACTTCTCCACAGCCCCAAGTTTACTCCTGCACTCAGAACTTCTTTTTAAGGTTTTCCTTTGTTTGTTGTATCTGTTCCTTACTACATATACACAAACTCTGATAAAGCCTCAATCCAAGCCCACTACGAACAAGACCAAAATTCTGTATTCATCGTATGCAGGAAATGCCCCTTTCCAGTGACAAGAATGGCAGGCACATAACGGAGTCCGGACTTTGGCCCGAGCACCATCTTCCTCCCTAAATTCACTGCAGGCAACTGCACAGGGTAACTCAAGCCCAAGTAGAATCTGTACTTTGATGAAATCATTCTCTTTAGGCTGCACAACCAAGACAGGGGAAGCCGAGTTTTGTTGATGTACATCCCAATATCCCAGTTAAGCCCCCAGCAAGTACCTAACACTGTGCCAGTACTGCTGGATGCAGAGCCTTTCTTCAGCATCAGGGATCAGCCTATAGAACAGGTCCCAAGTAGTTAACGCTGCCTTTGTTGTGCATGAATTAATCTTCAGAGAAGCCCAAACTTTGCATGTTTTTCCCCAGTTCCTCAACGGCAGTAATTCCTACTGACAGCCATGCTCCATCTAATTCCTGCCTCCCAGATGTGACATCTTAGTGGTCAATGACCAAGGCTCGTTAATACGCAAAACTGTTAAAAAGAGTTACCTTTGCACAAGCCAAATACTGGCTCAAAGTATTTATTTTTAGCTGGGTTGTTAATCCCAGAAGGCGGTACACGTTTGAACGCAAGTCAAAAGCCTGTAAGAGCTCTTAAGTATTTCACATCAAGTGCTTTCAAGCCTGGGGAAAGCAAAATCATCACAATATATGCTAACAGTGCAGTTAGAAACAAACTTTATTGTTGCAGTTTGAAGTTATTTACACATTATAAATCTCTTGGAAAGGTACATTACTTCATTTAATCAGTGGTAGGAGGCCTTATGATAGCTTTAATAACATTTAGTTCAAAAGAAATACAATTCACTCCAATGGATAAATGATGCATCTAAACTCCACAACATACAAGAAGGGTCACGGGGACTTTTGGGGGGGGATGATAGTGCTGGAAGATGACAAAGACTTATTTGTAAATTAAGCTTATTTTATTCACAGGACAAATGGACTCGTGTTTAAAAGAACACTAGAAAATATGCAATAAAAAAAAAGGATTCAAAATGGAATATATCCCTAATATGCTACTGCTCTGTTTCTGCGAGTATTTAAAGGGTTTTAGATAGCTCGATTAAGAGGCTTGAGACAGAACCAATGAACTGAATTTGTAAGTCAATGTTTAAGAAAGATTGGATACATTCTCGGTGCTGAGACTATTCAAAGCACTTGTGTACAAAGCAGCATTATTAACTACCACAGACTGCATCTGAGATTAAAAAAAAAAAGTGTTAAAAGGAACATTTCTACAAAAAAAATTTCTTTCACACACTGTAGACTTGACACTACCATTTTCTGATAACACTTAAGAATTACTACCACCAAAAGCCTAGAAACATAAAACTTTTTCTGGTTTACGCTGCATTTTATGGTATTGTATACAACTTTTTTCATGTTTGTCTTCCATGGTCTCTTTCATCTTGTGTTTTGCATGGATCTCTACATGGGGAAAAAAAACCCCACTTAACATAGAAAAAAGGTAGTTACAATACCACAAAAACAGGCTGGTGCAGTACCTGAAGTTATTTCAGCATCTATTTTCAGAGCTTGTTAGACTTCAAGTAACATGTTTGCTTTCTAAATGTCCACACAACTTTTAATTTCCACCAAGTTTTCTCTATGTTCTCTCTATATAACCATCAAATCAAACGTATTTGGGAACTGTACAAATTAGAGTTCCACACCATAGGGAACCTGAGACAGCAGCGCAACAATTCTAGGCAGCTACAGAAACACCAAACAAAAATCTCAACCAGAAATTTGGTCATGTGGTGGACTCTGGCCACCTGTTCCAAGATATAATGGGCCCATTCCAGTCAATTTTCTGACATTGCACAATAATAATAAACCCCTTTACTAAAGAATCTGGTGCAGACCACCTATACTATTAAATACACAGAAAAGCCCCACACACACTTAAGTGTTGCAAATTAATCAACTGCCTAGCTTTTTTTCTTAAATAATCTTTTGGATTTCTTATGAGTTTTTAAATAACCTTTTGGATTTCTTCACTCTCCCCTGGAGCTGACTGGTTTCCCAGTCACATGAACTTAATCTCTACGGATCAGACCAATTAGAAAAGTCACTTTGAAGACAAATCAAGCAACACTTTTCCCAGTCTCACCACATGCCTTAGATGGAGCACCTCTACACAACCACCACGTGCACACATTTGCCTTCCACCCCAGAGGTCTATACGCCACAGAGTTTTGTTTCTTCTGACATGTCCCATGTGGATTTGTGTGGTTTCTCACTGCTGAGAAGCAGTGTGGTTGGCTAACAGAACACCTACCTTGCACAAGAGACCAAAAGAGACGTGGCTTTACTGAAAACAATCAGCATGCGGCCCGCGGTAATAAAATGGGAAGAAAAGAATCAGCAGCAAAACTGCTCAACGTCAGCCTTGCGTCACCTGAAGGTTTGATCAAACGCTTTCTGTTCCTCTACTATAACTACAGTGTGGAAAAGATGATAGGAGACAGCGGCTAATTCCAGTACTTTAGTAATCTAGCACACCCTTAGAAGGCATCCAAGAACACAGCAAGCAATACAAAAATATTAAATCAAGACTAGACAGCCGCCTCAAACGCAGACATACGTGGTCAACCTCCTCTGCAAACTAGAGGAAGGACGACCCCCAAGAAAGAGATGGTATTTCACTGGCTTAGAGAACGAAGTTTTGTTTAGTCCTTTTTAATCAAATTTAATCAAATTTCTTGTAAAATTTCTTTGGTGGGAGTAACAAAACAGTATTTTCTAAGCTTTTGTGAGCTACCAAAGGCTTTAAAACCAATCTGTACTTCAGTCTGAAACAAACTTTCCCCTTTACAATTTGCTCTTGTCCTGAAACCATGCAAGTAAATAAGCCTATCCAATACCTTGCTACATTCAAAAGCTGGAGTTTCCACGTGAATTATTTCCTTTTGCTTCTATTTACTGAGCCCATCCCTCCTCTTAGGACTAGTACTTCTTTGACAAGCTCACTTCCCAGGACCCTGGTAACTTGAAGTGTCAACACCGATAAGCATGTGTACCTTTCAGCCCGTGCAGGTGAAGCCGACAGCATGTACTACCAACTGCATGAAAACCAATTTGTCAGATGGACGACGAGATCCGCGCACCGGTATTTTCCAGCAGAGTTATTAAACACTGCACCGACAAGAATAAACTAACAGCCTGAAGGACACTATGGATTTCAAGACGGGCAGTGAAAGGCCACGGTAATGAACTATAGTCAGGCAGCTGGGGAAAACTATGCTTTGTTATGTCTATGCTTCCCAGATTAAAGGCCTCTTCAGATTAGGGACTTCCTACACAAAAAAAAAAAAAAAATTCTGATGAGAAGTCACATACTGACAAAATAAAACACAATTTTAGTCAGAAAGGAAATAGTGACGAGTA
Source organism: Chionis minor (assembly GCA_013398295.1). Lineage (NCBI taxonomy): Eukaryota > Metazoa > Chordata > Aves > Charadriiformes > Chionidae > Chionis > Chionis minor. Next base: position 562,276 of record VZSF01010935.1, read on the forward strand.
AGTATGGAAAAAAGTTTTCATATTCTTGTTTCCCCTAACGAAGTAGGGATGTGGGCAGAGGGGGGAGGGGGAGGGAACAGCACACAGGGAAAATACCTCAGGTAAGTTTCAAATAATCTAAAGAGGCTACCAAGAGCTCTAGTGTTGAGGAAAATAACTGGCAGAACTATTTTAGTGATTTGGGCGTTTATTAAAAGCATTTACAAGTTAGCGACTAATCCTATTATAAGGCTATATCCACCAAAAAACATTTAGACTGGGGGACTTCTACCACAACTAACTCAATTGCTGTCAACCACGTGAGCGCACACTTTAAGGGTACTAAACATAAGCATGTTGATTGAAGAAGTCACCAGCATTCAAGAACGTATAGGAAATTTTTGGAAGTTTAAGTAACCAATTTTAACAGCCTTCCCTATACCACAGGTACCACACGTACCTCTGACACATAGTTTGCCCTCTTATTAGAATAGACTTTCTCTTCACCTTAGTACTGTATGAATTCCTTTATTCCCAGAATCATTCCCACGAGCAAGATGTCAAAAAAGCTAATGGGAAAAAAAGACACTGGATGCCCAAGGCTATAAATGGATACCTTAACGTAAAACTACTATGCTCCGTTACAGGTCAAGTTAACAAAAGAAGTCCGCACACAGAGTTAGATTTCTTCTTTACATCAAAATTTCTACAAAATAGGAGAGAATACAATGCAATACACAAGTCCATAAATGCAAGATACAGTACAATTCACACTAATTTACAAATGGTTATTTACACTGTTGTATATACATATACAGTCAGACCTGGTTAATGCAAATTGGGTAAGTCCTTTTAAAAGGCAAATCAAGAGGTGTAAATGAAGGAATTTAAAATTGTGGGAGAAATGACTAGTTTTCATTCAGAAATCTCTAACGCTTAGGTGACCTAAGAATTTGGACATGGATTAGCCAGATCTGACTGCAGAAATGAGAAGAAAAAAATTCACACTATTCTGCTTTACAAAAGCAACCAGGCCACTATGGTCTATTGACTTGATGCTATTTATGCAAGAATGCCGTTACTAATAATCCTCTTTATATTTACAATATAGGTTTAACTACAGTTAAGAATTATTAATTTTGGCATTCATGCCCTTAGCTTAACATAAAGGCAACAGAGTATCTTCTTGGCAAGTCACAGTCAAAACTACTACAGGATGTTTCTAGAGCTCAGTCATTTTTTTTGTCTTCCTTCAAATACCTTAACATTGCTATAAAAGAGACTAAGATAAATTAACTGAATCAAGTACATGTCTCTAGTTTGGTGCTCTAGTACCTAATTTACATTCAGAATGTCCTGTATTCACAGTTTCAAGCTACCTTATAATCTGCAACGCTATTGCAAACTACTGCTTCAAACTTAACACATCTGTAGATACTCCTTAGCAAGTGAGAATATCCAAGTGCTACTGGCTCAAATGGATGTGGAACAAGGCTCAAGGTAACTGGAATTTCGTTTTAGAAAATGTTTTTTACAGTATTTCCTCAGAACTTATCAGAAATCCCTTAAATCTGCACTTGTCTTGAAAGAAAGCTAATGCAAAGCAGCATTTAAGTGTGTAAAATGAATTTTGACATGCAAAATGAAAGCCTCTACCAGTACTGAAAAGTCAACCACTGCAACCTGTGATAATCCTTGTGCTTCTTCGAAGTGGCTCAGGAAAAGCCTGCAGTATTTACTATCTGCTTCAAAGTGCTTTTATGGGATTCAGTGGAGCTTCTCTCCACAAGAATGAAATTGAGCTGCACTCATGAAGAGCTTTGGTTCTGCAGAAGCAAGCTTCCACTCCTACAGTTATTGCTACTTGAGCTATACAAACAAAAATAACTAGTGAAAAAAACTACACTAACTCCAAACTTAAATAGTACTGGTACCCGAAAAGGGAATGTGTTTTGCCAACTGTTGGGAAAGTTAGGATCCGTCAAGTGTTGGACTTCCTAAGACCAAGTGAACTTCAAAACCTTTTTCAAATATTTCGCAAATACAAAGCAACACTGCCAGAAATAAAGCCGCCGCCACTTGAAAAAAATACGTAAGAGTTCAAAAATCTTTATCAATCTTATTTCCAAGCAGATCTTGCTGAACTTAAAGGGACTACCAAGACAGCAGTGTATTATTCAACATATGTCAATAAAATCAACAGGGACAAAGTACAGAAAATTAAAGTCTTCAGTGCTTTCATGAGCTCTAGCAACATCCTTGAAAATTGCTACAAAGGAAAATATAAATGCCTATATTTCAGCTATATGTTTCTATTTAACTACCAAGAAAATTTGTCCAGTATAGTAGCCTCCAGCCAACAAATGCTAGTGAAAATGGTTACTTAATTTCAAGTTACAAAAAAAATCCCAGTTCTCCCATTTGTATTAGGATTTTTAAGGTACTGACAGAAGGAAATTAAAAAAAAAAAAAAACCACAAACCCAGAAAGACATAGATTACTATAAACAAGAGGAAAAAAAATCCCAAAGCTTGCTTTTGTAAAATAACAGAATGCCATTCAAAATGATCTTTTAAGGTGAAAGTTTTTCATTCACATCAATTTTCTTTGTCCTGAATCAATCCAAGCTTTTGTAAAGCACGTATGTATATATGTGTGTGTGTACATATACACATACACACACAACACTGTGCCATAAACCAATTTTGAATAAATATCTTTGCTGGAGTCTGTACAACAGACTCCCCATATTTACTCTTCAGCTAAGTTTGTGTTTGCACGTGTGCACACACACAGACTTTGTACATGTGGGCACTTATGTGACCAAAGTGCAAAGTTTTTCAGAGTATAATCAGAGTTGAGTACATGCCTGCCCAACTCCACACTGCATTGTGGGGTTTTATTTTTCTGTTGTGGGTTTCTTCCCCTCCTGCTCCCCTCACCCCTCATCAGATTTAAAGCCTCTTTTCCACTCAAACTTATACATTGTTTCCTTAAGTAAACATTTTCTTTTCAATTCACATTTTGTAATCCAGACCATTCTTGGTATAATAGCCTTAAAAAACAAGAAAAATGCGTGTGATGATCAAAGCCCCATTGTTCAAGTCATATACTTTCCCGTATTATCCTTCAAACTGGAGACTTTGAAAAGTAATTTGCTGCCGCAGGAAAAGAAAAAAAAGACCCAAAAAACACAAAACGCCAAAACCAAACACACACAGACATACCAGAATCTGCAACTACAGGACCAAGCATTTAAGACTAAAATCCAAGGTTAGAAGATGACAAAGCAGAAAGATGTCAACAATAGATGAACTGTAAACCTAAGTGTCTTGCTCCCCAGTGCAACAGGATCTCTGTTCACTAATCTTCAGTTCAATAGTCCAGTCTGCCAGGTACTGCTGAAGCACATCAAATACAGAGACCAGAATAGTGTTCAGATTTAGAATCAAGTTTCAAAAAGGAATATAGACTTGGAATAGTGGTCTTTTGCTTTAAAAGTACACTTAATAAACAAGCAGCTTTCCCACAGAAGTTGGAGATGGTGTATTGTCCATCTAACATTATGATGGTACGCATCCTCAAAGAATCTGGTGTCCACAAAACTTCCACATTTCTACAGCTTAATGCATCAAGAAGGAAAAAATCAAAATGTTATTTATCATTTCAGCAAGCTGGTTGATTCTTATACAAAATAAAAGTACCATCATATAGAAAGCTACCTTTTTTTTAAAAAAAAAAAAAAAAAGGAGGTGGGGGGGAGAGAGATAAAGATCATCCTAAGGTTTTTCTATAGCTACAGCACACTGGTGATCTTATGATTCTATCATCACTCATATTTTGCTTGTGTACATCTAAAATATTCTCTGACCATGTTTTCTTTAATATAAGTTAATGAAACTTCAATAAAATAAGTTGTTAAACGAATCCTTTGGAACAACTTCACTGTCTGCACCCAACTTTTACAAAAACTGATGAAAGCAGCAATGGAATCATGTTAAACTTATAATAAATAATTCACATACAACATATGTTAAATTACAAAGTAGGATTAAATTGCCATTTCTACAAGTTTTTATAGATTTAGCAAGTTTCTAATCCGTTTTATATCAACAGCAGTACGTATGCTCTTCATATTAAATTTAACATTGAAGGACTGTTTATAGAGGCATTATTTATAAAGCAAGAACCACCAAGTGAGCATTACAGAACTTCAACAAATGTTTAGCTTTTTTCCAGTATCTGTTCTCAGAAAAGATTCAGGGGTTGTCCATCCACTTGGTAAGTTTCTTCCTCTTCATTACTCAGGAAGAGTTAACGTCATGACCTCCAGCTTCATTTTGAAATACTGGTTAAACCGAACAATTGCATACCTATTCAAAGAGAGAGAGAGACGTGAAGTTAAGAGTAAGTAACTCCTTACACAGAAACAGTCACGCTAGGTAGAACTAGTCAAAAGTCCACCTACTCCAGTACCCTGTTTCCAACACTGACCACTAGCAGCTGCCAAAGGAAGAAATTAAGAACAGAGCAACTGTATCATGGTACTTCCTCACCACCACCCCCACTCCCAGCTTGCTAGTTTGCAAACTAGATGCTGTTCTGGGATTATCAACAGTGGTATTTTCATGTTTAACCGCTCTTAATAATAATAAAAACTACTAATAATATAGTATTATTAACCGCTCTTAATAATACTATAAACAGGGCATCTATTAAGTAGACTGTTGTACAACTATATACACCATGTTAAAAAAATGCAGAGAGAGATGACTGTTTCCACTGTTACTAATTAAACAGGTCATTTGTTAACCTGCTTCACAACAACTGACAGCTACAATTCCACAGAAATCGGATCTTGACCATTGCAATAACATTTTACTCAAAAATGACATGGTTTTGGGTTCTACCACATGTGCTTTAATTTGGCTTTTTGTGCCATCTAGTGGTTACTAACAAGTACTTCTACTTGAGAACAGTCACCTCAGTAAATTCACATTTGTCCCATTTATAAAATGACACAACTAAGCACAGTAAACTGGCTTGGTCAGAGCAGAAACTTCATAAGTAGGATCTTTTACCAAGCAAAATGGTTAATTTTATCACCTCGCCCAGTCTGCAATGGAGAGATGAATTCCTCTGTTACCATGAATGACCATTAAAAAAAAAAAACAAAAAACACACCAGCCAAAGACACCGATCTACCTGAAACACAACACTATTGGCCAGTGTCTCAGGAAATAGAACTCCGCATTTACTGGTGTTATGAAGACTCTTTAAAAAAAAAGATTAGGAATTTCCAAGATCAACACTCCACACAACAAAAAGTAAACAAGCTCTTTTGTACAACTGCCCCATTTCTTGACTTTTGCACAGCTGGAAACGGGGGTCTTGTGTCTGACAGGCAGCACACCACACTGACCAACCTGGCTTTTATACCTACGCCTCTCCAACAAAAATAATCCACTCAGCACCTCAAAACATTTACTCCTCTAGTTACATTCCTTGCCGTGTTATATCGAGTGTTTTAGCCCTGGGACACACACTAATTTAGAGAACTGTCAGCAATAAAAAGCAGACAGATAAGCTTTTATTGTCTTGTTATCTCTTAAAAATTAAGAGTTCTAGGATGATCACATAGATCAGGTGGGTTGCTCAGACAGTTTCTGACAGCTGGGGTGGTGGGAGTAGATGGCCCCACATGCCCCTTCCCGTCTCAAATATTCTACGATTATATGTAGCAAACAAACTTACCCTAGAAAATCAAAGTCAATGGTGGAATATTTGGCTTGAATTAGAGCCCACAGTCCCCAAAAGAAATGGGAAGCCTGAAAGAAAAAAGTTATTAGCAAAAATTATATAAAATCCAATGTATAAACAAATTCTCACATGTGAGACAAAGCCATCGACAAAAGAACTCTCAAAATCCAATCTTTTTGTGAAGTTATTTGATACAGCTTTACCAAAGAAACTGGTAAACAAGTATTATAGACTTAATTACTGGCAATCAAAGGAGTAAATCCATTGGCTTCCTGACTCTGTGTTGTTTTCAAGAAAAATAGTGTTGCATTTATGAAATAGGGCATGTATTAAGTCAGAGTGTTGTACAACTATATACACCATGATTAAAATTGCACAGAAATTTGACTATCTCGCTTCCACTCTTCCTAATTAAATATATTATTCTGCATGTATTCAACTCTAGTGTAAATATGAAATTCCTTTTTAAACTTTGATTACAACCCTTAGGCCATTATAACCACAACTCACTTTCACTTCAACTGACTTGGACAAAGAGATATGATCTGTAGCTATGTGAGAGAACCTCTACATCGGCATTTACACAAGTTTCTCATCTGTTCCAAACTTACTTCCATTACGAGTCCACATAGAGGCCTATGTTCAGTTTCAGATTGAAACTATGGATTACATTATGATAAAATTGTTAGTATACTTCAAATGAACAAATACATGAGCTTGATAGTCTCCTTGTGGAAGGCATTTCTGGACCACCCAGGTTACAAATTATATACTTCAGACTTCTGTTTGGTAAATAACTGCTTACAGTAATTACCTAAATGGCTTCCTGAAGCTTGCATGTAACACTTTACCATAAGTGCAGGAGACACATGCATGCACACACTTTTGAAAACACCTTAAAATGACAACTACTGCATGTACATGCAAATCCTTCTTGTACCTCTAAGTTTAGGCAACTTTGCCTGATAGTGAGCAGTTTGGCATTTTACACCAGTATCCATCAACTTTAGTTCGTGTTTGCTGTTAACAAAGCCTCCCACATGAGCATTTGGCAGGATTTGTCCGTCGTGTGTGGTCTATAGGCAGGTCTTGAGCTGTTCTCTAAACAGAACTCCAGCCTCTTAAACATCAGTACGACCATAGTTTAAAACTGACAAAGCAATGCTATGTATTTTAAAACAGACCACCAGCCTACTTAATTGCAGACCTAGCTTTCCTAAACGAATGGGACAGCTGAATTTAACAGTAACAGTTGATAATACAGATTTGAAAAGAATAACAGCAAACGAGCTGGTATTTTTTAAGGGCTTGTTTAATAATCACTTTCCTAGAACATGAACTGTGTTTCCTCACTGCAACCATTAGCTTTTTGCCAGAAAACTGAAGGTATTACAGTAACAAAGGTGTGCTTGGATTAGCCATAAAGAGGACTGAAATAAGGCCAAACCAGCTGCTTAGGCTTAGTTCTCCTATGACTAGTTTGGCATGTTATTACTCATGAGAAAGCAAAATTAAGTTATCTAGCTGTTGGGCAAAAGGCACTTTTGCTGTAACATTTCCTGCTACATCCTCTAGGTAAAACAAGATCAGGGCTAGTGACAAAACATAACAAAAATAATGTGAACCTGCAAAGTATCTTTGGAAATCACACAGATAAAGCTGGGGGGTGGGACAGGAGACATTCGTCTTCAAACTGCTTCTTATAGTATACATAACTGGGGCATTCAAGGACTCAACCCCACACCTATTTGACTTCTTATTCTGCCGCCACAAATTACACTTGATGCAGGTTTTTTTTTCTCTGAAGGATAAGGCACCAAAGCCAGGGGGAATTTTCTGAAGGCAGATCAAAATTGAACATGCTCCACCCTTTCAAAGGGAAAGAACAAGGAAGTGAAACTTTTACATTCCAAGTCTGTGAACGACAGACTGACAGACAGGAGACACCTTATAATCCACAAGATGCAGGAGAAGCAGGGGGCAGACTTACACAGTGAGCGCTCACACTATAGAGAGAGGCAGAACTTTGGGGAACCACAGGAGAGACTACATGTGCACTTTGCTACAATTTGAACCAAGGTGACCAAAACCAAGAAGCAACTCCCTGATTGCCAGGACACTGCAGGTAAGGAAAGAGTTATGGTAGCACTGAAAGCCTCAAGTGACCTCATTATTCATTTAAAAAAAAAAAACCAAACACCAAAGTATCCTAGTTTTACTCTAACAAAATTGTATTACCTTACTTTAAAAAGGCTTTGAAAGTCAGAAGATTTATAGGTCTTTATGAAGCTCTACCTTGCTCTTCTGTATTCTTACCATTACAAGAGTTCAACACAGACCCACCATAAGCTCTAGCAAACTCAGGAACCTAATAGACTAATAGAAATACTTACTAAAAGCTCATCTCAGTTTCTGAATGCTCACTGCCTCTTTCACTAGAAATACTCTAACAGAAAATTTTTAACACACAAGGTAAAAGAAAGTTCCCATAGAAGAGGCTATGGAAATTTTTCTTCACGTATCACAGCGCTCAGAGTAAGACACTGGGAATTACATTTGTCCAAAGAGTAGCAGGTTTCTCTAAAGCATTTCATGTATTCTAAACAACAATTACTTACCAGTGCAAACTGATTGACTTGGACATATAGAACTTCGACTTCTTTTTCACTGACTTCTGTTCCAAATCCTTTATATTCTTTGTAGGCCTCAAGGTAAGATCTCAGCCATTGTTCCTGTAATTTTCTGTTAGGATAAAGGCTGTAGTCTACCTCATTTACTCCTAGAAAAAGAAAAAAATACCTGTTAGAACCTTACAGTGTCTAAAAAGACCATTAGAATCACACTACTGGACTATTTTGCCCCTCCTTGCTCCCTACACACATGCACAAATCAATGTGGACAAACATCAGTTATATGTTGGCAAGAATTTCTCACACACTAATCAGAGCAATCAACATAGTAGAAAGATTTATCCTGCTTATGTTCTCGGCCATGTACATATTCTACTTGTATTTTGAAATTCAAAAAGTTTGGCTTAGAGAGAAGCCTCAATAAAACACATTTGCATTATGAAACAAATGCCCTCCCACACATACCAAATATTACACATTTCACAGGAATATTCAGCAACAATATCCAAAGCTGAATATATACATATTGTCACCAACTAAGCCCATATTTTTGAGATCAAAAATTTATTAGAAGTCTACCTTTCTCCTCCACAATGTATTGGTAGAATTGGAAGTCTTATGTCCATAACCTCTCTTTTTTGTCCTGTTTTTCTTCCAATATGGACGTGCTTAGTCACAAGCCATAGGGAGTCTGCCAGGAGCCCCAAACCTGGATCACAGATCATTCCTAATAGCTATCCTTCACAGAAGACTTGGGAATCATCCTTAAGTCTTATTTTATGCAAGGTTTCTTATTATAAGTGTTATGTAGTTGCAATCCTCTAGTAACTAAATTCTTTCCTACGTCACATCCACTCAAATCTAGCTTTAAAAAAAAAAATCAAATTTTTATTGAATATAGAAAATAGCAGAGGTGAAGCACAACTGTTCTCCACATGCAAAAAAAAAAAGGTATTTGTATGTTTAGTCTTCTTCATGTACTTAGTTCCTTAAAGATGTTTTGAGACTCTCAGAAGAAGTTGGAGATGAAAAATCAAAAGCTCTCAAATACATTTTGTAAAGAATTTAACTCGCTGCCCTGGCTTCACCTGGGATAAAGCTAACCTTCTTAGTAGCAGCTGGTGTAGTGCTATGTTTTGGATTTAGAATGAAAACAATCTGGATAACACAATAGTGTTTTCAGTTGTTTCTAAGCAGTCACGGCCTTTTTCTGCTCCTCATACCAGCCCGACAGTGAGTAGGCTGGGGGTACAGCTCAGACAGCTAACCCTAACTGACCGAAGGGATATTCCACACCGCAGGATGTCATGCTCAGCACATAAAGCTGGCGGAAGGAGGAGGAAGGGGAATAACGTTCAGAGTTATAGCGTTGTGGGGAAGTGAGTGAGCAGCTGGATGGTCCTACTTGCTGGCTGGGGTTAAACCACAACACTTGCTTTCCAAATACTTAAGTTACCAAGTATGCACTCTGAATTTTTTGTAAGTTATCCAGACTTAACATTGTTTGTGAAAAGACTGGTAGATTAAAGCTCATAATTCCACCGAACTGCACCTTCCCTCTATACTAATCATTACATAGTTTTTTCCTGTTGCCCCATCTTCTGAAAAAACACAGCATACACTCAAGGTTATTTCTCTTTCATGGAGTAAATGGAATGAGCATTCACTGAAAAAAAGTTTTAACTACTAAATGAATCTACCAACACCTTTTTCCTACCACTTAGTCTTAGCCTTTACTTCTCATTTTAGGATATGAATTCAGTGCAAGTACTTAGCACGCACATACCAAGCCACCAAAAACCCACATAAACCTGCCATGTGGTACTGTGGAATCAGAGAGTGTATTCTCAATATATACCTATTCTATAAAAGATACAGCTGCAGTATTTCATTACAGTGGGCTGAGTCTCTGCAGTGTCATTTCACAGAATGATACTGTATTTATCCAACTCTGCCAAAACTTAGGACATGATGTTCCCATTTCTGCGTTAGCAGAGCTGCAAAGGAAGGGCATAACTGTAGCCTGCTGGGTGAGACATTAATGCATTTTGATACCATCAGATGAACAGTTATATACACGTCAGACATACAGAGAGAGAAAAAGAAAATATGCAAGAATGAGTTTTTACAAAACCAGTTTCCCTTTACCTCAGAAATCCATTTTTTTACCTGCAAATTCGTTGAAGTGATTGCCAATGTCATAAGCCAGGTAGTTGTATCCAGAGTACTCATAGTCTATGAACTGCACATCACCTATGTAAGACACAACAGCAGCAACATCAGAGTCTGTATCAAATGAAGTCATAACCCTAATCCTTTGGTGTCCTTTGAAGTTTATGGGGAAAAAAAAAAACAAAACCACACACCTGTCTTACTTGTGCCCCACTGTGTGCACTCCTTGAATATAAAATTCAAGAAAGCTCTTAAATAATTACTTAGACCTTACAGTTCTCCATTTTTAAACTCTGAATAGCAGAACTTCAATTTTAACTTCTACCACATGAGGGCATCCGTTACCTTCAAAATAAGAAATATAGTAGAGGATCCTTTATTTAAACTTTATGTAGAAATAGCAGATCAATTTTTCCCCGACTTAAGAAAGAACAGTCCTGTTTGTTCTGAGAGAAGTGCGCAATCACAGTGGACTAACACATTGCAACATGTTCGTATTTCTCTTAACACATTGGTATTTCCCACTTCCTCCAACTGCACTTACAAAGCAAGACTCCTCTTAGTTGCTGCTTCTTTTTAGCTGGCTTAAACTAGCCTCAAGAAACCATCAGACAGTCCTTAAGTCCTCGAGTATGGAAAGATGCAATGTTATGTAAACAAGGACTGATAAAGCATCAAACAGCCCCAGATGTTTCCAAATTATGTTTACCAATGGTGAAGCTGGGGCAAATGCTTCACTCAAGGTCATTCAGCATTGAACTTGCTCAAGAACATCTGCACTATGTCAAAGAGTCAATATATTAACAAGACAGATTAGGTAAAAAAAAAAAAATGCTCCTGCATTTTAAGAGAACCCCACAAAATTACTAAAAATATCAGAAAAAGCAGCAATGGGTTAACGTAAGAGCTGTTCGCACTAGAACATTAAAATCTAAAACCTTACATTTAATACTGCTATGTTGAAATAGGTTATTTTCACAGTTGGACCCTTCTCCCCCTCTACACCCATTCTTTTGACGGCTAGCTGCACATTTACTCCATAGAAACATATTCCTTCTATTACAACAATGTTTTTAGCATGACTTAAAACATCTTATTATCATAAGGCTAACTAGCAGAATTCCAGATTAAAAAAAAAAAAAGGTAAATCAAGAATGATCTTGAGTATGTTACGCATTTCCTAGACTAAGGATTTTAAGTGTCTAATATACTGCCTCAAGATTTATGGATAGATACTGCACGTATCAAACACAACAGCTTTGCCAGATAAGTGTCCTGACCAAGTTGTAACAGAAGTACTTTGTTAGAAGCATTCCTTGTATCTATGCAGTTCATCTTTACCACATTTGAAATACTAACACATTAATGTTTTCCAGATGGATAAATCTTCTTGTCTAAGCACGTATAATGGAAGTTAAACCCCACAACAGAAATAAAATCACTTTGTCACAATCCTCCAAGTCAAGAGTTTACCCTTACTTCCACAGAAAGAGAGGATTGCTTACCAAGGTTATGAGGTTAAACCTTTTAGGCTCTGACAAACCAACATGAAAATGGCCTGCAGAGTGGCAAGCTCCTCCCAGGAAAATCTTGTTGGCAACGGAAAATTGAGGTTCTCTAGAACTCTGAAGGGACAAGAAATTTTACAGCAGCTGCAACCAAGATCTTACAATATTGTCACAGATTTGCTTCTGCCACTAGTTGACTGGCAGATTCATATACTTGTATATGCTTGCATCTCCCACTGGTTCTTTAGTACTACTTTTAAAAAAAAAGAAATACCTCTAAGTTCCAAGCCAGTCAAAATGCATAGCCCAACCTTGGTTAACATTCTGTTACACAAGTGATCTCCTGAACTTGCCCCCTACACACACCCCCAAACATTTGTTATTGCTTGTATTCAGAGCATTTTCCTTCCTCCCCCAGGTAAAATGCAAACATGGCAGATAAAAGTCTAGCTGCAAAAAAAGTATCAACATAAGAAATACTTTAAATTTCTTTCACACGCAAATTTGATCTGCAATATACTATGTGCTATTAAGCATTTTTAATTACAGCTAACATTTAAAATTTATTTCCAGATACAAATAATATTACGTACAATTAAAAATTGAATCTTAACACAATACAAATGAGGCCGTTACCAGGCACTCTCCTACGGTGAAATGCATGTGAACAAGTGAAGTGATAAATTTGCAGTCAGTGCACAAGTAGCATGGTGCATGCTACCACATGGCAGCAACAATGGCATACCTGATCCGTAACAGATGAAGAAAATTTGGCAAACTCACATTTGATAAGACAAAAAGTTCAAAGTGAAAAAGTCTTGCATTTTTACTGATCTCTTGCAGACATGCTACTATGGAACTCAATCTTTAATTTGTGCACGAAAGGCTCAAAATAAAGATGCACAGTTCTTTCTGTGAAACTGAAAGAAAGCAAAAACCCTAACCTTGCCACTTTATAAATGCACATATGTCTCAGCTACTTTGCTTTAGAAAAAGAAGCAGCTTTTCATTAATTGTTTAAATATCCAAAGTATTAGACGTTACTTTTAAAATTTACTGCAGTTTATATAGGAAAGCCACTTCTAAAAGATATGGCTTACACTAGCAGTTCAGCAGCTAGCTTTTATTTTGAGGTTTTTAACGAGCGCAGAGAATTTGTACATCCCACTGATTTCACTGGGAGCAGGCAGACCAATAAGAGACACTAGTCTAAGCACATTTGTATTTTATTGAAGTGAGACATGATTTAAAACCAAGCTCTTATCATCTCTGTGGAGAAGTTACTGTTATCAACAGGAGTAGAGACATCAAGAGCACTGAACATTTCACGTTGAAACACACTCCTTTCATCCAGGGGTCTACAAGTGTAGACTACATGCAGTGTAATGTATGAAAAACTACATAAAGACACAAAATGGAATACATATTGCACACCAGAAATTCAATTTTTAAATAGATCAAGTAGTAGTTAAGAGGACATCTGTTAGATCTCCTCAGGGAACTGAAAGGTAGGAGGGTGATGACACTTCTCTTTCTAGCTGCTCTTCATTTTTAATTGTTTAATAAGGTAAGCACTTTCAATGTGCAAAGTCCTAGCTGTAGTTACCACAGCAGAACGATGTATCCCGAGTTCCATCCCATCCTGCTCATCAGGTGAGCCACTGAGGCCCTAGAAGACAGCTTCAAGTAAAGACAATGATCTATGCTATGAACATACTTGAAAATTCACAAATGGGTCACATACCCAGAGAGTATTTTTAGCTATTAATACCCAATATACCTTTGCCAAAAAAAAAGTTTTAGATCAAAACCAGAAGCCTTAAACATACCTCAGTCTTCAGAAGCACTGAGCACCCACAGACTCCTACCAAAGATCATAGAAAACATTGGGTAGGCAGAGGGAATAAACAGAACAAAACTAGCCATCTACCTACACAACTTGCTGGCAGGTGATTTTAATACATTCAAAAAGAGCACATAAAGATATAGACAAAAGAATACTGATACTTGGTCTTACTGAATAGCAAGTATTTGAATACTCTTAAAACATACAGTATTTCTGGAAACTCCCAGGTCACATTGAAAAAAAGAAAACACCAAACTTTAAGAGCATCAGAACACAAGGTCTATAAATAAGCAGTACCAAGCATCAAGCATATTTTGACTATCTTGATGCCCAATTCTTAATTAAGAGCAACATGAAGCTCCGAGTTATATTATCCAAAGAGTAGTTCACACTGATAATTACAAGCTATGTAAAGTAACACTTGCAAATTTTCATATCCTGAGTGACTACAAACGGACATTAATAAACCAGCAAGAGGCAGAGTTCTCTCAGCCACAGCATGAACAAATTCAAATAAACTGAATGACACTCCATTAAATGAATCTAGCACTCAATATGCTATTATTCCAGTCTCGTAAATGAAATTTAAGGACATGAGACTTACTCTTCCTAAAAGCTGTATGTGGCACACTTATGATTTTTCTTTAAGTCTGAAAATTTAACATGAATTTAATGCAGAGGACAAGTTTAAAGCAAAGCACTGGGACAAGCCACAGTCATTCTAACTGCACTGGACAGGAGTCCTAGTATCTGTTAATAGTCAGTAGCTTAAAAAACACAGACACACTCACCCCATGCCTAGTAAATGTGCAAAATAAGCATTCACAAACAAAACAAACACAGTGTTGCTGAAGCCAATAAATGAGTTATTTTGCTTGTGTAAGCTTTTGAAAAGCCATATTAACACTACTGGCTTTGCGCAAACTTTACTGGGGAAAGAAAAAAAAAAGTAGTTAATCTAGAAGACTGATTCTCTCTCTTTAGCTCCAGCTTAGAGTGACAAAGGTCTTTTTGATACACGGAAGCCTTTCTAGATGAAAGAGTCAATTTAGCAAGAATAGAGCATCAGAGCTGTTGTTAACTACCTTCATAGAGTTTGATGTCACTCCTAATGAAGTACCTCTTTAAAGATTCTATTTTGTGCTCTTGCAAAATTATTTGTATATCAATAAAAGCTTTTGTTCTGCTAAAGAGAATTCCACCAACACATGTTTATTTACAGTTGAAAGCTGAGCTTCTGCTTCTAAAATCATGTTCCTCATCTTCAGGTTGTAGTAACAGACAGATTGACCTTTTTTGCTCTGTAAAAGTACACTGTAAGAAACAGCTTTCAAACAGACAAATATTCTACAGATGGCATTGAGGTTTGGTTACTATGAAAATAGCACCTGTTGTACCCAGATTGCAGGAGTTTTAAAACACAGTAGATGTGCAACATCCAAACATAAGTTTAATAAATATATTTCTTATTTTCAAGTCTTCCCCCCTCAAGATGCTTATAGCTAGCTTGAAACCAAAGTGCTTTATGTACCTCCCTCCTCCCCACCCTGTTCCCAAACACTAAGCACTCACACACGCGTTACTGTAGGATTGCTCATAAGTGATGCACTGCTGGCATTGTTTTTTCCTCCATTCTGTTTACAAAGAGAAAAGCATATAGCATTTGTTTTAAAAGTAGGAACTTCAAGCTTACTGACCATGATAGCGAGCCTTTTAAAAGAATTCCTCCAATTTTTTTGCAGCATGGTTCTACTATGAAAAGTGACTGTAAAAATTACTTTTATCTCAATGGGTCTGTTATGGAATGCTGAAACTCAAGGTAGTTTCAGCAGTGAAAAAACCCATACGATAACAACAGATTAATTTTCGGTTCTACAGTATCACAACTCCAATGTGTGTAAGACTACAAGCTGACTGTTTTTGTATACCTTCCATGCTTTTTCTCCCGCTTCCTCTTTTTAAGCGGAACTATATAAACTTCCATGGAAACTAAGTAAAACCACTGACATTTCAAACTGAATTCTTAGAATATAAAACTGCTGTTAATAGCACTGTACAGGTATACATATATACATATGTACCTATAGAACTAGAATGACTAGAAATTGACTTCAAAAGGGTATTACTCAAGAGGGAAACTTGTATACAAACCACCAAAATATTTTATTTTTTCAATTTACATGCTTTTAGCATCTATCCAATGCAGAAATTGGCTATACATACACAGGCAGTTTTCATACTAGAACCAACTCCAGCATGTTTTTGTTAGCTTATATTTAGAAATTAAGGCACATAAGCTTAAAAGGTCAAAGACCACTAATGACAACTGATGTAGAATACTTGAGCTCTCAAAGTTATTGCACTCAGCTGAGCTCAGCTATTTGCAATTGGAGGAATGGTGTGCATTTTTACTGCACCATGGCCATTTTAGTGTTGCAAGTTTGCCTTTTTTGTTTGTTTTAATATCCTATTTAATTGACTAATTTAGTAACCGAACCTCAAACCACTAAAAATCCAGAAATAAAAGAAACTGTGGGTTTATAGAGAAGCTTTATAGATTTCAGTTAAGGCATTCTTTAAAAACATGAATTATGAATTAAATTTATTATAGTAAAAACAAAAATGTAATTCACCTTTGCTAAGATGTGTACTGCCTGCAACTGTTTAAACAAAGTATGTATTTACAAAATAAATCTTTAAGATGTCTATATACCTCACACAGGAAATAAATTGAGTCACAGAATGTAATATTAAGTATCACTAAGATACTTTGTTACGAAGGTGTCTTCCCACAGTCACAAACCAGAACAATACATGTTATAGGAGATAATGTCTTCAGGTTACTTTCTATGCTTAAATGATTATATTTTTTTTATCTCTCAAAAGCTTTATACGAC
The DNA here is from genome assembly GCA_013398295.1 of Chionis minor. NCBI lineage: Eukaryota > Metazoa > Chordata > Aves > Charadriiformes > Chionidae > Chionis > Chionis minor. The sequence continues at coordinate 579,068 of VZSF01010935.1, forward strand.
TAGAATTCACATAAACAATTATGCACTTTGAAGCCCAGTCATACAGGCAAGATAGGAATTAACAAATTCATTTAAGTAAAACAAGGAACACCAACATTATTGCTCTGTACAGTAACATATAGATGAGAATTAGCTAATTAAACAACTTAATATTTGCACAGATATCACTATCACTACAGTGGGTCTTACCAGTTCAAATTGAGTTCACTCATTACAGCCAGGAAAATGACACTACTGGTGTAGCAAATGCAATTACAAGATAAACAAACTGAGCCACTACTTACTGTTTAGTTCAATACCTACCTCGTTTCTTGTTGTAAATAATATTCTTACACAACAGGTCATTGTGACAGAGTACCACTGGTGATCCTAAATTTGACAGTCTTTCCTTCATCCAGGCCATCTCTTCCTGAAGAATTTGAGGACTTGGAATGTCACTTAAAAACCTTTTCAGGTATAAGAAGTCTGAGTGTTAATATTTGGTACTGTATGTTCCATACCAAGCACTTGTGATGAAATAATTAAAGTTTCCTCCACATTCTTATTTCATTTAATTCAATAGATCTTCTCCCAAACTAGAGTGCTCTTTCCCCTGGCACCACCACAGCAGTCAAATTAAGAAAAGTTATTTCCCTCTGTCCTCCCCCAAAACAATTCTCTAAAGAATGTCTATGCTGTAAAAATGACAGTAGTCCAAAAATCAGGAGTAGAACTTGAACATAATCCTGCACATTTTTTTAACGAATTAGTGATTGCAAGTGCTATAGCATGAACTTCATTCCATTTCAGGTCGCATTACATTCCTTCCTTCAGGTAGAATACACAGTATTATACATACCTATATAGTGGAAATTAGGATTCATTTTTAGTTCTAGTCACAGTAAAAACACTTGAGTAGGCATTTTCTCATTTAGACTTTCAACTAACTATGCAAATTTTCCCCATTTTCTTAAGAACGTTATGTTGAGGAACAAAAAAGTTCAAACTAGTTCTATGAAGAATGTTTTAAAGTTGGAATTTGCTTCTGATGATACTGCACAAATACTTTCAAATTACAGTTTTAGCTTAAATGCTTCATTTCCAATCTCTAGGATACATTGTCTTCAACTCAAGCTTTAGATTACAACACAGAAATTTTATTTAGGTTAACATAAATATAAAACATGGCTCGTAGTTTTGCCATTCCTCTCATCCTAATCTTCCAGTGACTGATGCTAGAACCCCTCAGAAATAATTTTCTTATTTTATTAAGCTCCTAAGAAAAGATAGTTTCATTCACAAGTTCAAAGCTATACTGGGCTGCTAAAAACAAAACATAATTAAACCCTTAAACTCAGGCAAAACTCCACAATAGCACAAGTCTAGGAGGACCGTGCAAATACTTCTTCCTCCTCTGGAAAACTGTTTGGGAGCTCATCCTATCACCCAAAACAGCCTCTGATTAACTTTACTTTTATCCCACAAAAATTTGGACAAGTTGATAAATGGAACAAATACAGGACAGCTAAGATGTGCAGGTCAAAATTAACAAGCAGTACTCCTGCAACCCTAGGAAATAAATACGCTTTCAGTATTCAACCCAGAATATAGGTCTCAGTTTGGGAGATTGATGAATCTCTTAAAAGCTGTTTAGACCAAATTACTTGAAGAAGTACTTCACTTGACCTCAGTTCTTTAAAAAGAGCAAAGAAAACTACTATCATTTACTAAGTGACCAAACCAACCAAGAACTGTATGTATATACGCAATATACCAAATGAATTAGAAGTCTCTCTCTATCACATTTGACATTTATATAGCTACTTCAGCATACAAAAGTATGACAAAACTCAAAATTTTACAAACTTCAACATTACATGGTACCCAAACCTTTTTGGATTTTTGTTTTGGTTTTTTTGTTTTTGTAAATGTTTTTCTAGCCCTCAACCAGAAAGAATGTGAAATCTGGAAAGCACATAATGAAATACCTTTTATTTACTTCCTCATCTGTAAATTCTGTGGGTATGAGAGAGAAGTATTTCCCCATCTTCAGCCACAGATTAGATTTAGGGATCCATCCATTGTGTGCATGAATAGTATGGATTTTAGCAAGCTGTCTGGCAATGAGTCTAAAAAAAAAAAAAAAGAACTTTAAATTTATGTTATATTTGCAATAGATCTGTCTTTACCATATTTTTTTCCTAGAAATGAGAGAAGACAACTACAATACATTTAACAAAAAAAGCATAAAAAATGCAGCATGGGAATCCAAAGAGTGTTTAAACAAGAGCAGCACACCTACAGAGTAGCATCTTTATGGACTCGACTCAAAAGGTCATTGGTACCACCACTTAAGGGAGGGGAGAAGGACTGGAGTTCAGTTACAGCATGCCTACTTCACCTGTGTTTAAGCTACTCTTCAACTTGCTTATCTGTAGAAGAGTTGACTCAAATTAGCTGCCGCTTTTAGGCAAATACATTTCAGTGCATACATGAAAAGCTAAAATCTTAAGGCAACAGCACCTTCTGTTTGCTGCTAATAGTTTAAAAGATCATGTCTGAAACTGAAGACTACCTTGAACCTATCCGCCAAAGGAACATATTAGATCTAGGAGTACTTGCTTTAATCAAGTCCAGCTCCCTACAACTCCACCATGTTAAATGATCTCCCTAATGGTAATGCACAAGTGTTAAGTACTCACAACAAAAAGACCTGTAATGAGTATATAGTCTTCTGGGGAGGCAGCAAGGATCATGTATTCAGCACTGAAGTACCACGACAACTAATATAGAGGACAATGAGCTGTCAAGAGTGTGAACATCAATTTAGTGGAGGCTTATAGAAATATTTCTTTTCTGCCTGCTCATAAAATAAGGATGAGATCCTTTGGGCTTGACAGAACACTATAAATGCATCACAGAACTTGAATAATGAAATAATAATAGCAGAAAAATAAAAAGCTTACCTGAAAATATCTGGATTGCATACATGCTCTGGATCCAGTGCTTCTCCCTGCATGAACTCGTAGCACAGGCCATTATTGAAAGTACAGTATAGTTGAGGTGCACAGCCATGAGCCTGCAACACGCGGAAACTCTTCACTTCCTCATCTCGATCTACTAAGAGCTCGGTCTTATTTCCATAGATCCTAACTAGAACCACATCGTCTGTTATGTCACCCACATAGCAGCCAATTAGTTTATTGGTGATACCATCAGTGAACAGCTGAAAAGTAAAAATAATGATGCATTAGCAACACAGATCTGCATCTGCAGAAAAAGAATGCAAGCTTATTCTTTAGTTCACAAAACACAAATGTTTACTAGATTGAGCATTAACAAAAGAAATCTTTAAAATACGGCAAAATCATGGAGAAAATTGCAAAGATTTTTTCCCAGTAAGATATGAAAAGAGGAAAACATGAAAACATGCTACAGCGAACTACAGAAATACTATGAATAAAAGGCAGTAACTGAAAGCTCAATATCTCAATGTTCCAAAATGAGTTTCCACATAACCACTCAAACCACTGGATTAAAACGGCTGAAATCAAAGCCCTAACAAGGCAGCAATCCTAAATCAGTATGAAAACAGTCATGAATACCAACAGCACAAAACCAAAAAAAATTTTGATCCACTTCAGAATTTCATTATTTGCTGATCAGTGCACAACTAGTAAAAGATAATCCTGGAGTTCTAAACTACTCCTTTCAACAGCAAAATTCGGGTCAAGTTTGGTGATTATCATCTTCCCACCAGCCTTGTGGGTTTACTGATTGAGAACGATTCCTAAAGTCACTTTCGACTCCTCTACAAATTTGAGACAGTACTTAAAATTCAAGACCCCGGTCTTCAGCCTCAGGTGCTTCAGGTACCATTTCAAATTTAAAAGCTGCTGACAAGACTCACTACCCTCCCATTTTACTTGATAACTTGTACATGGCATTTAAAAGATTAAAAAAGCATTTCATGTCCCTATCATTAAGATGTATATAAACATAATTCTTAAAGCCCTGAATCTATTAGACTTTGGCCAGTCTAGTCACCAATGCCTGAACATACAGAGGATGAAGCCAATAACTTTCTACAAAAACAAGCAAGAGCATTATGTTTATATCTAATGACAACCTTCTCACTGTCTTTCAAGGAATGATGGAGATACATGCATACTACAAGTTCCTAGCTAGAGAAGGGGGTAGAGAGAGGACAAAAAAAAAAAAAAAAAAACCAAAAAACCAACACACACCACACCACACCACTCCTTAACTGATGCTTCTCCTTTCACGTTTGGTCTAAAATAGTCATTATACAGGCTGAATTCTTGCAGATGCTACCTGACAAGCAGACTAGATCCCCAGTTACCGGGCTGCATGTACCCAGTTGCATGCAGTCAAGCATTTGAAATCCCTCTCGATGCTTCCAAGAGCAATGCAGCAGCTCTTGATCGCCTCCTACAACCTGGGCCAGTTTTACAGCTCAGAAAACAGATGTTTGCTGCATTCTAACTCTTTGCACTCTGCCAACTCAGACTGAATGCTTAAGAACTTGCGAGATGAGCACCACATGTATTAACTCTAGCTGCCAAGTAAGTGACTGAAGGGCAAGACATTAACATTCTCAGGTGACAAGCAGCATCATGAGCAAGAATGCCAGCGTCTTCATAACTACTGAACAGCCTCCTGCAGTCTTAAGCATAAAGTAGTAAACAATTTAAGTCAAGGTTCTCACAGCAACTGTAATTTATATTCAAATATAATTTTTTTAGTGGTTACCGTCATGCCTCTTCATGCCTCTCCTCCCACACTGTTGCCCCCAAAACCCTAATTAAAACTCAGTTAAAAAATAAACTCTCACACAAACCACAAAACCTCTTTGCACTGAAAGCCGTGAGCAGCAGGACGCAGCGTTAAGTTGGTTAACGTACACAATTTTCCCTTGGGTGGACATCTTGCAAGTTCAACGCCTTCCTCTAGGAAGTGCTTTATCATTAATTCTCATTTAGTTAACTCTTCTGGCATATACACAGGATATATGGTCTGATCACTTTTATTGGAACTTTTTCAAACTATGTAGGTCCTTGAATTTGCAAGCAGCTTTCATTCAAAGGCAACCTAAAGACTCTGGACAGAATTTTTTCAAATCATAACTGTAATAGAAGTAAAAGAATCAGCTAAAAATCAAATCCGTTTATCAGAATTAGAATACTAAATGTTCAATTACAACAGTTTGAATTCCTTACTGACACATCACGCATTTTTTTTCCTCCCTCAAGGCCTAAGTCAGGTCCAGAACAAGAATACTGACAGACTGAGAGGTCTGTCGCATTTCAGACCTTAAACATTAATGTTTAAAGAAAAATTAGTTTTTTGTCTTTTATTAAAATACATGTCAACAACAGGCAACTTCTCTACAGGCTTTATAATTCCTTAGAACCTTGGATAGTTTTGGTGGTTTGGTTTGGGTTGGTTTTGTGGGGTTTCTGTTGAAAGCAAACAATTAAGAAACTTTGATTTGCCCTGTGCCCCTCCAAGAAGTACACTTTATTTTGGAAAGTAAATTAGTGTCATTCAAACACAAGTGCAACTTATTTCCAAAATAAGATCAATAAGCTCCCAGGGATTTGGAGAAATCAAGCATCAGGAGCATTTTTTTTTTTTTAATTCCTAAATTTAAAAAAAAAAAATAAATCTGAGGATGGGTCAAGTCTCCCCATTTAGGAAAAGACAAGACTCTCACAGTTGAAGATGCTGTATTTTAGCTATTGCGCCTTGCTTTCCTCAGCACCCCTATGCTACCAGGTGAACAAACTCAACAAGAAATAGCTCAAGGTTCTGGAGGAAAGATGCAGACAGCAGAGAATACAAAGGTACTCAGTTTTCTTAAACAGTTACGAACACTTCATCGTGCAGAAGTATGTTCAGCAAATCATGCAGATTTATCCACACAGGGCAGCCATAAATTCAAAGAAACCTGCTCACAAAACCTCCCTGATGAACTCAAAATTAAGACGTTACAATTTATGGACACATTTTATTACTAGCTATTATTTTAATAATCCAGAATAGGAGACAAGTAATGAAGAATCTTGTCTTAAACAGTCTTCACATCAACTAAATGCTACAATGTTAACCAGTGCAACTAAGAAAACGATACCATTTAGCACCATAGATACTGGTTTTACATTAAAATGAATACAACTCTAACACTACCCTATTCTTTTGCTTGATATTGATGCAGACGTTTTAAGTTTTCTCTGTGTATAAAAGCATACTGTTCCAACAACGCACATGCTGTATCAAGACAAGGACGTGTTTGCACATTGTTACCGAATTTGAACAGGCTGTACTTAAATGCGCTTCAAGTAAGGCTTGTCAATCAAAAGTTACAACTTAATATCATCATGTGTTCATTCATAACCTTCCCCCTTTTAAATGCACTGTTACAGAAGTATTTATATCAGAAGGGACCTCCTGCGATCATCTATTTCAACGTCCCTGCTCAAGCGGGGCCAACTAGAGCCCATTGTCGACGACTGTGTCCAGTGTAATCTCCAGGAATTGTGGAGACTTTACAACCTGTCGGGGCAACCTGTTCCATTGTTTGAGCACCCTCACAGTAAAGAAAGTGGTTTTCTGTGTTCAGATGGAATTTCACATGTTTTGTTTTGTACCCATTGCCTCAGCTGTCAGTGGACACTGCGAAGGGTTTGCCTCCCTCTGCTTCATTCTCCTCCCATCCTCTATTTAACATACTGGTAAGATCCTTGCAAGCCCTCTTTTTTCTAGGCCAAACAGTCCCAACTCTCCTAGCCTCTCCTCATGTCAAAGATGCTCCAGCCCCTCCGTCATCTTCACGGCCCTTTGCTGGACTTGCTCCAGTGACCCTGTACATTTCTCACATTGGGGAGCCAAGAACAGGACACAGCACTCTAATATGGCAAATCCATGTAGAAGTACTGATTCTCATACATTTTCTCATAAAATCAGAATTAACTCATTAAAAAGTTTAAAGAGCACTTTGCAGAAGAAATTTGTGTTGAGCTGTCAACCAAGTTAAAAAGTATCTTACATGCCATAAATAAACAAAAACTTCTGAAATGTAACATTAGAAAAAGCTCTTATCCTGGCATTGCCGGACTGAAAGAAAAGTGGAAGTTCTGTTGAACTAAGAAGGATCAATACTAGTACATATAAAATTCACTACCCCTTCTGAAGAAAGAGAAATCTTTCTTCTATTGTCTTTATCAAATGGCAAAGGCAGCAAAACAGGCACAATTCCTAACATACAATGGCACCACTTCAAACCACGGGAACTTGTGCTACCATTTTCTACTTCTTAGAAAACCACCTTCTAATGAAGCTTGTCTTTCTTTACAAAATTGTACTTTAAAAAAAGGACAATGCTTTAAGGTCATCAGAAGTAACTGATACCACCGAAAAACAGATGTTAAGTAGTACTGATGCAAAGAAACAGTATGAATTGGATTTGTTTATGCTATTAAACAGAAACTTCTAGCCACTGTACAGTTTTTGTCAGACTGCACAGGTCTATTATTCCCTTAAAATAAGCCTCATTAGTGTTAATAAAAAGAAACCTACAACAAGGAAATTGGACTCCCTCAACTGATAATTTAGGAACTCTACTTATTAGCATCTATTTGTAACATGCTGCTAGAAGTAATTATTTACACCCAGGAGCATTTTAGTTACTGCTTCTTAAAAAGGCAGAAGGGTTTGCTTAATTTTCTAATTACATTATCCAGACTAGACAATTTCCACATTCTATCATAAGAAAATATCTGATGTTTTCTACCAGTAAAAGAACTCAATACTCACTTTATTCTTTTATTCAGAATGCCTTTATTGTAGTACCTAAAGAATCAGCTTAGAATGCCTTGCCTGAAACATAACTGGAGATGCAGAGCAGAACAGGAATTCTGTAACAAAAGCTCCAGTTGTGCAGCATAAACAGAGAACAAACTCTGATGACACACACAGGATAATCAGTAAACTCTCAAGGCCATGTGGAAGACGATGGAAGAATTTACAGAATGTTATAAAGAGCACGTAAAAAATCCTGGAAATAAATCAAGAAACACAGAAACCCAACAGAAGTCAAGAACACGATACAACACACACAAAAAAATCCAGCAGCAAGGTTGTTACTCTTGTAATTTAAGTGTTATAATGAAATTATTGTGATATGTACTTACCACACTGCAGTAAGTAGTTTCAGGTGAAGTGACACAAAGCTAAAACTAAATTCTGAAGACATTTCTGGAACCAGCATTTATACTGGCCCACAATCCAGTCAGAGATCTAGCTTGAAGTCAAGGCTTTGTAGCTCTTGAGAACAACGATAAACTGTTTATTGAATGAGATGCAGAGTGAAGGTGAGAAAGCTACAAATAACTTTGAGTTACCCAAATGCAGTCTCAGAAAGCAGCACATGGCAGAAACAAGACATGCCAAGTGAATCCAGCAAGAGCAGGGAAAAACTCAACCAAGACATGAAGTATCTTTGAGATGGAGTTTACCCTAAAAGCACTCTTATCAGCAACAATCAGTTTATTAGATTCCCAAAAAGGGCATGCGATGGGTATATGCCCATCTCATAAGTGGGTGGTTCAAGAAAAGCTTGTATTGATCCTATTGTCTCAGGTGTTCAAAAGAATGAGTGCAAAATTACAGGTACACGTAATAAGCATGAACAGGGAGACAAAGTGTCACAGGGGCAAAGTAGAACGCACTTATCACTCACTGAAGAGATGTAAAACCAAGCAGATTTTTTCCTTCTGGAACGTTACTACAGCCGTAGGAGGAGAAATAGAGGAAGTGGTAATGTACTGCTGTACAAACTGAACACTGATGTGAAGTTTCAGCACAAACAAGTAGGGATTCCCCCAATTCTGCTGCTGAACCCCATATTACACATTAAGATCTCCAGAAAGGAACAGTCTTTTACTACATGTTTCTTTAATGCTCACAAAAGTTCCAAGCTTGTATTGCAAGATGTAACTTTTTTTCATCTGGAAAAGTATATACAGGCACATCCACAAATATACATTTCTCAAGAATTTCATTTCTTGAAACAAGACTAGTTATTCCTCCATCTCTTTCTGTAGCTATTCCTAAAAGGGTGAAGTAAAACTAAGGGAAAATACAAGCCTTAAGTAAATTCTCATATATATTCAACAGGGATTACAAAAAACAATTCAAAGGCCTCTAGGCTCTGGAGCCATATCTTCTACATCAACTACACTCAGCAGGTGAAAATCATTGTCTACATGATTTTGGTGGCCAGACAATCGGGTGGGGGGGGTGGGGCAGTGTTTTCTTTTTGGTTTTGTTGTTTTGAGGTGGGTTTGTTAATGTTTTAACTGAACTTTAACTGAACATCTTCCATACTCTCAATATAAAGACCATTTAAAAATCACATTCCATAGCCTATTATAAAATGCTTTAGGTATGTCACTCCTTGCAAGGGCTAGTCCCAATCTGAACGTGTGAAAAGATGAGAAAGCTTTTTTCTTTTATCTCAGAAGAAAACCCCGAAGAGAAGTTATGTATGTTTTATCTTGTTTCTGAAGAATATTCTCCTACCTGAAAACAGTCAACATCAGGTAACGAGTCAAGACTCCTGAAGTGGTGAGTTGTTTTAGATCTTTTCTACAGATCTTGTGATACTGACAAAAACAGTTACAGATAAGCCCAAAAAAATAAGCTAATAGAAAAGAAGTATAAGATTTTATTCTGATTCAAAGAATTTTCTGCTCCTACCTTTGGAAGATTTTGACATAAAATGGCCATATAACAGTAGGGGGAAAAAAGAGGAACAAAAGCATCTTAGGTAGCTGCCTTGCTTTCCAATGCCACAAGTCTATAGCATAAATTACATGCCATTATATAGCCAGACCCAAGCTGTGTCTAAGCAAACATCAGTTGGCCATAACTAGAGCCAGTCACCAACACAAACACACCTACAGTACGCACAACTGGATTACATCATGCACTGTGATGTGGCACATCATGTCACCACATACACAATTGCTGCCCCACCCACTGATACCACAAAAAGCCCTTTACAACAAGGGATTGAGATTATCAAGGTTCATCAGAATCTTAGTAACAATGGAGAACCAACCTAGCCCGAGGCGACACCTAATACTGTCTACATTTCCCACTCACTGTGACATGGTGCGCAAGGCACACCTCAAATTACAGGTTTTCCATTCTGCAACTCTAACTTTTCTTTTTCTTTCACTTTTCTATTTAGAGAGATTAGCACTGCAGGATGTTAACCTGTGAACTCAGTCCTTCCTCTTTAAGTGGTGACTACTTTCACAACCGCTCAAGAGCATGATGTCCTAAACAACAGATAAGCAATAAAAATACTCTTGAAAAGTGTAATGATACAAAGTCAGTTTGCTTTATTTTCCACAGGCTAACGTTTTCTGTTCCCATTCAATTATTTCAATGCTTTAAATACAACATTCGGTCTCTTTCAATAAACTGTGATATATTTTAACTAGTTCAGAAATCTGAACCTAATCAGTTCGTTACAAAGAAAATACCAAGATCAGCATAAGCAAAGAAATGACAGCAGCAGCCAGAAAATACTGCCTGAAGAAAAGCTATCGAGCACAAGTCAGGAAGAAAAAGCAAGGAGTCACAAAGAAAAGCTAACCTCCTATAAAAAAAAAAAAAAAGGGGCTGTGTGCGTTGATCATGAAAGTACAAATTTTTTTAAGCATGGGTCTATATTGTGTGTTCATATTTTGTAGCTACAGGAGCAAATTTTTGCAGAGAATTTTATAAAATGCTGCAGTAGTAAAGTCATGCAAAGTGTTGATAAATTCAAAGACACGTACGCCTTGGTAACAAAGACACAGTAACAGAAAACAAGCAAGGTCCAATTATTTCAGAGACCAAAACAAACAAAAAACCCCTTAATTACACTTATTTGAAGCTAAGCTCCAGATAGGAGATTGCAGGATTCCAGGGGCAGGGGGAGTGGTGGGCGGGGAATAAAAAAAGTCATACTGAAGAATTTGATCCCCTTTGCAAAACGGATATTGGTTTTTTTCCACTCTCCTGAGGTTTGCGCCAGGTCAAGAGCATTCTTTGCTAGCACATTATTTTTACAATTCTAGATCCCTGAATGATTTTGCAGCTGATTTTTTTTTTTGCCCTGCATGTAAGACATCATGCTGGTTTATCCATCTAACAGAAGCGTAAATTGGCACTACCACTAGTAAGCCTCTTCACCAGTAAAAACAAGTAGCCTGCACTCTCAATGTTGAAGTTTACTTCAGAATGGAAAGAAGTACAATTGTTTTTCCTTTACCATAACATTACACTGCATTACATTAACGTACTGAATCCTTCACCACCACCAGACCTACAAGATGTAGAATAGATCATGGGATAGAAGAATCCTGAATCTGCGCTTACTGAAGCAGTAACTAACCTTCCCATACTGTAAGCAAATCCTCCTTCAACTATTAACAAAAATGAACCTCCATAAAAGAGAAAAAAATAAAAAAATTCTTAACATGGGCAACAGATTGCAAACTGCGATTGTATTTTTTACATTAGGAAGGGTGATACAACTTCAAGACAGTAAAGAATTAAAATAATTTTATATCTTTCATTTACAAAGCATTACTTGCCATATAGGAATTGGAATGTCCACTGTCACAATTTAAGCTGTTCACTACTTCAAAACAGGGTTTGAGTTTTGAAGAGCATTTTTGCTCATGAGATCCCAAAAACCATTTCTCATGTTGACTGCAATCTATTTCTGAATTGAGGAAGCGGTGAGCTTTTCAGCAGGAGGTTGGGAGAGAAGCCTCCAGAGATCCTTTCCAGCCTGAACTACTCTACAATTTTATTACTAAAATCAGCTGTTACAGAATCAAAAGTGACTACTGCAAAAAGCACAATTTATTTTAATGACATTGCTTTGTATTACTGTAAAGCAGAGAAAGCAAATCTCAAGAATAAGAGTTAGAAAATATAACACCCAATTCTACACAGCTCCTAGCACGCCCTCAGACAACTGCACAAAGTCATGAAGATCAGTGTTTAGACAGGAAAATTCTGTTTCTCCTTAGCACCGTAAAACAACTTGAGTATCTGTCCTGTTTCGTAGTGACAATATTCACATATAACTTGAGATAGAGAAGAGACATTACAGTAGAACTGCTTGTGATTCGGCAGATAACTGCCAATGCTTATAGATTCTACAGAGTTTCAATAAATAATGCAGTAAAAGAATTTAAGCACTGAAGATTTAAATTATTTTCATCCTCTGTCCTACACTTATGTTTTATGCTATCAGGCAAAAAAATCAAAAATGCTAAAATATATTCAAGATTTCAGATACAAATCTTACAAGAAAGTGAGGATTAAGCATTAAAATTTTTAAACTACACCGTTTCAAAATTGTTTAGCTGACTAAACAATTTGACACACAACAGTAAATTCTTGCAAGAGAAATTAATTAACTTTTTAAAGTTAAGCTCTGGACTCTTCAACTTCTTACTAATTGTTTTGACCAAGAATTACAAAGAGCAAAGGTAGCCAACAGCAGACTTCAACAGAGGAAGCAGTAGTTTGTTCCACCTATCAATGTTCTTTGTCTCCTTGGCTATGACGATGCTGTTTCAGATCAGTCAAGCGTATTTTTCATGCAATACATGATTCTCATTTTCATCTCCCTCCTAAATATATGCCCCTCTAATGAGGGGACTCCAAGGCAAACCTTCTGTTCACTCCATTCTCTTAAGAAAACCAGTCAACTTCCATTTCAGCGTCTTACTGTATGCGATGCGTGTGTAACAGACTGCAGCAGCAATGGTGGCAACACAACAAGTTTCAAACCACGTGCATTCTTGCTTGTTGCGTACACACAGCAGTTAAAACACACACTAAAGTGTTAAAAACAGAAGGCCGCTGAAGAGCTTCAAGAATGAGATGTTCTGCTGTTCAAATGGAGCAGAAGGAAAAGAGCGAGTTGAAAAGTTCTGGTCTGAAGGTAACCTGGTTGAAACAAAACTCAAGACAATTTTTAGACAGAAACCTCTTAACCACAGACAGTAGTCTACTATTTTAATACCACATGTCCAGTCAAGTGAGTCCCTGTTCCACACCAATGGTACCGGTGGTTTTTATTCTGTTAATTGCATCTTTCAAAGAGGGTGATGGAGGAAGGAAGCAGCTTTTTTTTTTTTTCTTCCTTAAACCTACTAGAACTTTCCCAAAAGGCTAGAGTCAGCCTTCCTTAACAAGAAAATGTTTCAGTTTCATTTATTAGCATTCCTGGATGAAAGAAAGAGAAACATTCTGGTGAGAAGTACCCTCATCAGAGAGCTATAAGAACATGTTTAACTTTAGGTAGTCTTGCAAGGAACAGGGAGTTGGACTCGATGATCCTTACGGGTCTCTTCCAACTTGAGATATTCTACTAACTCTAACAACCCTGTTTAATATTACACAGTATAAAGCAATTTTCATTGCATCTCAAGATGTCGGGACTGTGCTTAACTTATGGCTGCAGCCCTCAAAGGAATTACTTATAAAAACCTTATGAGCTTTATAGTCATGCTAACTGGACCGGCACATGTCAAGTTTCTTTTCTCATCAAGAAACTTCAGAAAATATCCGTCAATTTATGCGCCATTACCTCAACGTGCTCGGTTTTTCTACCCAAAGTACCTCCAGCAGCTCTCTTCAGAGGAACTTCACTCGAGTAAGACACTTCCAGGTATTACTAAGCACTGAATAACACAGTTTATGAGCATACAATAAAACTAAACATAGGCTGCAGCTGAACTGCTATTTTAGGCAGGTAAATCGACTGAAGACTCGCACGGGGGCCAGGTTAAGCATATTCTAGAAGCACAAAAGCAGCCAATCCTCCAGCAGATGATGACTCGTCATAAAACACGACCGACCGCTCACCTAGAGGTGAGCACCAGAGACCAGGCGGCGACACTTCTGCAGAACGGCCCGCACTTCACGCAGGCCAGCGGGGACGTTCACGGGGCTGAACCTGCCCGAGATACCGGCAGCCTAAAACCCAACCCCGTAGCGAATCCGAGGCACGTACTTAGATTTATTTATTTATTAGAGGAGACGGCGGAAGGAGCGGAGGCCGCCTATGGCGCCCAGCGGAGCTCCCCGGCGGCCGTTACCTCGCCGGCCGTTACCTCGCCGGCCGCCCCCCTCCGCGCCAGGGCAGCGCAGCAGCCAGCCGCCTCCCTACCCCTATCCCAATCCCAGTCCCTCCTTCTCCTCCTCCTCCGGCCGCCTTTCCCCTCCTCTGCCCCGGGGAGGAGGCGAGCCCTCCCCGCCGCTGTACGAACACGCTCTGCCGGGCACGGCCCCGGAGAGGGGGAACCTGACGGGGCCCTCCCCTTGCCGGCACCGCAGCCCCCGGGCCGGCAGCGGGCGCCGTGCGTGCGGCGGGCTCGCCCCTCCGCTAACGGGGGCGGCGGGGGCAGGTTTCAGCGCGGAGGGCAGGAAAGGAGAAAGGGGAAAGCGAGCGCCGGGGAAAGGAGGAGGAAGGCCGGGACGGGGGCGGGGGGGGGCCAGGGGATGCTGCCGCGCCGACACGCCCCGCCGCCCGCCCGGCAAATGGGGCTCGGCGCAGGGGGCTGCGCCGGGAGAGCCGTCGGGGAGGGGGAGGGGGAGGAAGCGAGGCGGCAGCTCCCCCGCACAATGGCCGCCCGCCCGCCCTCCCCCCCTTCCTTCCTCTCTCTCTCTCCCCCTCCTTCCCCGAGCTCGGGCTGCCGCATCCCCGCCGGAGAGGCGGCCGCCAGGCTCCGCGAGGCGCCCGGCCTTCCCCTGTACCTGCAGCGTCACCTCCTCGGGTCTCCAGTGGGGCCGCAGGCGGCGCAGGAGCTGCAGGGCGCCCTGGCGGCAGCCGGGCCCCTCCCGCTCGCTGACAGTGATGTCCAGCTTGGGCACCTCCGGGGAGCCGGGCGGGACGTGGATGTAGTTGGACATGGCGGGCGGGCGGTCGCTCGGACGGGACGGGAGGCGGCGCGGGGAAGGCGACAAGGGCGGGCGGCTCTCGCTGAGCGTCTCCTCCGCGGCGGAGCCGGCAACTGAGGGGGAAATTTCCACTTCGGCTCTCGATAAAGCGGCTCCACC
Organism: Chionis minor; assembly: GCA_013398295.1. NCBI lineage: Eukaryota > Metazoa > Chordata > Aves > Charadriiformes > Chionidae > Chionis > Chionis minor. The sequence continues at coordinate 594,206 of VZSF01010935.1, forward strand.
TCCCCCCTCCCTTCTCCTCTCCCCTCCCCTTCCCGGCTGCGGCGCGGAGCAGCCTGGGAGAGCGGGCGGGGCCCGGCCCGCAGCCTCCGCCCGCGGGGCTCACCTGCCCGCCGCCCCTCAGCCGCACTCCCGCCGCCGCGGTCCGTGGGGCAGCCGGGGAGGGGGGCAGCCGCGAAGCCGGGAGAGCGCCCCCTCTTTCCTTTTCCCCTTCTCCCCCCCCCTGGCCGCCGCCCGCTCCCGGAGCGAGCGGGGCGTGAAGGAATGCGGCCGCCGCCCAGCCGAGCGAAGGACTTTTTAATCGGGTTATCTACGGCGGTTAATTTTTGTCTTCGATTTCTGCGCCAAGGCTTCGCAAAGCTTCCCACCCACTCCCCCGTTCCCCTTGCCCCGTTCCCCTGCGGGCTGTGTACCCGCCGGCCGCCTCGCTCCGCTTCCCAGTTTCTGCCAGTCGGAGTTTGGTACCGCCTGTGGTCCCTGAGAGCACTGGGAAAGGATCACGCTACACACCTGCCCTGATTTAGACATCTCGTAAAGATCATCCTTTCCACGAGCAGTACAGATTTTTTATTTTTTTTTTCTCCCCACACACCCCATTTTATACTGGAAAAACCTTACCTTGGAGTTATTTTCAGCCCCCCAAAAAAGAGCCCAGGCTATACCACAGCATTTTACCAATAAAATAAAAAAAGGAACAAATGATCCTGTCTGTCTTCTTTTTTTTAGAAATATTTTGATGCTACCCCTAATGCTCCTACAAGTGCCTGCCTCATCCTCTGGTCTTCCCACGTAGACTGTAACATTGAAAGCTCAAGGAGTGCCTCTTATAATGCAAGTTTATTAGGTTAGCTTAAACCACAAAAACTGCACAGATGGAATAATGGCCGGTCTCTTCCCTGAGAAGCTGTTACCCTAAACAGACCCAGGTCAGGGGAAAGGGGCATAACTTTGTGCTCAAAATGAACAGCGTCAGGAGGGAAACCGCTAGCTCTACAGGTTTAGTTCTTGAGAATCCATTTCATGTGTTCCTCTCCAAAAGTGCAGCGCATTAATAACCTTTCCACTGTGTCATCTACCTGTGAAAGTGTCTTGTCTTTCACCAGGAATTGCTGTAGTCACCAAAGGGTTTTGCATGACCTCACTATGTCAGTACAATACCACTTCCATTCCTATTATTTCTGTTGAACTCCTCACCTTATCCCAATATTTCTTCTTCGTTCACTCACCTGGATGCCTTTCCCCTCAGACAGGAATAAACATTTGGAATAGCCTGTCAACAATTTTTCAAGTAATTTGCTTCCTAAATTTTTCTTCTCTCATTCCTCAAGATCATTAATCTTAGTATTCTCTTCCAGCTAAACTTTGTTTCAGACCAAGTGTTTAAAATCTTGAGAGCCAGGAATCTATAAGAGTTCAATAAACAAAATTTCCTTCTGTTGTATTTTAAATGAAAATGTAATGTTTATGGGTTGGTGTTATTAGTGTAAACATGTTATTCTATATTTACAGCCTTTTTCTATCAAGGATTAAAAGGGTAAGAATACGGGGGTCTGAACCAAATTTCAAATGTCATAAAATTTCCAGATCTAAAGGTTACAGCTTGAGTACATTTCTAGCGGTAATATGCTTTTGGCTTGTCTTTGTTTAAATCTGTTCACTAGAAGAAACTCTTTCAAGTTTTATAACCCGCTTTCTTGTGATTTTGCGTCTGTCATATATATATCGACTCACCACTTTCTTAAAGTCTTTCTCCATCTCACCTGATTGGACCTACCCATTTCTTCCATTAGCCCACTGCACTTTTTCTTCTTTAAATGTAGGGACATTTTGAAAGTTAAACCCTTTTCTTATTTGAAAAAAGATTTCTTTAAACACACTCACCTTTATACATTGTTCAGTCCTATAAGTTAGTATTACCATAGTAGCGTGATATCACTCTGTCTGATCAAGCATGTGATACATGGTGCCCTCTGCTTCTGCTCCAGCAGTTTGGTAGATGATAAACTAAGTCTTATTTATGGATTAAGGGCAAAGTGACATTTTTGTTGAAATAAAATGTCAAAGGTTGAATGCTCCAGCCTCCGTATGTTGAACTCGACAAGAACTGGTCTAAACAGAGATTCAATCTTGCTAATGTTGAACATAATACTCCTACCAGAAGCTTTCAGTTGTTAACTCTGAGAAGCCTTGCTAAGTTACCCGAGTCTGAGTAGATTTCCAGAAGTTGGCTGTGAGTATGTTTTAAAGGGGGGGAAGTTGGAGTAGTCATCATGCTTAGACTGCTGTGGAATCAAGGGAACTGAACTTCTGCCTACTAAATACTTATCAAATAGATGAAAGAACCAAGAACACTTAGGCAGTTGCACCTTCATCTTTCTGGTCAAGGTATAGACACATCCTTTTTGCTTGTCCTCATGGTGCATCGGGAATTCTCAGTTCCTGTTTTAAAACAGTTCAATAGAAGTTATAGCTAGCTACTCACCCTGTATCCTTTCCTTTTTACCTTTTGTTTCCTGCAAATATTTGCTGTCTTTAAACCAAACCCTAGAAAACACTTTCTGAAGACCAGGACTCTTTCTCAAGTTTCCAAGAATGTTTTTTTCCTTTTCGAAAAATTCATTTTCCTTTTTCTTTCCACCCTCCTGACACCTGTGCCCTACAAACTGTGAAATTCATGAAAAAGACCTGCAGTGGGTTCCTCACAGGCTACAAAGCGTTCAGGTCAGCTGCAGACTTGTTCTTAGAAAGACCTGGTATTACATGATGTAAGGGCTCAGGAATAAAGAGAATGTGTTTTCTCTTCATGATTGATATTTTTGTAGGTACCCCCTACTAAATCGAAGGCATCCTAAGGCTGACCATCCACGTACACAACATGGAATTGAAGAAAACAGGGTGCTTTAGTTCTCTCCCAGGCCTGTGCTCTACCAGGCACTCTGGGTATTGACAACATACAGCCTGTCTGACCTTATCCTCACTGTTTTGCCATTCGCTTTCCCTTCTTCCACTAATCAGAAACCCGGTTGTGCCATTTCGTTTGTTCTTAGATTTTTCACCTTGCCTTTAGGTCAGTGCAGGATGCTTTATAAGCTCTTAAATAATAATAATAAAAAAGCTCAAAGGAAAGAGCAACATCAGGCTCAGAACCAGTTTTAACTTCCTAGGTGCGGTTCTCCTGGCTACTTTCCAAACCCAGTAATTCAGTAATTGCTTTAGAATAACTCAGTGCATAAATGTGACTATAAATGGGAAATGTACCCCTTCTAGCCATAATTAATTTTAATAACATTTGGCATAGCAGAGAGTCTCAGAATACTTTCTATTGTCCTAATCTCACAAATGCAAAAATTGAGTCATCAGAAGGTTAAACCTGCCATTAGACCAGCCAGTCACCAACCCTGGAAACAATTTTTGACTTCCAATCCAGTCCTTTGATTGTAGGCTTTCTTCAGTGCTTTAAAGAATGTCATGTCTGTTGATTATCCAGCATGTATTACTCATGTCAAGACGAATCACATCTCTGCACACACAGTGTTAAACTCTAATACAACTCTTATATTTATTTATTTATTATATCGATTTTTAAAGTGCCTGGTGCCCTAGCATCCATATTGATTCACCAGCAACAATTCTCAACACACAAAGTTGATAGTTCTGTCATATGTTTATTGTACTCTGTAAACAGATTTAATTTTAATCTTGGTGAAGACTAGCTTGAAATAGATTATTTTATAAAAATCTTGACAGTTTACAAATTTCCTGAAGATGGATACGGCTTGGTATGTTGCTGGAATGGTAAAAACCCTTCTCTTGTGCAAGTTGCTTGACAGAATAACAGGTTATAGCTTTTTCAAGTATATTTTGAAAGACACATAAGATAGCGAAGTAAAAGCCTGAATGCTCACTACAGTTTTATGGATTGATTTTCTAGTAGGCTACCAATTAGTCACACCCATTTGACACATTCCATGTGATAACCTCGTTCCTGATTATCTAACCCCTATTTTTTTCCAACATGGGAGTGGTGCGGTGCATAAGGTAATGTGATAACAGATGTGATTACATGTGAAATAGCCTAGCTGTATCCAGCCCTTCCAGCTTTTCACGGTTTCACCTGGAAACCTCAGAAGGTTTCTAGTGGAAGCCTGGACATCTGTGACAATGGCCTTGGTTACCTCCAAGGCTCCTTCAGGTGAACACACAGGTGTCTTCCCTATGTGCTGTCCCTGGCTGCCTTGGGTAGTTACCTGGTCACCCATCCTGCAGGAGATCTAAGCAAACTAAGTAAAACACTTAAACGTGCATGTTATTTAATCTGTTCAGTGAAGAGACAAAACCTGACAAAACCTGCTTAAGTCAGGCTTACGCTTAAGCAGGTGCTTAATCAAAATGTGCAGCTTAGCAAGGAATTCTGCCATGTCTCCATACTGGTGGAGCTAAACTGTACTTTTGCTTAGGGCTATTTACAAAACATTATAGCTACTGGGTATAAAGAAAGAAGATAAAATCTTTGTGCTAATTAAACTACTCAAAATGGTATGTTAGGTTAAATAAAAGAGTACAGAATCATAATTAAGGCCAGTGTCTGCATTTATTTTACTAGACACATCTGTATCTTAAAATATGAAGAGTAATTACAAGTTGACTGATCCTTGACTGAACTTGAACTGTACATGTGTCCAATGATTTACCATATCCTGGTGTTTTTCTCAAGGGCAACAAATGCACATACTGTACAAGTACCCAAAAAGAGTCTACTTAAGCAGATTTAGGATGCCTTGCATGCAAGAATAAATTAACCTGCAGCCATATAAGAGAAGGATTTTAATAACTTTTATACCTTCTAGAAATTTAAGCTTTTCTAACATTTTATTGACTAATCAAACATCCTCCTGTGAAGAAGTTACATAAACCTCAGCAATCTGAAACATTCTCTGTGAACAAAGATAATTAAATGTTATGCAAGCTTGTAAAAGAAACCTAGAAGACTTTTTCTTATTTTTAAGGTACTATCAGAATGCCATTCTGTATTCTCCAGTGACATCTCTAATCAATTTTATAGCATAAAAAGCATGGGGGGAGTTAGCTGAACTAAATTAAAACAATTAAAAAATGTGTACAGAATTATCTTGAGAGACTGAGAGTATCGTTATCACACATAAATGATTGCCAATTCACATTCAACCTGAATCAGTAATAAAGAAGGAAAGGCAAAGAAGGGTGGCAAAGAAGGGAGACGAGATCGAGAAGGGGAAGGAAAGAGCAGGAAATGGTTGTCATTCTGTGTCAACGAGAAGAAATTACTGAACTAATCTTCCTCACAAAAATACCATTCACAGCAACTTTCTTGGTAATTTCAAGAAGCCAAGGACTGAAAAAAACATAGAAATTATGCAGAAATTATGTGGCTTTCTCGTGCTTATATCTGACTCCTTTACATCAGGTTGATAGATATTCAGGACGACTCTAGTCCTTGCATCCTTTCCATGAGTATTCAAGCTTGTGTGCCAAGACCTACACACCCAGGAGACTCCAAGCTGGATGCTTTATTTTGGTGCCCCTGCGTGCATCTTTGCCTTACTTCCATCCTTGTTTGTAGTATGTTTCTTACAGAACTAAGGTTAACGTGACCAGACTTTATGTCTGTCCTCCCTTAAAAAACTTGAGGGGGAGCAACTTTAGAATTTCACTGGGACTTTCAATCCCAAAGATAGTTTTAACTCCTGTAACTGGGAATTGCTGAACAAACGGAAGGAATCACTCTTATTTCTCACTGAAAGAACGGGTAGTCGAGCTAAGCTTTTATCCATTTTCTTGCTGTTGATGAAGTAGCTTGTTTGGTTTACGTCTCTGTACTGGTGACTTCTCAGCTGGGTAGAAGGGAGTGGTCCCTTTGCTTTTGAAAGGTGCATAATCCCAGTTTCTCTGGATTAAAATTGACTAGCATAACCCAATTTAGTACCTCCTGCTCAGACTTGGCCTCTTTATTTTGATCCCCCTGCCTTGGTTCTCATGTAGTGCTCTCATGCTTCCATCCTTTTCTGGTGGTAGAGTGGAAGCACTTAGCTCCTTAATGGACTTGCTGTGTCCGAAGAACAAGGAACAGAACCCCAAATTAGTCCATGGCTCTGCAGTTGTTTGCCTTTCCAGGGCTCTTCTTTTTGTTCTATAAGAGACACCCTTCTTTTTGTTTGTGGTTTTGGTGTGTGTGTCCCCCCACTGTCTTTTGAAACTTTCTGGTTTTAGCCGATTCCTATTTCTCTGTGGCCGTCTTCTTTTGTTGTATACCAGCCTGGTTAAAATCAGTTATGCCGGAGGAGCAGACCTTTGAGCAACCCGTTCACCTTCCATTGCCGTCACCAGGAAAACCGCCGTTTACTTCATTAGGAGCCAAATGAAGTGAAACAGGCTACGTACGTCTGTACGGTCACATGAGCTTGGATTAAAGTTCAGAGCGGAGCGCGGCTCCGTCACCCCGCACCCAGTGAAGCTGCCACATTCCAGTTCCACCCACCCCTCGGGGTGCAGCCCGGCCAGAGGTACCCTGGGGGCCAGGGGCTACGGTGGGTGCCCCCAGGGTGACAGGGCAGGGCTCATCCCACAGCCCCAGCCGAGGAGGAGGAGGGCAGGCTGGGCTGAAAGGGGGTCCTGGGGAGGCTGGGCAGGGGCCGTTACAGCCCAGGAGCACCCCAGGACCTGGGGCAGCCCCCCCTGGTTCCATCCTGGAGCAAAACCACCCGCTCTCAGGGGACTAGAGGAAAAGCAAACCTGACCTTCAGAGGGCCGGACTCCTATTTCCATTCTGAACCTGCAAGCTGTACGTCACCATCTCCGGCTGCTTTTGGGAGGACTACACATTTTTCAATATTTTTTCTTTCATTATTTATCCTAAAGGTTTTATTTACTCCTGAGGCGTTGAATCTGAGGGGGTTTGCCAGAGAAGTACAGTGGGCATAAGAGCAGAATGGCTCAGAACAGCCTGATATTTAACCATAGGCTGTAAATATCTTTTACAGACTTCTCTGCTTGCAACTGTTGCTAAGCATGGGAAATTACTGAATTAGCTTCATTTGTATTTTTGTTGAGGGAGAGCTTGGAAGATTAATTAATTAAATTACATTTCAAGTTTAGGGATAATAAAGCTGTGTATCCCCATGGGAAAAGTAAAACGATAATACGATAAAAAAATAAAAAATCCATTATAATAAACCGATTAGCGAACACACCAAGGGTAAAAGGGCCAAAAACTTTGCCAAAGTCGCCGTTTTACCCTCCATAGGGTTGTAGGGCTGAGCAAGCAGAGCCGGAGGACTGCGGAGGGGGGAGGAAAAGAGCCCCTGGCCAGGCTCCTGCCAGCTTGGGCAACTAGTGGCCAGCCAGCAGGAGGGGAGGCAAGGCGAAAGGTTGCACCGGTTGCCACCACAAGAACATCGTGTCTTACCAGGAGCTCCCAGCGCAAGTGTTGAATTCAGAGTTCAAGTTTTATCAAAACGCCTTGAAAAGAGAACTGGAAGCCTCACCGCAGCGTAAGCAAACACGTATTCTTAATCATTACCAGCTTTCCCAGACTCTCGTTTCCTTCTCATCTTCTGCGAGCGCACTGCGTTATCTGTGCGGCAGAGTCAACGCTGCAGTCTTTACGCTTCAAGACGTGACAACGTTTCTGCTTTGTTTGAATCCGCAAAGCTTTTAACATGTAAAAAGGAAAGAATATTCATTCCGGCTTCCCCCCCCGCAAAGCACCAGAGGTGCGGAGTAATGCCTCTGGCTCTCTCCCACACGCTGGAATTTTGCATTTCTATGTCAGCTGGGCCTCCCTGCCCGCAATCCCTAAAGGCTGAGCTTCCCCGAGAGCGCACCAGAAAAATCTTTTGCAAGTGGGTCGCGACTGCAGCATTTTTTGGTTTCACTGCGATCCGCCCATCTTCTGCCTCAGTGTTACTCTGAGATTTAATTTTGAGCTTGACTTCAAGTTTCTAAGTGAACAGCATTCTTTATTCTTTTCTCTCTCCTTTTTATTTTTTAATTTTTTTTTTTTTTAAGATACTGTTTTCCCTGGTATTCATTACAATTGGCTGTGCTTCGAGTATGTCAGGAGCTTAGTCAGCTGTTAGTGCAACCCAGACTTGTTTTTCTTCTTTTTATCCCTTTCATCCAGCGGAAAAAGTTTCCTGCTGCTCTCCCCACTGATATTTGATATCCTGTCTCCAACTGATGCACGTCTTTAACTTTTAAAGAACAGCATGTCAACTAGCTCTGTTAATTATCACTCATTTTGGGTTTGGCTTTTTTTTTTTTTTTTAATTGCGAGATTATTTTGGAGGTGTTACTTCTCAGGGGAATGACTTTTTTCTAATGCAACTCCCTTTTCTGTAATAATAATAATAAAAAAAATCACTTTCTCATGCTTTGCAACAATGTGTTTATTTAATCTACACAATTAAAGGAATGCTTAGAGTAAGCAAAGCAGCCAGTCAGCAGCTTTTCTGAATGTCTGTTACAACTAATATTGTAATGCAAAAAAGTAGGGAACTTTAGAGATATTTTGAGTTTCTCTTGAAGCGGTTTACATTCCAATAGGTTTTCCTGATAATCATCTTTTCCTCCTCTTTTTTTTACCAGAAATAATCTTTCTGGCACCAACAGCAACTGCCTACATTGGAAAGAAACAGTGGGAAGCCATTACTATGCAGTTATTGATCACGTAATCGTATGTATCACTAAGAGCCATGCTAAAAGCTGTCCACTGGTCTTTTTGCTATGAGTAAATGACAAAAACATTTCCAAAACCTTATTCATTGAACATTGAATTCCCTCCTTACCTTTACAAATATTTGTTTCCCATTGTCTTTGGGAACAGGAAGCTTTAAGTGGTAGAAAAACACAACTATACAGAAGCAGAAATGCTGAAGGAATGTTTGAAAGGTAGATCGATAGATCCCACAATCACATGGATTAATTGCCCAGAATTATGTATTTATAAAAATACCTGCAATACCATTCATAGATCCTTAGAGGTGGACAAATGGAACTCATGAGATAGCTCTTCTGTGACGGTCACTTCTAGTTCAATAAATCATTGTCTTACTTTGCTTTGTTAAGTGGCATAAAGTCATTGGCTCAAGGTCAACTCCTATGTGATCTCTAAAGTGTCCCCAAACCAGCTCTGCCACATCCTCAACCAGATTTTGTCTTACAAGCCAGTACCACACATGGACCTGTGATCAAGAAAGTAGAATAAATCACGACGTCTGAACCTTCACAACCTGTAAAAAACCCCACCACCACCAAAAACCAAAAAGACAAACAAAAAACCACCTTTAGAATCCCTATGATGAATTTAAGGCCACACTTTATTTGTAGTTCACTTTCTGCCAGTCAGGAATTTACTTTTCTTCCACCAAGGAGGAAAACTTTTCCACCAAGAAAAGTTCTCCTTAATCATGTGTATACATAAAAGTTGATGCCAGAAACCAAACCTCTGGCAGAAAATATTTTTTTTCCTACAATAACAACATCTCCCGTGCTTACTTTTCTGTAAAGCAAACTCTTTAATTGCTTCCAGAAATATTCTGGGTTTCTGCTCTTCTCTGGTGTATTTCAACTTTCCCTTTTCCCTTTTCCCTCTTTGTGGTGTTTTTCAGCATTCTTTCCTCAGCTAGCAGCTCAAATCTGATCCTCATAATTCACTAGATGTTTCCACAAAAAGAGTGAGGCTTCTCTTAGAAAGAAAAACTCACAAATAAGAGGTTTTACCTGTCCAAGAGATCCCAGCAAAATCTGAATTTCATATGGGAAGGATCAAAGAGTAGAACACAAACAGAAGAACAAAGCACACTTTTGATACATTTACTGAAAGCATAAGCAAGATCAGAAAATGGTTAGAAAATGAAGTTTAATTAATACAGGGTTTGTTTTTTTGAATACTGCATCGGGAAATGCAATCTTGATTTTAGGGGAAAAAAATAAATAGAAAAATGGCATGATAGAGAAGCTCAGGCTCAAAGTTCAAGAAGCAGCTGACACAGGCCTAGAAGTAGCTGTGGAGATGCACTTTGTATGTGTTTGACCCAATTTTACAAACCCCTGAAGTTAATTCCAGTTTTACATGAGCAAAAGATGGTTCTTTGTGAACATGAGGTGAGTGAAAGCAGTACAAGCATTTCAAAAGTAAGATAAGCTGTTTCCATAGACATAACCTATAGAAATCTTTTTCAGAAACTAATCGCTACTTTTATGTTCCTTATCAGCAAAGTATGGAATTCACTCCCATCAAACTTATGTCCAATGCATTCAGAATAAATTAAAGAAAAGCATTTTTAACTGAGATATGCATATGGAAAATAGTGCTTTGGGCAGCTTGTGGCTGAATAATTTTATGGCTGATAATAATACCTGCAGTTACTGCACGTACCAAGTTAAGGATAATTAAGATAAGGGTAATTAAATCTTATACTTTTAGGGCATAAACTAAATTGGCAAAAGTCAGGAGGGATTTTTTTTTTTTCTTCCCAACTTGATTTATTATTACGCTGCATATATTTTTAGGGAATAGTAGGATATGTTCACCTATTTTTAGAAGCCTCTGGTTCTTGGATACTGCTGATAATAGAAGAGTGGATCACTGATATCATCTGTCACCAGATTATTTTTGGTGTCCTCAGTGGAAACCTACAAGGCTTGCAAACACACAAGCAGAAATTCATAGCGAGAATAATGCATTGTGTATGTACTCAGAAGTAAGTTAAAACATTCATGTAGCCATCTTCTGTATATTTTTAATTTCTTAGCTTGATGGTCCTTAAGAATCGGAACCTATTTCTACATGAGTATTCAGAACACATGCTGCTGCACGGCAGCGCAGAGATCTGAGAGAAAGAGGGGGTTCTGCCACCACCGAGCCTTTCTGCTCCCTTAATGAGCTCCCCAGCCCTTCACAGACTGCTGCAGAAATCCAGGTCCTCAGAAGGCTCTGCATAACTTTTGGTGGTTTTTTTTTTACATATACAAGCCCCCCAGCTGCATATCAACTGGTGCTGCATGTGTAGAACACACATAGATTAGCTTTTTAGTTTCTACATCTCTATTTTTATAATAGCGCCCTGATAGGGCATTATTCTGTTTTTATAAACTTGCCTGTCATACAAATACGATATGCTTGTCAGAAAGGCATAAGGAATCCTAGGGTGTATCAGGCAAGATGGTCCCAGCAGGGAATACCTACAAATACAGAGGTACATGGGATACAGAAGTAGGAGGATTATTGTACAAAGCACTTTTGAGGCCTCACCTGAAGTACTGTCTACGATTCTAGTATGTATATTAAAAAATGAAACAGGTATGGATAAAGGATAACAACATGATTTGGTAAATGGAGATGCCTGTTCTCTTGTAAGAGAAGTCTGGAGCTTGGCTAGTTCCAACTCGTACAAGAAGAGCTGTGCATGGACAGAACCACCCATCACAAAAGTTTCTGGACAGATGCATCCTGAAGCGAAAAGATCCATTTAGGCTAAAAAACAATATTGGTGTGCACAAATTAGGCATAAACTGCTACTGGAGTTCTAGTTGGAAATTTCTAATCATGCATATAGGTTTTGAAACAGCCCTCAAATATGAGTTAAGAGGGACAAGAAATGTCTTTTAATTTAAACAACCAAGCAACAAGTTTACCAAGCAGCTTGGTAACTCTGTCCGACGCTGAATCAAAAATAACAGGCTTTTTAACGTAGGGTAGTATATTATCTGTAAGAAATACCAGACATTCCCCGTGTGTTCATTCTTATCAGAGAGGCAAGTGGAGAACAAGATCTAGCTAGCTGTACTTTAAATTCAGCCTCCTAGTGTTTTCAGTTGCGGCTGCTGGGAATGAGAAGGGTTATGCATGGAAACATAACCCTGTCTACATCCAGCCCACCCCTAGTTAAGGGTTTTAATACTTTTCCATATCTGACCACATGATTATCTGATGTAGCTAAACCAGAATTACTCTTTTTCCAGATTACTTTTCAGCTGCATTAAATTCAACTACCTGATTCCATTCATCACTATTCTGGTACTGCCAGTTAACAAAGCTGTGAGTGAGGAGTGTATTTTACCACATATAAAAGCACTTTTCAGTGACCACGTGAAAAAAATGCTTACAGCCACCAGGAGCAAAAAATGAAACCATGAGGCATATTTCGTTTATGAGCTGAAGGTCCTTTTCCTCTGGGAGTCATTCAATATCACAGATGGATTTGAAATATAACTTCCGTAACAGCATGCTCCAATAAGGAAGCCTCAGTTTGAGACTGGAAAAAAATCATGGCTGCAAAGGTTGCATTTGAAAGACCAAGTCATTACTGCTTTTCTGCACACGGATAACAAAAAGTGTCTATGGACACAATTTTGTATGCTTATCTAACAAGCACCAGCACCGATGAGCAAAAAAACTTGCAAGATGTGAATTACAAAGGACAGGCAAATATCTAAAAAATATCTATGGGGGGGTGGTGTGCTGGTGGTGGTGTGTCATTATCCTTTCCACACTTCTCTTTTAGTTCCCCTAGCTTGGTAGCATCACTCCCAAAGAGAGTTTGCCTCTGCCTTTTAATTCTCATCCACACTCTGGCCTGTCTAAAGGACCAAGTGAAGAATTCCTGGCTCAGAGGAACATCAGAGCATGTGACCACCAAACAGGTAATAACACACACATCTCAAACGCTAATAATACATGCATTAGAATTACGGCTCGTGGAGAACAAGCAGTATGCTACCAGCAGAGTTTCCCCCTAGGCCACCAAGTCTGCTTTTAGACTACGTGTAGTCTGACCACACCAACCCCGAATCGGTGGCTATAAGCTAGTTCAAATGGGTGACCTGCAGTATAGCTCATCTACTGTGATAATTCACACCTTGTCTTATCTCAGTGACACCCAAAACCCAAGTGCTATGCACATGTTTCTACAACGCAGTATCCTGCACAGCTGATATCACAAGAAAAATGTTTTGAATGTTATCCGAGACAGTTTGTGCTTTTTTAAACTTGAAGATCAATGCTGTCAAGCTCTTTCTCCACACATGCAAACAATAACAAGGTTAAAATAATATCAGGGCTGTCTTAATTTCAAAACAAGCCTCCAAAATGAAGTGAAGGCTGACGAAGTCATTAATCTATTGATTTAAAGCACTAAAACTTACATAGTGCACTGAGATAATTTCCGGCATAAATGGAAAATCACTGGAAAGGAAGGCCATGGATAAAATACAGTGCGACAGGTGATAGCAGTTAACTCTTTGGGTTCAGGAGCTGTGTGAGAATTAGGCCTTCAAAAACTCAAGGCCATGTCTTCACACAGATCACAGCTATGCTTTGCCACAGATTCTTGATTCAGTAGGCCTTTGCAAAAAATTGCATGAGGCTTGTCTTTGCAAACCAATCGCATCCATCTTGCTTGCCTTTCTTCAGTGGAGGGTTCAGGAGCCACAGCAATAAAATCAGGAAAAACAGGAGGCTCCTGTGCTATTGAGAGTCATTTGTGAGACATCGCAAGACTAGTAATGTGAAATTAAGACGCAAAATCAGTGAATACATCTAAAAATGAGGCTAGAGGTACTGGAATATTCTTATTTCTCCTTGCTTCTTTCAGACAATTAAAATTAGACAAGGCAGGTCTGTCCTTAGTCCTTACATTTCATAATGGCAAGATAGCAGAGATCTTTCTTACTCCAAGAGCCTAAACAGCTCTTACAGGATAGCAATCACACACTTCTGTACATGAAAACTCTTCTCAGCTACTGTAGAGAGGAATTTTCTTGTTATTCCTTAAAATATAGTACTGTGCATCCTTATTTTGCATTAAACATGAATTTATTTTCCATTTTAGCAGAATTTTCCCAGCTGCTAGATGTTCCAGTGCTAGCTAGCAGCCTACTTATCTTAACTTCCAAGTTCTCGTCAGGGCAACGAGCGCACCAACACAATAAGCCTAGGCACAGTTCCTCTCACCAACCTGCATCCACCTTCCGCCATAATTCCCCTCTGCAATCTCTTCCTCCTCTCTCCTCAGTTTTTAGCTGTCAGCATCCACGACGAGCACCGATATGCCACAGCTGTATGGCTTTTGTGAAAACATGTAAGTGGTGAGGAAATTCTCACCCGGGGGCTCTGCAGCTTCTGCCCCTCCCCAGGTAAGGAGCTGGGCATGGGCTCAGGTCCCTGCCCTTGCTCCTTCCTTAGTCTTGACTTTCAACCTGCCTCATTGCTATAGAATCTGATCAATAATTACTGGGCTGTTAACGGAGCTCTTAATGTAACTGAACAACGTTACCATCACTGGACTCGCTCAGCTCTTCATGTTTGGGTGCTGTGGGATGGCACCCTGGTAGCTGATGTCATTGCCCCTATCTGATGCCACCTTTAGCTCCTGGCTTGCCTCATTAACTTTCATGCACTGGAAAATGCTCAGTCATTTTACAGAATTATTATGTATAATTAAGCAATGTATTTAGCATATATTTCTCAAGTTGTGCTGCTCATAATAACCTTAGCTGATAAAATCAAAGCAGTACCTCCCGCAGCTGCTATCAAGACAGTCCAAGGTGATGATCGTAATTCTCCTGTACATAAAAGCACAGAAAGGCAGAAGCAGGCTGATGAATGAGAATTTTTGTACTTTGAAGGCACTTTGAAGACACTGTCCTCATATTTCAAAAGCCCTATAAATTGCCGTTAACAGGGTCAAATGCAGCATTGAACACAACCCTGTCAGGAATGAATTAAGATAGTACTCAAGAACGAGCAGAAATGATAGGATTCTACTTTAGCTAGCCAGGTTTTACGCCACAGGAGTTTTTAGTTAAGAAGTAAGGTGGTAAGTAGTGAATAGAAAGAGTTTGTTTCAATGGCTTGTAAGCAAGAGAGTGAATTGGATTAATTCCAGTTGGATAATAAAGAATGGATCAGTACTGAGGCCATCCATCTTCTTTCCACCATAAATAATTCAGTTATATGAATCCATGGCTATACATAAATTACGATTTTTTTTTTTTTAAAAAAAGTGTGCTTTGTAGGACTTCAGTTATCCTGCAGGTCTTGAACATTTACGCTTTCTCTGTGAATGGATATTTCCTTCTGACCTCAGGTGGAACTCAGGAATGTGTTCAAGAATCATGACGGGACTAAAGAAAGATTTGCTTTGTTAGAAGTAGTCATCTTGATTGCTCCAATAACCCATCAGCCACACGTAAGACGAGTCTTTTCTACTTTGTACTTCTGTGTAGCTTCTCACACAGCATAAAATTTTATCACTAAAACTCCCTAGTGCAGAGCCTCAAATCCTGTAGCAGCACCATTCTCTTGCCACACCACACAACACACATTCTCAGTAGAAAATGCAAAATGAACTTGGGACGTGTAGTTGGGGCTCCCTGCTGACCCCCTTTCCCCGAGAGCTTCAGGTAAGATGATGACAGTTTCTTCTATTTGTTCACCTTTTTCTCCATCAGCCCTTCCCCATCTCCTAGACGGAGAGTTTTTCTAATCTAGCTTGCGAAGTGCTTTATCTCATCGCAGTCACAGTTCCCCCTACTTTATTCACATGATGTGCCGTGACCACTTTGCTAACCTGAGCTTGACTGACATTTTCTGCAGCAGCGCCATGTACTTTTCACAATACACTGAATGGTGACAGAGGGTGAATTATAAGGACATCACTTTCGCTTCACAGTTTTAAGTTTCTAACTTTAACAGCCTGAGTTAGCAGCCGAGTTTTTCTGTTTCCTGTGTACTCAGGGAGGAGACAGAGTTCAGATCATGAGTCCCTCTGTCTCCTTTGGCTTGGCATGAGAGTTAAATTCTTGAAATAAACAATGCGAACCCCTCTGTATCAGATGTTTTGACAGCAAATGAGTATTGCTGTGTAGACACAAGCCTGCATTCCACTTTTGTACAAAGCTGAACATAAGGCATTACATACCGATGAAAACCAAAACTCAGTGGTTGGCTTCATTAACGTGTTTTTATTGTCTACACATTAAAAGCTTTCACGTTTAACAACCGACATCGTGTCTACTGCAAACGGAACACAAGCAGCAAATGCATCACATGGTTATTAAGAACTGCATTCACTCCATGTTTTAGAATACAAAGATTTATTGTTTTGATTGTAATCCAATTTAATCTGTTTAATGCACCAGGAAATAAGTTGCATATCTTGTGAAGGATCTTGGAAGACGACTCTATAGATAAATTTATGCAGTTACTATACTTAAAATAATCTCCTTCGAGACATGGACTGACTTGCTGAGCGGTATGTAGGTACTGCCTGTGCCACAGCTGTTGACGAGACAAACTACAAGGACCATAGCTTTAATAAGCATTAACCTACTTCACAATTTCGGGATCATTATCTTTGATTCTGACAGCAATTTCAATATATAAATATACACATTCATTAATATTTCCATGTTTTGAGATGGGACCCAAATAAATGATTTATTACATTTATACATGAAAAAGGAAAATATCAATGTTAAGCATAATAAAAAAATCAACAAATAGAACCATTTTAATAACTGTGTAAGTCTAATACACATTACAATCACAGTTAAGTATTTCAGTTCTTTGTCTCGACGCTTAAAAGGAGGAAGGGCAGAAATGCTGAAAATGTCACGGAAGGACTAATTATCTGCTACTGATATAAATACTTCTGCTTACAATTACATTGAATTAATTTATTAACTAGGTGTTGACTAATTAACTAGGGCTTTATAAGCATGAAGCACTCTGAATAGCTATTATTGTACCACTTGTAACTAAATACCTTTGCTAGAGCACGTGTACACAGGGTTCTGCTGCAATCCCTGTGAACTGATATCCCAATTATGCCATTGCCACTCATTACTCATAAAATGCACAAAGTCATATGAAATGTTATTTCCCTCACAGAACTCTAAGAAAGATAAATGATATCCAATTACTAGCTGAGAAAATAACATCAGATCTAGTTGTTTGATTCTCCCAGTAGGTAAACGCGTACATTCCCATGTTAGCGAACATTTCTTTTCTCCAATTTCTTTTAAGTCTATATGGAAATTGAGACCTTTATATGGCAGTAATAGCATGAAATGGAATATTTTGATGGCGCTCTGTTCTTATGAACTGCTTGATATTGACCCAATCCCAAACTGCTGAAGTCAACATAAGATTGACTTGAGTAGACTGTTGGAAAAATGTCACTTGCAAAAGAATATAAAATGTTGAGGCATCATTTCCAAAGGAAATACTTTCATTTGATATCCAGAAAGCAACTGTACATAAACAATTCAGAAACATAATTTTAGGACTAAGACATATTAGGCCTTATGTTTACCTTCTTAATGTAAGCCTTGGGAATAATTCTTGGTTTCTGTTTTACCTCAAAGGACAAGCAGGTTTTACGCAATTGACTAGATCTGCATGGGAATAATAATTTAGAATACCATTGGAATTAAAGAATTTTCATTAGATAAGCTTTTTTTCCATCCATACTATAGGCTATTAGCGTATTTATCTGGATCTGACTATCTGTTGTGTCACCAATACAGTATTTGAATTTCCTGACTATGTTTAACTTCAAAAATTAATTCCAAGATGCTGTCTCCAAGTAAGTTCTGTATTCAGTTCCTAGGTATATAAAAGAATAGACTATATTATCATCTATCACCAATGTCAGCTCAGCTTAGTTCCATTAGCCTGGTAACAACTGAATAGATTCAGGACAAAAGTAAGCCACACGGGTATACCATTACTTATATCACGTACTTTAACTCCATCAAGGAAATCATGTCCATCCTTTCCTTATCACGCCTGCTATACTAGAGATCCTTACGGTAGCAGGAGTTTGTTAATGTATTTTAGTAATACGCATTAATACTGCTCTTAACCTGCTGTTGTTTAAACAGGCTAACTACAGTGAGCTCCTCCAGTGTAAATCAGAAAACTCAGTAATAAAGCCTTATTCTCCCCAGGAGTTCATAATAAAACCCATGTCTTCATTTCAGTGAGAGTTTCACCTTACTGATTTCATTGAAACAGGGTTTCACTCCATAGCTTTTTATCTAATGAGAGGTATTAGGGGTTGCAATGCCACATCAAATACATACAGGCAATAATAAATAGCAGTGATCAGGATTTTGCCCCTGTCTAAATCCTTGTAGTAGGCAGACAGCATAGCATACATAGTCAGTGTGGGACATGTTTGTTATGTGTGGTTTTTTTTTTTTCCCCTGGGATGCAGGGGTCATTCACTAAGGACATATCTATCTATCTATCTATCTATCCATCCATCCATCCATCTCATATATATGACCTTATCACTCTCTACAACTACCTGAAAGGAGGTTGTAGCCAGGTGGGGGTCAGTCTCTTCTCCCAAGTAACAAGCGATGGGACAAGAGGAAATGGCCTCAAGTTGTTCCAGGGAAGGTTTAGGTTGGATATTAGGAAAAACTTCTTTACCGAAACGGTTATCAGGCATTGGAACAGGCTGACCAGGTAGGCGGTGGAATCGCCATCCCTGGAGGTATTTAAAAGACGGGTGGACGTGGTGTTGAGGGACATGGTTTAGTGGTGATTTTGGTAGTGTAGGTTATGGTTGGACTCGATGATCTTGAAGGTCTCTTCCAACCCAAGTGATTCTATGATTCTATATATATATGAAGATATATATATATCTCTCTCTATATATATCAGTCTGGATATAGGTCCCCTCTGAGCATTATTAAAAATATTTTTAGGTTGGTGTCTTGTAGGTTTCAGCCAGATTGCTTTGAAACACATAGTTTTACAAAGAAATACTGAGAAAACAGTACAGAAACCAACATTTTGCACTGCAGAGTTTTCTTCATTGGTAACAGCTGACAAAGACTCCTGTTTCAAAGACTACTTACCACAGGAACCGCAGTAGAAATGGAGCCGGTATCTTCCGATAATGCTAATAAGCAAAAGCAGATATAAAGTCTCTTTGGTCTGTTTCAACAAACTAAAAAAAACCAAAAAACTTTTCCATTCATTTTTGTTCAAATCAGCTCAGTGTAATATAATCAAAAAGCACTTTTCCCGATGGTTAAGACACAGCCCACCACACCTCTGGCCCTGTTGTAACCTGAGGAAAGGTGAGACCACCACCTTCTAATCTGTATCCTGAGGAAGGCTAGTAAGCTAATATAATTGAAGCCTATCCTAAAGTGATGGATCAGCAGATGAAGTTACGGGGAAAACCTTCTCTTTGGAGTATCAGTTTCTAAACTAAGGGTTCAACATGCATGTCTGTCACAAAGGAAGTCTCTCTTTGCTGGAAACCCAAGCACACAATGAGTTAGTAGTTAAGCAGAAAACAAAACACAAACCAAAATCCTATCATATTTACAACAACTGGAAAAGGAGGGATACGTGGATCTTTACATTTAGCTGGTAAAAGCTCCCCAGCTTCCCCACACAAAACTCTTTTATGACACTCATTGTTCCATACAAGATGTCTTTTATATTGTAATCAGCAATATTCTTGGTTTGTATAGTTGTGTTACAATGCCATTTAACACAAGACAATACCTGTTCAAATAAGGTAACGCTGTTCTTTAAGCATACCATAGTAGTTGTTTTGCTGAAACATGACTTCTATTGTCATGACCTGCTAAAACATCGCTTTTAAGCAGAAGGAAAAAAATGGGCAAGAAACAAAGTGGATACTAAGCTGTATAGTCAGATGTCACTTCTCCCCCCCTTATTTGTGATGAAAATACACCTCAGTATTTTCTGTGGACTTCTGGCACGCATCTTACTGAGAAAGTCCATACTCTAGCTTTGGTTTTAAGTATATCCATTATATTGAACATCATTTGCATATAACATAGGGAAATCTAATGCTATTTTAGATGCCTCAAATAGTTTATATATTCTAGTGTTTTGACTAAACTTACAGCTGAGCCCCGTCTACCTTTCACTTTCCGTAAATCCCTGCTGGCCCTAGAGAACTGGAATACTATTGACATGAAATATGTTAAATAACACAGTAATTTATGGAAAGACAGGTCTTATTCTACCAGTATAGAAACTCCTCAGCCCTAGGACAGATGTAATACACCAAGCAGGTTTCTTAATGCAGTGAATCATACCTAATTGATCCTGCCAAGTATCTAGGAAACAGATTTGAACTGGTTCTCCAAAACAGTTCTTGTATCTAGTCCTCTGACTATTAAAATCTTCCACTGAAAAGCTGGATACTTAAGACAGAAGTTTTTGAGAAAGAAAGATTCATTGCATTAATCCCTGTATTTCATAATCTCACAGAGACAGAGATGTTCACAATGCAACACTGGTAAAGCTCTCCTGGAACTTTATCTCCTATTTGAGATACTACACTTTCGGAAAAAAACATGGCCTGTTCAGAGAGTCTTCAGGGGAAATTAAAGAGAATGTTCAGAGGCATGAAAAACAGACCTATAAAAAAATGGAAAAACAAAAGTTACTCATTTCCAACATCTTTTTAAAAAAAAAGTTAGATGGTAAATCCATTAAAAAATCTATTAAAAGCTTTGCATAAATAAAGGGAACAATTCTTCCTTCTCTCTTATAGGAGACAGAAGCCCACAAGTGAACTCGATCTGTAAGTTCAAAATAAGAAGGAAACAGATTTTCCAATGCAGGTAGTTAACCTGTGGACCCTGTTGGCCCAGATGCTATATGTGAAACAAAAAGATTACCTAAAAGAGTATGTACTAGTTATTACCTGTCTAATCCAGCAAGAAACTTGTAATATTTCTGAAGGGATAATCTGTTCTCTTGGTTCATTGGATAAGACAAGAACAGATTTGCATTTCATCACAATCCCCCCACCCCCAGTTCTAACTTTAGAAAAAAAAAAATCATTTTTTTAAAGTTTGAGAATTAGAAGTATCAAGGTGTACTATCTGGGAAGATTAGAGAGGTCTTCTAAGAGTCAGGACTGCTGCCTGGAACCGGCCTTACCGTGTTAGATGTTCTTTTAAATGTTTCCCTGTCAGCAAGCATCTGGTACAATAATGCCCGAATTGTTTAAGGATTGTCCCAAATTGTAGCTATTGCATGTACATTTAGCCAGGTATTTACTGTATTAACTAGTCAGCCAAATTGTCCAATCTTCGGCGAACAATAAAGACCTCCAAAGTTTTGTTTGGTGTGTTCAGTGACTAAAGAGGGGTTTAGGAAGACCCCAGCATCACAAACATGTTTGATAGAGCCACCTACCCATCTCTGAAGAGATAAAACTAAACTACATTTGTACCCTTCTGCTTATAATGTACACGGCAGTTTCAATCTTTTGTTCAATGGGGTAGAAATTCCTCTTCCAAATTTACGAAATTTTTTTCAAGGATTCACGTCCTTGTGAGCTGAAAAAAAATTTCTCCGTATCACAAAATGTGCTGTAAAATCACAGCAACCAAGCAGTATTTGCTAAAAATAGTTACATTGCAATTTAGCTAGCAGAAGAACCAAAGAAAAGGGTGTTTTGCCAGAAAAAAAAGAACATATGACAGTTTACATTGTTTTTACATGTTTGTAGTCAAGCACTCCCCAAATCTTGGGCTATAAAGCAGTACATCACCAACTAAGGAAGGCCAAACAATGCTGCTGTATCTAACATGGGCAACAGAGAATGTCTTTTTTGTTGTCCCATCTTCTGCTGGTAGTTTTCTACTCTAACAGGGAAGTTAAGACACAGGAATGGCTAGGTTAACAAGTAATGTAGTGGATCAATGGCCCCACCAATGGGTGAAACAGTGCTGAGGACCTAGCACCTACACTGCATGTAATTCAGGGGATTTAATTCCATACTAGCTTTATTTTGCTGCTGTAGCCCAAATGCCCTTGAACAGATAGAATCTAGTTGGTGTACTGCTAGTTTATGCTTTTCAGTTCAGCCTTATCCAAGTGAAATATTCTGTTCACATTCTCTGTAACTGCTCGGTTACATGAGCCAAAACAACATTTAAGTGCAGATGAGATCAGGAGACTCCGTTCAAAAAGCACATTTCTAATCTAAACTAAAACCCTAACATGAGTGTAGCATGTTTTCTGGGTTTTAGTCCCTTCCTGCGTCATTGCTCTTTAGAGCCATCGTGCCATGGGAGCAGTCTCATGCCAGTACTCTGCTCAAACAAGGATGGACGAGGAAGAAACACGTGTCTAGCCTGTTTAACATTTACTCGGCTATGATGAGTACTAGCCACAGTATGAACTGTTCCAAAGATAGCTTCAAAGCAAGCTAAAGAAAGGAAGTACTATATTAGCAAGCCTAAATACAGCTAGCTGGAGGACAGCCAGACAAAGTTCTGCTATACGTTAATCTGCTACACCACACACTACTGTATTTCATTCATACAGTTCATGTTTGCAGTATCACGTTCCAGCCCATCACGTTCATTTAGCCTTTCGGTAAGATTAGAAAGAAGGGAGAACAATCCCACCAGACCTACTATTTGGCTCAACATCTGGGGACTGCTTAATCAAAACACAAGGGTTCTCTTACACTCCTCTTCCCAACTGCACCAGGGGAACAACCCACGACCTGCAGGCTGTTGCACTGGCGGATTTTGCGCTCCCAGAGGCAGGAGCACACCTGGCCCAACTCCTGGCTGCTCCCTTGGCATGCCCCAAGCTTCCGCAGCACCGCTTTCTAAACAAAAGAGGCTTTCAGGCATCAAAAGTCAAAATCTGGCTGTAAGAACCATATCAAATCCTATTTCTCATAACTAAATTCCATTTAATCTATGCATAATCCCTCAAATAGTGCAAATATTTGCCTTTATTAAGAACCCTACCCCCCAAAAAAAACAACAAAAAACCACCCAAAACCACGGGGTTTGGTTTAAATCCTTTAAAGGACTCTCCCACCGTGTACCTGGAGACGCACACATCTTCCACACCTCCCCGGTAACGGGCCCTCAAGCCCGAGACCGCATCAACTCCTTCCTCGGGGAAGGCTGGAGGCAGAGCAGGCCCGAGCCACCGGAGCCGCCAGGCCGCGCTTCGGGGCCTCCGCGCCGTCCCGGGACGCGGAGCAGCCCAGCCCCAGGGCTAGATGCGCCTAGCGCGACACTGGGCCCCGGGCCCCACACACACACAAGGCTGGGTGAGGCGCGGCGCCGTCCCGGACCGGCTGCCGGGGTGGTTGGGGGGTGGGGGCTGGAGGTGGCCCCGTCCCGTTCCGCCGGTGCCGCCCGCGGCCAGCACGGCAGTCCCGGCCATCGATGACTCGGCGCTCTGACTTCCCTTACAAGCGCCGCCGCAGCGCTAGCGCCGAACCCATCGAGGAGTCGGCGTTCGACTTCCAGCGGGGTGTCCGTGCCCGCGGCGCCATCTTGGCGTAGGGGCGGGGCGGCACCGGGGTCGCACCGCCGGCGGGAGGGGACGGGGATGGGGGGAATGGGGGGAGGACTGTCAGCACCTGCCCCCGTTTCCTACGCCCGCTTCACCGGCCGCTTACGGTGGTGACCCAGTAAGTGGCGCATGCGCCCGACCGCCGTTCCCTCCCCGTCGCGTTGCGTTGCGGCGCCGTGCCCGGGCAGCGGCGGTGACGGGCGTGGGCGGGCAGCCGCAGACCGTTGCTCGGCGCCGCGCATGCGCGCCGGTTCCCCCGCCGCCCTGGTGTCGTGCCGCGCCGTGCCGCTCCATGGGAGACACGCTGTTGTTTTCTCCCTGCAGCCGGCGGGAGGCGGAGGAAGATGCCGGGGAAGCTGAAGGTCAAAATCGTGGCAGGGCGCCATTTGCCGGTGATGGACCGTGCCAGCGACCTGACCGACGCCTTTGTGGAGGTTTGCGGGGAGAGGAGAGGAGGGGAGAGAAGGGGCGGCCCCGACGGTTCGCGCCTCAGGCCCCCGCACCTGCCGCCGGGCCCCGCCGCGGCTGAGGCACCTGCTGGGCCCCGCCGCCGCCCACCCCCCGGACCAGGGACAGGGGACAGGGACGGACACGCACCGCAGAGCTACCGCGTCCGCGCTGGGGTGGCAGGTGGCGGCGCGGTGCGGGGCGCTGCCGGCCTTCAGCAGCCCCGCCCCGGGGCGCCTTGGGCACCCGGCGGCTCGGCCAGCGGGCGGCAGGGTGGGCGAGTGCGGCCCGCTAAGGGGCTGCGGAGGTGGCGAGGAGCGCCCCGAGCCCCGTGGCCGCGGGGGTGTTTCTGAAGCAGTTTCTGGTTTACCCTCGGGTGTGATTTTCTTTTTTTAGCTGCCAGGCGTGTAGGATTTGATGGCGTTTTGGAAACGTCCTGCTTTTTTTTTTTTTTTCCTCTTTTTTTTTTCTCCCCTCGACCTCTCTTGGCTGAAGGTTGTTAACGAATGGCTCTTGTTGGTATGGCAGCCGAATGGAATCCATTTCAGGATTTGATAGACGTGGTGTAAGCAGGATGGAGAGGTGGTTAAAGCACCTTTACGTCATTTGTGTCTCAATATATGAAGTGCAGAGCGGTTGTACAGGCTTTATTTTCAAGGCCAACGCTCATATGTCTCTTAAAGTATTCGAAATACGAAAATATTTTCAAAGAGGATTTTAATTGGAGAAATACTAAATATTGCTTAAACGCAAAGTCACTTAATTTTACCAAAAGCGTGTAACCTCAACCTTCTTTACAATCATGTAGTTAACAGGTGTATATAGGGTATTTCTGAGGAAAGGATTGTAAAATTAGTTGACGTGATCCTTGTGTTCTATAATTCATTTCCCATATGAATTCCAATAACTTAGAACACTTCAGTAATGTTTTATAGATTCAGAGATGCTACTTCTGGAAAAAGCAAAGAGGTTTTTGAAATGTAATACTATGTAAGTTCATACTTGTACCACAAAATAGTAATTGAGCTTGGCGCAATACTGGAATTAAGGTAGGAAGACAGAATGTCTTTCTAGAACAGTATAAATTGAAAAGTCTGATAATATTAATATGGAAATAGATTTTTGGCTATATAAGTCCTGATTTGGTTTAGTGCTTAAAAGATTGATTGACATTAGACACTAAGTGCAATGCTTAGTGGGACAGTAAATTGGTAATTAAGTGAAAATGTGTTTCTCATGTGCTTTTCAATGGAGCTGAAATAGTACACAATTCTGTTTCATTACATGAATGACAATCATTAAAAGTAATATTTTGATGTGTGGTTTCAGATGTTTCATCGGCCAGTTTTTAATTTATAAAGGTTTGTCATGTAATTTTAAATTTGATTAATAGACAGCCTACAGCAATTCGATGCATGCTACTAGGAGACAGGGAAAATGGGAATAGGAGAAACAGTTCTCTGATGAGTTTCATTTGGCCTGTTTTTGTGCCAGCTTCAGGAGAAACAGCTCTCCTCTCCTGTTGATCACTTGTTCGCAACCCTGCTCCATCTGTGCCAACCCCTGAGTAGTTGTGTAGCAAAATGGATTTGTAAATTCAGCTGGTTAAAGACTTGTCTAGCAAAAAAAGAAAATAAATTCTTCAGAAAGATCAGTTTGCTCAGCTGGGTTAATGTGCAGTTTAAGGAATGTCTTGGCACAAATAAGGATAAAGAAATACGTAGATAAGGCCTTGGTTTTAGGACTGGTACTTAAAAAGACTGTAGAAACTACCCTTTCCACATGTGGAGTAGGCAAAGCAGCAGGTGAGATTCATGTCAAAATAAATTGAGCTTGAAACTTTTGTTTTATTTTTCACTGTAAGGTTGCTGAAAACCTTTACAAAATGTTTTCACTTAAATAAAAATGAGAAGCTGAAGTAGTGTTAATGTACTAGTTGATTCTACCCTTTAATGTCCTTGTTAAATTTTCTAATATAAATCTAGAATTAGAAAAGGAGAAAGGCTTTAGCGGTCTTGGCTCACGTTATGAGCCAAGCGGACACACTTGGACTTCGCCAGCATGTGTGATTTGGAGCAAATTTCTTCTGTAATTGTGCTTCTAAATTTGGACAGCGGACAGCAGCGTAGTGCTTGATTATCTCTACTACCTTTAATGAACTAACTTGACTACTGGAGAAGTTCAGTTATAGCTGCCTGGGGCTCCAAGGGAACTAATTTACTTCCTAGATAACATGTGCAAATAGCTTGGGTGGAGCTCTGGGCTGTTGCATCTTGGCAGCTTCTGGTGTATACGTTAGCTCAGGTAGAACTAGTGTCAGTATCTATTATCTATTATACTGCTGTGTATGATAAATATGCAGTTTGGCAGTGCTGTTAGTTTTCTGCATGCACTTAGGCTACATCCACCTTTTGATAGCTAGATGATTTTTTATGCTAATGTTGCTTAGTCTCGTGTTTTCATACCACTCTGGCTTTTAACTTCAAAGCTAACTCTGAAATAACTTCTTCTTGAGACGAATTACTGTTCTTTGAATCAAATAGGGGGGCACACAGGGGTTTTTTTGTTTCTTTGGTCACAAATGCCGTATGTAGTTCTGTTGGCTGAGGTACATACAGTTACATACACAGAGCTCAGTGTGGACACACAGTGCAGTGCCACAGTGCTTTAGGCTCTTTAAATTAACTGGGTGTACTTAAGCAAATGCAGAGTCTCTATAGAGTTGGGCTATGCACCTATGCAAAATAATCACCATATCACTGAAACATATGAAGTGCTTATTTAATACTTTCTTGAGCAAACATGTTAAAAAAAAAAAAAGCACTAGACAGTTTTCAAAAGCTAAGCCTAAATTTATTCTCCAAAATCCATTTAGACTTTTAAAAAGAAAACGTTCAAAAGCCACAACTGTCTTTAACTGCAGCATTTCTTTTATATCAGCACACTCATTATTTTCTTAAGAATCTTGAATGAATTCAAAAACATAACTTTGTGCATTTGTAAGTGCCATCAGATACTTGGTATGAGATGAAGTACCAATTATTTTGAGAGGCAACATTCAGAGAACTACAAGTGTATGTAAATGGTTTGTAATGAAAGCTGCAGTGAAATAAAGGCACTTGCATTGTGCAGCATGGTTTCTTCATGTATGGAGCATTACAGAAATCCAGTTTCACTTTAAAAAAAACCCCAAACCCCCCAGAAAACCAGATGGGGTTGTCCTGAAATAGATCCTGTGGAGACCAAATGGAGATTCCTGAAATAGGCTGTTATGTGGTTGAAGGTGCATTAGTCAATGGAAGTATGGAGAATATTTATTCTTTTGTAACTGGAGGCTACAGGGATATATAGAGAGGTATGTGTATAGAGACATGTAGTCTGGAATTTGCTGTATTTTAAGAAAAGAATAGAAACTGATAAGGTGCTTCCCCCTTGCTGCTCTGAATTTACTGATATGTGTCCAGCATATCAAGACTGCAGTTAATGGAGATAATTTCAGTTGTTTTCTGGTGTGTATCTGGGCAGATTTCTTTAAATTTAAGAAATAACTTTACCAATGCTACCATTTTATTTCTTTATTTCTTTTATAAATTGTCTATAAAGCTGGATTAGAAACTCTACAGAGAGAATAACAATAGGATATAAACTATGACTATTTAGATCTTATAATTGTGCTTACAGTATTTCTAAACAGAAGGCAAAGACAGTATGCCAAGTGACTTTGAATAGCATATATAAGTAGTATTTTTACTTCTCAGGTGATTGAGGAGGAAAAGAAACAATTTTAGTAGTCGGGGAGAGAGATTTACTGAAAGTGTTGTTAATTCGTGGAAAGTTACTTACTGATATACATGGATCAATTTAAAAAGCCACTCTCACTGAGAAGAAAAGGATTTGTTGATGTTATTGAAATACGTATTTGAAAATATTTGCATGTGTAGATATAATAAGTTTATAAATTTATCTGTTAATATTTATTATTAATAATTTAATGTTTATATTTTTAGGTAAAATTTGGAAATACAACATTTAAGACAGATGTGTATCCCAAATCACTTAATCCTCAGTGGAACTCTGAGTGGTTCAAATTTGAAGTAAGTATTTTTTAAGAGTTTGCCTGTATTTGTATAGACACTCTGGTTTAGATGCCCTTAATAAAATAATTTCATTTCAGGTAGGAAATGCGTTTTGAGGAATGAAGTGTTTTTCTGTTTAAATACACATGAAACCTTTCCAACAAACCTATCTACAGTTAGACCTTGTTTGCTAAAGATGTCTCATTGGCTTTGTAGGACTGTTTGTAAAGATAAAAGCATGCCAGGTTGGATCCAACTCAAATGTTAATTGGATTAATACAAAAAAAGACAAGACAGACGTAAAAGTGGGGGGAAAATAGCTTTATGTATTAGGATTTTAGATACCAGTTATGGGTATGTTTGTATTTTTTTAAAAGGCTAATTTTAAGTAAGGAAAGTTAATTGGTCTTTGAAATGTTACTTTGGGTTGCAAAAACAATGCACTTGACAAGAAAATGGAAAATTCCTATGAGAAAATTATAAAATAAAGAGCTTGGACCACAATTTTCACACATGTTCTCTTCCCATTTCCTTATGTAATAATGAGGGCACTCAGCGTTTTCCTGTAATTGCTTGTTGCTTTCCAGGTCTAGTTCATTTAATTCATTGATGTCTTTTGACGTTACACCCTGAACAAGTGTGTACTTTTATTTTTTTGTTCCTGCTTTTTTAATTACTTAAAAAATAATTGTATAATGGTATTTAGAATAATGTAATTGTTAAACTACTTCAGCATATAGTACTGGTTCGTTTATAGTATTCTAAGATATCACAATACAAACATGGTTGTAAATACATGCACATGTAATGTGTGTTGCAATAGCTGGGGATGTTAGAAATATTTTGGAGCAAATATAAAGTAGTAAGGTTAGGCAGATTATTAATCAACATGGAATGCTTGATTATGAGCATCTCTTAATCAGCAATCCATGTTGACTGAGAAAGTAGTACTGTGGTGTTGAAATTGAATCAGTTTTCTTTTTTCATCTTCCGGTTCCTGGAGTTGTTTTTTTTGGGAGGGGAAAGAGCTGATCTGTGCGGAGGACTAAATCTTCGTACAGAAAGAGTTTTTTTGACAGTAACAGAAGTCTCAAAAATCTATCTCTTTGCATGGAAAAATGGATTTGGGAAAGAAAAGAACCAAACAGGAACATTGGCCGGGGGCAGGGTGGGGGGAATAATTCCACATTTCAGAGTGGAAAATCACCAGCTACTTAAGACATTGTAAGTATGTGTGTGTGTCATTTCATTTTTTTTTTTTTTAAGACTACATGTTATAATTCTGCAAACACGAGTCATCTCTTTGCATTTAGCAGACCTGATTCTTGGTTCAACACAAAAGGTTTGTATGTCCTAAAAAATAGTTGAGGTATCTGCAGATGGAATATTGCATTTATTTAGGCAAGTGCATGTCTGAAATTACTGAATTTTTTACAGCGGGTTATATAAAAAGTCTTGTCATCTTTTAAGCCACTGACCAGTGTGGAAGGGCGAGAGCACCAGTAACTTCAGAGTATAATAGTCCTGTGAGATACTTTATCTTAAATTTTAATTTTTTAAATGAAAAGTGTGTATTGTGGAGATGGATAGACAATCTAAGGAATATGACTTAAAATAAATCATGTGGAATTCTACAGTGTGTAATCATTAATTTTGCTTTTCTGTTCTTCTCCCAGTGATAACTCTGGTTCCAGGATCTCACCAGTCTGTGAAGGGTAAAATCAAAATAAGTGAATGCGTTGTTTAGATACAGAAAATCAAAATTACAGGTTGATCTGTGTTAGGTCACTGTACATAACTAACTCTCCTCTTTCTTGCACTTGTTTTTCAGCAGTTTTTCTCTGCATTTTTTTTTTTTAATACTCAGATTCCGTGTTAATATTTGTTCTAGGTTGATGATGAAGAGCTACAAGATGAACCTCTCCAGATCACAGTTCTGGATCATGATACCTACAGTGCTAATGATGCCATTGGCAAAGTGTACATAGATATTGATCCTTTGCTCTATAGTGAAGCAGCTACTGTTATTTCAGGATGGTTTCCAATTTATGATACCATTCATGGTAAGATTTGCTAATTTAAAAGTAAACCAATATTGTTTGAGATGTAATCTGTTTTTTAAAATCTTCACTCCTGTAAGCTGTCTTCAGAAACTTGTAACAATTTTAGCCTTGGGAGCTGGAAAGATTTTTCTGGCAGCTTTTACGTTATTTCTGGCATGAGAAAATTTCTGGCATAGTCGTTCGGACTAGCGTTTGGCAGAATGCCTTCCATAAAACTTGTGACAAATGGAAAAAGTCTTCATGTGATATTTAAAATAGTTACTGTAAAATTCGTATTAAAAAAGAGACCCAAACATACTTTGCCAATTACCATGTCTTTACTAAAAGAATATACTTTTGCTGAAGTCAGTTGGGGTATACTTTCCTGGGATGCTGGATAAAACTCCACTTGAGATAGAGGGACAGGGTGTGACATACCTTCAACATAAAGTGCAGGATGAAATTCTTTTCCCTGCCGAAAGTACTCTCAGTGCTAGGTAGATTTCATCAGAATATCTTGAAGGTATGAGAGAATGAAGTTAAATGATATTTTTGTTTTTGATTTTAACAAAACACAGCTTTTGTCCTGGAAAGTCCAGATCAGTTTACAGCAGTTAGCTTGCTGCAGAACATCTTTGTGGTTGTCATTACCATCCTTGTTCATTATCCAGTGTAAATTAAATGACTAAACTATATTAAAAACTAATTATAAATAATTGTTGGGAAATAATTAATGGTATTTACTAGATGATAATCCTAACTGATGCAAAGTATCTTTTACATTTAAACCAGTTATATTGAAGAGGGTTTTTGGAGAAATATTGCATGAATTTTTCTTGTCCTTTTATTCTATTCACATTTTCCTATTGTACATTTGATTTTGAAGTTAAATTAGATGAACGCTTGTCTCAGAAAGTGTACGACATGTATGTCAGAATTAGATTTCTCAGTATTTTTCTAGCTCTGTTAGCATTTCACACCTTTTTTTCTATCTAAGTAAAATTAGAATTCTTACAGTTTCATGCTCATAGCAGTAAATTCTAGTTATCTTGATACCTGGTGAACAGTAAGTGATGCTTCCTTAAAAAACAATCAGTATAATGTTTCTAAATTTTTATTTAAAGAAGTTTTTTTGCACCTCGGCATAGGTATTTGTGAAAATACATGAACTTGAGGCACTTCCTGTTATATTAACTGCAGTCTTCTTTCTGTTGGCATTTTGGAAGATAGATCTCAGTGATTTCATTGCAATAATGTCAGTCTACGAATCTAATGCTTTTGTTTGAGTGTCATATACTTATGTGATAAAGGCTTCTGAGGACACTATAGATCGGAGTTGTCGAAGTTTAGACCCCAGTATGTCAGAACCTATAATATGTGAAATGATTTTATTACTGGGTGGGGAAAAAGAAGAAAAACTCAGAACAGGAAAGAAGAAAAATGAAAACGGAATGGCTGCGTGTTGAGGAAATAATTCCATTATTAATGAGGTTTAATTGTGGCCAAAAATTAAGCTCTAATGTATCTGTGATACTTTATTTTTTTTAATGTATTTCTTTTCGTAGTCAAAAGTATTCTACAGACATTTGCTGTGCCACTTTGTGGTTCTAGAAAGAACCATACATTTTCTTATTGGATTGAACTTCAGAGAGCAGCTTTACTGCGATTTTGAAACCATTTCAGGGAGAAAATGTAAAAGCTTTTTGGTGTTGGTCAGACCTTTTGGTGTGGACAGGACTTTACTTTCAAGGCATCTCTACTCAAAGTTAGTACTTCTTATCTTTTGCGCTAAGGATATCTTGGGACAGTCTTAAGATCCTGATTTTTATACCCTTCCTGCACTGGTGGTACAGGACGAAGGAGCAGAGAGAGTACTTGCACACTGCTGCAGAGGCCGCTGCTGCATCAGGAGACTGATGGCTTCTCTTTTCCCAATCTCATCATTCCTCTGAAGTCCTGTTCAGTGCAGCAGGTATTTGAGGACTGTTGCTTGCATAGCTTCAGCCTCAAAGGCTGGGCAGAACTAGGACTTCCTCTGAGATGTCTCTGCAGCAGACCTAAGAGGCGAGGAAATGTCTTCCTGCTCCTCTGGCCCAGGCTAGAATTGACACGTGAACTGTCAGTTGAACCGAGTGGTTCTAGCAGGGTTCTAGTACATTCTTTGCAGAAAAACTAACTTGGTAATAGGAAGTGCATTTATTACTAATGATAGGGCATAATTAATAGGGCTAGTTTTTTATTCGTTTCTGATACAGCTCTAATTTTTCATGGTTTTTATTGATAGGTATACGTGGGGAGATCAACGTGGTGGTGAAAGTAGATCTCTTCAATGATTTAAACAGATTTAGGCAGTCATCCTGTGGAGTGAAGTTTTTTTGCAGTAAGTAGAGGAAAAAGTTTATTTGAACAGGAAACTTCCTCCCTCCCTCTCTTTCTTTACCTTTTCTGTCAGTTTCCCTTCTTTCACCAGCTCATTGCATAAGCCCAGTGGAGATTACATTGAAGCCAGTGGCAAATGCAGAAAACGATTTAGTTTGCTTTTCTTTTTTTAATAAATTTCTGCTGTTCATATTTCAAAAGAATGTAAACAACTGATCCCCCCCCCCCCCCTTATCTTTCTAAAGTTGCATTTCAGTGTGTGTGTGTGAATATGCACATTGTGTTATTTTGGATGAATATCCTGTTAGAGGCACATAGTGAAAAGGTTTCATAATGGTACATATTGTAACTGATACATTGGACAGTTACCGGTATTCCAGGGTCTTCCAGAGCAACACTGCTTGAGGATGTCAACATTTTAACAGAAAATCACATGGTTTACTTTCTGGAATCATTCACATCGCTTTTTATGTGTAATTTTATGTTTTTCTTAGCATTCTTGGTTCATACACTCATGTCTTAACGTTTTTTATATATATATTATTTTTTTTTAACAGCTACATCTATTCCTAAGTGTTACAGAGCAGTAATAATTCATGGATTTGTGGAAGAACTTGTAGTTAATGAAGACCCAGAATACCAGTGGATAGACCGAATTCGTACACCAAGGGCATCAAACGAGGCTAGACAAAGACTTATTTCACTCATGTCAGGTATTAAACACGTAGGCTGTAATGGTTATTGCTGCTTTTAAAAATATTCACCGTTTATGCTTAAGACAAGATTGTATATGATTTTTGGTATTATGTTTATTTTTTTCAGTTCACAGTGTCTTCTGTTTCTGAAGGTTCTACTGTCCTAACTGATGGCTAGTATGACTCTTGTTTTTTTCCTCCTTTTTTTACTTTTATCTTCTTGGTGAGGCCATGCTTCTAAGTTGTTCATTATTTTTAGTGAAGTCAGAGAAACCTGTAGAACTTTCTTGAAGATGTTCTTAACCCATATGAGGAGTATTACTAGATTTTTGACTCAAAATAACAAGCTATTCCACCCTGTTTGAACTACTTCAAATTATGTAAACAAATATACACCATATCAACCAGTGTGTATTAATATTTACCTTACTTGTCTCATCTTTTCAAAGTCAAGATTGGTTTGTTGTTTCTCAGGAATGCTTCTGTATTGCCTTGCATTGATTCTGCAGGACATACCTGCAAGTGCTGGAGAGACCAGTGATTGAAGTCAGTTGAGGTCCCCACAGTACCCAGTATCTTCAAAGATTTTTAAAATTATTTTTTATTACTGATGCTTATGAACAGCAGTTGTGAACCGAGATCCTCCTGTTTCAGTGCCAGTAGAACAGAACAAAATACCCCTACTGTAGAGTACTTGCATGCTAGGATGAGAGAGTCAGTTGACAGAGGTGAACAATATTGAAGGTGTAAGGAATACAAAGAAATGATGAAAAAATGCTACTGGAATGATAGGCAGTGGTTTCAGTTCTCTAATGGGCTCCTAATGTTGTGAGGTTTCTTGTAGATTCAGCTGCGTTTTAAGGAAGATACTAAAAGAAACGGTGAGTTGGGTTTTGCAGGCATGTGTGGAGATCTTTAGTACGTGGTGCAGAATTAAAGCCATCATGGAGATGTTACTTGGTATCTTCATTAGGAAAGCCAGCATGTTTTGAGGAAAAATGTAAAAAACCAATATTGTCATAAGTGACGTGAATTCACTTTTTATGCGATTTTTAATACAGCTCCCCTGGTATGTCACTTTACAGGATTATTAACATTTGCATTATCTCTTGCCTTGCATAAATAGTGAAAGTGGATAAAGTTGCACACGCGGAAGTATTCTATGGTTAAGAGGAAAAAACCCAGCAAGACCTCATAGCAGTACTGTTTAATTTCTTCTGCTATAATGCTTCACATTGCAATCATTGATACGGGTGGCTACACCTAAAGAATCCTGAAGAAATCTTATGAGAATAACCCAGGCTGTTCCATAGATCTCTGTCACATTATGTGTTGTATATGTAGAAAAGAAATCAGTCTCAACCTTGGCTTGAATGGAATCTGTAGCAATTTTCACTCAGCTAGAAACTTTCATACTCTACCTCAATCTTGGAGGTTTTTCAAGACCAGTACACGCATAATTTCAGCCTCTGTTAAGAAATTTACGATAGGAACTTGTTCAGGTAATTTTAAAATTGAGCTTCTAGAAAGCAGTAGTGATGATTTCTTTCCACTTGATTTCTTAACATCATTGACGTTGGGACCATTAGGCCATCCTCTGTGACAACAAAGCTTTTTCAGTGTGGTGACAGAGGATTTTGGCAATCTTGCACTTTCATCAGAAGAGAGATATTTTGCACCTTGTATTACCAAGGCTGTCTAGCTACGCAGATCAATGAAGTTTCTTTTTTCTTCAAACATCCTGCTAAGTAAGCGTCTGTGGCAGACCACTGTCTTACAGTTACAGCCTTTCAGTCTTTGTGTAGAGTTAATAGAGGAGAAGTGACAGTCTTGTTTGCAGTGAGAGAGTGGTATATTTGGTAGTGTTTTGTTTATTTGATGTTACATTTTGTAGTTGAGGCTGCCATAGTAAACATATTAATTTAAAAAGAGCAAGAAATATGAATATAGCTTGAAATATGCTGAAATAAGTTTGTAAATAAAAATTACAGCTGCCTATCCGAGGAGATTTCAAAGATGTTGCGTTGTTCTGAACTATATAAAGGTGTATTCACAAAATTACATGTGTTCCAGCAAACATGTTGACCATCTCTTTCTCTCTCTCTCTCACTAAATGAGTAAAAAAGGCAAGAACAAATGAAAATAGAAAACAGAGAAAATATTTCTGAAATTACATGTTGTTTTGGCAATCAGAATAGATTTGGAGAAAAAATGACAAAAGCTGTGCAAATCATGAATATCACACTACGTTATAGGAGGTGGAGATTGTGACCCGCTACTTGGCATAATTATGTAAGATTGGATCTATTGCCTGTTTTACTGACTTGGCAATTCCAAAAGCAGAGGCAAAAGACCACAACAGAGAATAGGAAAGTTTGCTGCAATTACGAGCTCTTTACCTTTTGTTTTGTAGGTGAATTGCAGAGGAAGATTGGCTTGAAGGTGCTTGAAATGAGAGGAAATGCTGTTGTTGGTTATTTGCAGTGTTTTGATTTGGAGGGAGAGTCTGGACTAGTAGTGCGAGCCATAGGAACAGCCTGCACGTTGGATAAATTAAGTAACACGTCAGCATTTTTACCTGCATGTAACTCCCCATCCAAAGAAATGAAGGAGTAAGTATGAATTAATGGTTTGTAGGGAAACAAGGTTCATTTCTCTTCTTCTCATACACATTCAGTTTTACATAACCGGTGTGATTTCCTTTTTTCCCCAGAATTTGTTTTTCTTTTGTAGTTTTATTTGTCTGCAACTCAGTTTATATTCCACATTTTTGAAATGTTTTAGGTTGGATTACTTATTTCTTTAGAAGCTGGAGTGGTGATCCTTACTTAATATGACTTTTTTGAATTTATATAGCGATGGTATTACGTATCCTTGGGTTGTGATCCACCAGTTTCCTAACTAATAATTAGTTCTGCTGTGACTCTGTGTTTGTACAATAAACATTTTTGTGAGGGCTTCTTATGATATACCTCTTCTGTTCAAGATTTTCCAAGTTCAGTACAATCAGGTTTGAGCATTTATGCAGAACATATAAAAAAAGATAAATTTTGAATTCAGACAGTTCTTTCAGTGATGCAGAGAACGACCTTGAAGTAGTCTCGTCTTTTTTTGTGTGTGCTTTGCTTTTTACTGTTGCGAAACAAGTAGGGCTATTGCAGAACAGGTAGAGTAAAACAGTGTACTCCCAGAGGAAACTTTTTATGATGAGAGGTAGAATTTCTTGATGTCTATTGTATCTATTACAGCACAAAGCACAGTTTGAATGCAATTTTTTAATTTTTTTTTGTGTACAAATTAATAGAAAAATACTTGCAGTCGCCTTCAAATTGTTACTACTTTGTTGCTTGGATAAATTAATTCTCTTGTGTTTGATAGAATGATCCAATTTCTGGAAGGAGAAAACAGCACCAAAAAGTAAACTACTTATGCTGTGTTTCCAGAGGTATTAATTGAATTAGCCTTTTTCATTGACTTGAACTGTTCTGTCATTACAACAGTAACTAGGCATTTTTGTCGTGCAGGTGTCAGTATGCTCTGACTTGTCAGAATTACTGCTTTCTATTTCAAATCATAGCTTGTTTAACCTGTCTTAATTTTAAAAATTTCCCATTAAAAGAGCTTCTGGATACAATGCAGCATAAAATTACAGTGGTGATTTTAAAAAAAAAAAAAAGGCTAATTCAATCAATACCTCTGGAAACNAAAAAAAGACCTGGTAACTACCAACTTAAAAAGCATTCATAAACAAATCAGTAGCTTTTGCTCTGGAGGAAAATGTGGAAATTCCACCCCCCCCAAATAATCCATGTTCAGCTTGGTGGTGGATATTGTCAGAATCATTTTTCCTCAGTCCAAAAAATGGGAATGTTTCTCAAAGCCAGCAAAATCAGCTAATACTTCTTATTCTCGGCTTTACTAACTTGATGCCCTGTTGCCAAAGAATTAATTATGCGTTCACAAGCTGGTGCTTAAGCAGTTCCTTTCTCTCTTTTTATTTCATCTGGACTCTTGCATGCTACGAATTTAAATTCTTAGAGTCTGCTTAAAGTAAGTGGTCTCCTCTAGCTAAACTTCCCTGAAATCATTTATAACATAACTTTGCAACCTGTTTGTATGTATTGTTTTCTTTTCTTCCACCTTGGCTGCAAATTCTCTCAGGTCTCCGCTGGTTCATCCGCCAAGCCATGGATGCCGCTCGACTCACAACAGCCCAATTCACACTGCTACTGGCTCACGACTTACTCAGAACTTCTCTGTGTCTGTTCCCACTCTCATCTACACTGGTACGAGACTGCTCAGACTCAAGAGCTGGGGAGAGGCAGGCCACAGGCACAGTGGTCGCAAAGTGCAGGCAGGCAGGCAGTGTAGGCAGGTACCACCCATCTTTTCTCCCTCATTTTCTCATGGAGACACCTTCTGTTGTCAGTGAAGAACTACTCTGTGTGCAGCTGCTGAAACAAAGGCAATAGTTTCTTGAAAATGCATTGGAGTCTCTTCCACAAAGCCACACTCTTCATTTCTTTTTAACGTGCTTGCTTCTAAGAAATTCAGTAGAAACAAGTTGGTGCATCTGGGGAACACTCACTATTTTACATTCATTGGAGGAAACCACGTTTTGATTGGGGTTCATAATTGCTTTAAAGCATAAGTCTGACACGATATTTAGGTTTTGAAATGGTTGTAGGAAGGGTATGTGCCATTTGTGGAAGAGATGGGTTTAGGGAGCAGGTAAGTCAATCCGTGCGTAAGTGAACTGTTTGTCAATATAGTTGTTCCCATTAAGATTCTCCTCTTTGCTCTGTTTTTAGCTGTGGCATGCTGCTGATGCTATAGGATAAGGAAACATTATTTTTTTTTTCCCTTAAAATGCATATGTGTGTATATACATAAATGTACCAGTATGTATAAACACAAATATAATTTGAAATCATTTTTTCTTTACTAAACTAACTCAAAGCATTGTGTATTTGACCAGTTTTTTAAGTCATAAACTGTTTTCAATTTTTTCTTTTGCATAAATATAATTTTTTGTCACATCTCATGCCTTTCATTTGGCTTAATTGTTTCATTGTAGATGATCAGCATCTATCTATAGAATGCTGAATGGGTGAAACAGCATTTCTTTGCCTCTGGCCTCATCCCCAGTCTCGCACCTAAGGAATAGCTGCAGGCCCTGCCCCAGTCCCATCCTGGTGTTTGGATCATGCTGCTGTCAGCCAGGTCCTTTGGCACAGGATTACTGAATATGTTTCCACCTTCTTCTGGCAGGATTCCCTTCAATGAAGATCCCAATCCCAATACTCATTCATCAGGACCCTCCACCCCTCTGAAAAACCAAACCTATTCCTTTTCACCTTCCAAGTCCTACAGTCGACAGTCCTCTTCTTCTGACACAGATTTGAGTTTGACACCCAAAACTGGTAAGGCGCTTCCAGCCACTTTTTGTTTAATTTGTGTTTCTCTCTTTATATTTTCATTCAACCCCTTTTTGCTTTTTGGCATTTAAGTTATCAAAATGATGTGGAAGTTGAAGACTTCAGATAGCACACCTCAAGCTTGAAAGGGTTTCTGTAGGGTGAAAATCTAAATCCTGCCTATATTTCCACATTAAAATGACATTTATAACACAACTGTATTCAAATTGAAATAAAACATCTTGGAGCATTAAGGGAGTCCTAAGTAATTGCCTCTTTCTTATTTCCTCCATTTCATATTACAAATCATGGGAGTACATTTCTCACCACAATATGTTAAGGGCGGTGTTACTAAAACTATGTAGTCTTTAAGCCTAATGTGTTGTGCTATAAGTACATTGTATACATTTCTTTGTGGTTTTTTTTTTTTAACTCCTTTTTGCAAATGGGATCCTAGAAATGTAGCAGCTGCTGTCTTTTTATTCTCTTTGGTATATGGAAATGGCTTTACATACATTTTGAAAGTAACTTAAGCTACGCTCCAGCCATCTTCAAAAAGCATTTTTCTTTCTACGTTGGTCTATCATAATTTCTTCAACTTGCTGTTTCCTTCTTCCTTATTTTCCAGTCTGTGGTTAGAATCATGTCAGTAACGCTGTCAGCACAACTCAAAGAATTATTGTCTGTTTATTCTCCATTATTTGACCAATGCCCTGAGTTCTGCTACCATAGGGCAAAATATTTTGCAAAATTGTTTGTAAAAGTTTGGTTGCTTTTTAAATCATGTTTTAAATTGTGGTATTTGAAGCTCGGAACATTCTTGTCTCCATCTAAACTAGACAATTTTTAAGCATATTACAGTAGTTGATTCAGCTTTTCTTGATAGCACCCCTCTCAAGAATTTTTCCAAGTGGATAAGTTAAATCTTGCATTCAAATGCAGTTATATTAAATATTTTACTCAGTTTATTGCCTAGACATCTGTTTAAAAAATGTTCCCAAGTAGGAAGCTGTCTTCCTTAGTGCTATCTTCTCTGTCCTGTTTTCTTAAAAAAAAAAAAACAAAAAACCAACCAACCAAACACTTTTTTCTTTGGTCCTTTTGTGTAAACGATGACTGCTTTGTGGATAACCTATGGTGGTCACTTGTTTAAAGGACCTACAGATATAACTGGATATTTATTATGTAGGAGAATCACAAATTTAAGTTTCATTTACTGAATATTTGAAAACCTGTTTCTTTTGATCAGATTTTCAATGGTAGGAATCATGTTGTGTAAAGGATTAAAATGTAACACAGTCATCTTTATAGATCTAAATGTTCTGAATTTGTGAAGGTGGCAACTCACTGTGAATTTTTCAAGTTTTTAAAGCAGCCATCTTCTATCATTCCTGGCAATGTTATATAGGTGGACGGAGCCTCTTTAGTCAATTCTTTTGGAACTGGAACAGATTGTGTAATTGGTGCCTCTTACTTTTAGGTATTTTTCAAGTACATAAAGATTTTTTTTTTAGCTATCTTTTTAATATTAAAGCTACAGCGGGCATACTTTTGCTTACTAGAGCTGTCTTTTTAGCAGCTTTTAACTCTGCTACTGAAACTTGTCGTAAGAGGATTCACTGGTTGCATTTAAAAATTCTGTATCTTGGTGTTACATACTAGATTTTGAATCTTAATAGATTAAAAGGACAGTATCTCTTGAGTTATTTGTCTTATCTTTTACTGAAAGTTTGATGTACAGAAGATACTTCTGTAACATACTGAATTCAGTATGTTGTTTTTAACAATTCGCTGTATATGTTTAGAACTCTGTTTTCATTTCCTAAGAAATTAAAATTCCTGTTAATTTTTTTTTTAATCCTGTTTTAAAAAAAATTAATTTCCTGTTATCAAGCTGGAATATTTCAGGGTAAAAGTTGATGATGTTAGTGTTTTGTTTTGTTTTGTTTTTTTTAAAAAAAGCGAACTTCTCATGTGACACATTTGAAATTGTCAGATTTGAGATACTCATTACTCAGATTGGCTGATATGAAAAATGGAGTATTTTCTGATGTGTCTGCAGTACATTATATTGCTCTTCTCAGTCAAGTAGGTAGTGTGTTCACGTGTTTGAGATGGAGACCAACCTGGAAAAAGAGTGCAGATACCACAATTTCACAGTATGAATAACTAGAGGAGATCAGATGCTTAAGCAGATCCAAGTTTCAGTTTTCAGTAGTGCCACATCAGGAAAATACTACCTTAATGTCTTTATAAAATACAACTGTGATTGTGTTATCCATTCTGGTCTGTATCTGGTCTAAAGATGAGGGGAAATTATTCTGTGCTGAGAAAGCTTGTTTTGGCGTGAAGTTAGACTTCTGTGAATAGTGATATATTTTATGCTACTGCAAACTAACAGCATATCAGGCTGACAAAAAGCATGCCATTTTAATCAGGTAATACATTTTGATGGAATGTGGTATATGTTTGGAGGAAATTGAGAAGGTGGGAACTCCTTTTCTTTGTGGGAACTTAGAATTCTACAAGATTTGTAAGTCTAAAAGTCATAAAATAAATCCATGACTTCTCTGGAAAATAACTTTCTATACCTAAATAGTGAAAGTAATCAGATTAAGTGTGTGAGAAGACTGTGTTATTTAGCATTTAATCCATAACATTTGTTAGCAAATTTTGTATAAAATTTAACATAAATGTTAGATTTCCATGGCTTTTAAAAATATTAATTTTAAAATAAAGTTGATTATCAAGTCATGATTTTTGAGAACATGCTTCTCATTCATATTGTGGAGCTGTTTTGTCATTCCATTTCTTTGTATGTTGAGAAATAATTTAGCAGTAAGTGCTGGTTCATTTTGAGAAAAAAAAAAAAAGCGCTTCATTTTGATTTCTTCTGTCTGTTTCTTTAGTCATCTTCTGAATCTACATCTCTTTGTCTCTATTACTTTCCTCCACAGCACCTTCCCCACAGGGACCTAGGATTTTCCTGTTTCCCAGCTCCCCTACACTCTCTTGTGATTCCCCACATCTTAAAAAGTCCTGTCTCCTCCTCTCGGGGTCTAGCCTTAACCCTCTACACTCTAGCCATGTCAGCCCAGTTGTTCTGAGGAAAAGTGTTTCTTTCACTGAAGAGCTGCTTCTGGCTGCTTCTGGTAGGATCAATCTATTATGGCCTTTTAAACAAAGTTTTAAGAAAATGTTGTTATTTGATACGGGGGCATTTAACACTCAGCCTTCTATAACCCTGT
This sequence comes from Chionis minor, assembly GCA_013398295.1. NCBI lineage: Eukaryota > Metazoa > Chordata > Aves > Charadriiformes > Chionidae > Chionis > Chionis minor. The sequence goes on from VZSF01010935.1 coordinate 635,887, forward strand.
GTTCTTATTCAATTAGCCTCTGAAAACTGCTGGCTACATGACTATTCATACCATCTCTCACCTCTGCCCAGAAGCTTGAAACAGCTTCAGAACTTCTTAAAGGATTTGAAACATATGTAGTTCATGCTACAGAACTTTTTCCTTTTCCCTCGCAAAAATTCCTTTGGTAATTGCTAAAATGATTTACTGTTGGTTTTTGTTTTTAATTTTTTTTAATCCCTCTCATTCCCTTTGCTTTGTTCCTGTATTTTGCATGGAACAAGCACTTGTTCATTAATTCATGCATAATTTATTGAAATAATGACTATCAGATGGCTGGCAACTCCACTCTTAAATTAATCTTTTAAACAAAGCCCATATAAACTTTTTATTTTTACTGCCTCCTTTTTCATTCCATGATGTGCATTATTTTCATAGATTAAAATAGTTGATATTGCCACTTTTTTCTGTAGAAACTATTTTGATTAGTTTGTATTTTTTGAGTTTGTTTCATGTTCAGTATTTATGCTATGTTTGTCTGTATTTAATATTGTATAGTCCCTGACAATGACATTTAGAATCAATGCCAAATAATAAAAGCAATTTAATCTTGTTTAATGGGACTATACAGATACTAATATTTTTGTTTCCTTATCCAAGAACAGCTAAAAATATTTGTTCAAAATTACAGTATTTTAATATATAATTATATGGTAATGATAGCCTAATAATTTTTGAAAATGTTAGGAATGAATGAACATATATTATTAAGTCCGGTGTTGTTTCCAGATCTCCCAGTCTTTGGTTAAAACAAATAACCGCACTTTGTATATGTACAATCTCATTCATGTTTGTTAGGTGCTTGATCAGAAGAAAAAGGAAACTAGCAAGGAATTGTTACGCAAAGTTAGTTATAAATTCTGTAAAAGAAAATCTTTGCTTCATTCATAACTGTTTGCACTGTGGTGTTTGTATTTCATCCTGCTCCTGACACTTTTTTTTTTGTTCTTTATCCTGTGCTTTCCTATACAACTTAGGTGTTTATTTTCGCTTTGTCAAGTTAGCATTGATGGTTTTAGATACAAGAAATACCAATCATAGTATGTTCTTAGGCATGAAATTTTGCCAAGAAAATCTGATTCACCAGCATTGTGTTTACTTTAGGAAAAAACACAATCTTGGTATGTGTTTATTTTTTACTTCTGTGATTTCTAACCATTGAGCAAATAGCTTATTGTCATACATATAACCTGCATCTCAATGCACTCAGTTAAGAATACAATTCCTTGATAACTGATAATTCTGTTTCTATTTCTGATAAACTTTCTATCTGTTCTGAAAAGCTCCTGTATTGAGGTAGGGGTGGGAGTAAAATACAGAAGGAAAGAGAGAATTACCCATATTAAGCTGAATCAATATTTATTTCTTAGTTTCTTGTACAAATAATCTGCAGGTTATGTGTGTGCAAATATAGTAATCAAATAAGCATGGCAATTTTGAATGCTGAGCAGTAGTCCTTAGCTTATTTGAATGAATCAGATGAGTGAATATTGCATTGCATAGTTATAAAAGAAAGGAAAAATAATTGGTAGTATTTTTCAGAGTTTCTATTTCAAATCAAAGGATGTGCATTGCCTTTGCAATTTTCTTTTTGGTTCCAATCATGCATTATGTAGCTACTGCTGTAATTATGTGTACAGGCTCTTCTCGGTGGTTAGGAAAGGTAATTTATTTACTCTGAAACTCTCATAAGACCACATTTTTAGTACTTTTAAAAGATTATTTTAAGTGATAATGACAGTGCTAAGAGATACTTGACTATAGAGTAATCTGGCAGAGAGGCATCGTTCAAGAAGGTGGAATTAGTGGTGACTTTGCAACCCTTTTTTTATAAGGGCTAAAAATCTGATTATGTAGAAACTTGCTGTGAAAAGCAGAGAAGGTAGATCTATATTGAAAGCATAGGCAAAACTCCCAATAGTAAAAAGAAAAAAACAAAAAGTTATACGTCATAGGAAAGAATTGCAAGCCCAGATCTTTAAGTCTTTGTATTTTGAAGGTTTTTTTTAATGAAGGGAGAAAAAGATCTTAAATCAGGGGTGTTTTGTCAAAATGCTAAAAACCCCCTGCTAATCATGTGAAAACCAAACCCCAAAACACTGCCCCCCTTGCCCCCCAACCCCTCTCCCCCCCAATTAAAATGTGATGCTCTGTATTTTTTCTGAAACTTAAAATTATGGGGATAATTTGACTGTTTTCAATGACTAATCTATTTTTAAATCAAAGTTTGATTACGAATTCTAATATATGTTTCTTTGAATGTGATCTGTACTGATACTCTTCAGGAATGGGCAGTGGGAGTGCTGGAAAAGAAGGGGGGCCATTTAAAACCCTTTTAAGACAACAGACTCAGTCAGCTCTGGAACAAAGGGTAAGGCATTTTATACTTGCTTTTCTCATGTACTAAAGTGAAAGTTTAACTTGTAGTATGGTAAATGTTTCCTGTTACTTTCTGTTTAAAAATATGTGCAATTTTTAGGTCTGAAAACTTAATTCAGGTGTTGAAAATTAATAGCCCTTTTATACACAAATTATTTAAATTTTAATGTATTACTAAAGCATTAAGAAAAGTGGAGCAAATAACTGTAATGTGCACATCACTCAAGTGATTGCAGTTGGTGTTATGAGAAACAGCGATAGCAAAAATTACACCGATTTATTTTCTATAAGTTACTGGCGCATGTGTAAGTTTAATACTTTGCCTTCCTGTATTTAGTTAAGTTTTTACAGAAGCCAAATTTAGAAACATTGGAATAGCTTTAAACAAGGTGAAAATCCCATTTATAATCGTGAAAACTTTCAGTATTGAAAAATAGAATTTATGCATAATTTAGCCTTCATTCTACTACGTGTCATAGTGTGCATGTAGCCTTTAAAAAAGGATGACTTAAACCTAAACCACTTGCAAGCAATAAAAGGACTTTATAGATTTACAGCTTTTTGGAGAACCTGTATAGGACTGAAAATGCCATCTATTGTTATGCTGAATAGACTGCGTAATAAAAAGTCTTTTTTAATTCATTGTTTAAATTTTTGAATGAGTCCTTGCAACTTTTTCTTATAGGTTATGTACTGCTTTTGTCAAAATGTTATTGGTAAGGCATCTTGATGGAAGAAATGTGAATGTTTTCCTATTCAGAAATAAATTCTAGTTTACTTACTATTTCTGTCTACCTGAACTACCTACATAGAACTGTATATGTTTAATGAAAACAAAATCAGCTACATTTGTGAAATATAAGTGAATAGCTACTATTTTGAGTAAGTGGATGATTCTCTTCTCATTTTTTGTTATCCGTTACTAAGGGAGGATCACCTCATAGGTTCTGTAGAAGGCGGGTATGTTCCAAAACATTGTGTGACTCCTTGTAGCCCTTTCTTTTTGTATTAAGGATTTCTAAGCAATTATTTGAAATACTTTGATTTTGCAGATTTCTTTGTAATTTTGTTTATGCAGGTTTTCTTTACTTTCTGTTATTTTTAAGAGCATTTATCAAATTGGCATATTTTTGCTTAGTATTTTGCATGTTGATACGTTTCAGTTAAAATTTTAATTTCTCTTTAAATACAAATCCATGGCTTTTTGTTTTTAATGTTTTAGTTTGAAAAAAAATGCTTTAAAAAGAGCCTTTTCTCTGTTTACCTTTGTTTTTGCTAGCATTTCAGACATTTTATGGCTGACCTGTTATTTCCTTAGGAAACCTTTAAAAAAAAAAAAGTAAATTAAGAGCTCTTAATGTATTTTTAGAGCTTGAATTATTTGCACATTGTTTTGATAAGGCTTGTAGATTGTCTAGTATGGAGAATAAAAAAGTTATTGATGAAGATGTAGCAAAGCATGTGGACTGTTAATACAAAAAAATGTTGATACTGTCTTTCTGAAAATTTCATATTGGATGTTTTTTTTGCTATGGTTACCTCTTATGGTTACCTTAAGATTGAGTTACTTAACTAGAATGAACAACACTTACAAGTTATATTGTCTGTTTTAATATTGCACACATAAATAGTGCACTCTAGTTACTTCTCTGGATTTTTTAGAGTAGCACTTATTTGGGAAAACAAAGAATAAATTCTATACATATAATATATTTCCACATGTATTAGATATATAGTAAGTTCTTTTGAGTCTTAGTTCAGTTTACTTGGGTGTATGGTAATGTTAAGGCATATGAAAGCCAGGTCATTTAACTGGATGTCTCTACAACTTTTTTTTATCAAATGTGTGTTTAATGTGTTACTTAACCCTAATTGCAAACCAGAATAGATTTTGTTAGAATTTCATTCAGTTTCTTCTGTGAAAATACAGCAGCTGTGGGAAACTCACATACATGTTATGTTGTACATTCATATGTTTCATATTTTATATATATATAGCAATTCACAGCGTACCTGTTGATAGCAAGTGTAACTGTAGCACAGCTGTGTATTTTTTTATCTATAAATGTGTATGCTATATTTCCATCAGTGAGAAGATGTGAGCTTACTTGACTCATAAAAAATTAGCCTGTGTTTTTGTAGAAATGGCCAAGTGCTGCTCTTGATGGTATTTTGTATCGCTGCTGACCTCAACTTGGACAAATGCTGTTTTATTCCTCCTTCCTCGTTTGCATTCTGCAAGTGCTTGAGAGATCTTTACTGCTGCATTTTCAAAACGGAGATCTGTTGATCTTCGTCTCTGAAGAGCACTGCTAAGTAACTGTTGTGTTAGAGTGCAGTTCTCTGTGTGATTCTTTTGGCTGAAATGCTGACTTAAGCAACTTTTCTTTCCAGCGACTTCCTGTTACTATCCAGCCCATCCCCTCAGTACAGTTGAAGAAAAACTGTAGGATTGTTTGGCCGCCTTATGAGGTGGTACAGCAACTGGGCTTAGAATAAAAATAATTCAACCAGGAAATTAACAGTATTTCAATGTGGACCAGTTCCCTCCTGATTCAATCCGAAATGCTCTGTGAACATACCTTTCTAATTACTAATTACGAGCATTATCTGAGGGAGTGGTACAATGATGGAAATGAGTGAATGGCTGGAAGGGAATCTGAGAACTGCTTCAGCTGGCCCTAACACCAAATGATATGTGTGCATAGCCTGGTTCCATGTGCTTTTACATTATTTTGTGTGTCTTTGTATGAAATGTAGTTAGAAAAGAACAATACTAGCAATACATGTACGTGCATACACAAACATTTTTAAACATTGTATTAAACAGATATTTCTGAGGATTTTATTGTAACCTTATCAAACTTTCCCCAAATGCCGACTATAAAATCCCATATGTAGTTGCAAGGATTAAACCAGTGACAGTTACTTCATGGTTTGTGCAGTCAATCACTGTGAAATGGTGCAATGAATTGATATTGGTAAAATGAGTGACCATCCTCAGTTGTAGCCTGGAAACTTAAAGATCATTGTGTCTTCTCACACATGGGACTACTCTGTGCTTACATCACCTTGATGTAAATACAGTCCTTTGCAAATTGCAGTAATAGAGGAGATTTGTAATATGGAAACACTGCATCTGGTTCTTATGTTCTCTGTTTTCCATGAAATAAATTTAGCTTTATAATTTTGAAGTGTTACAGATTACCATGTGTAATTGAGGCTGGAACTTGTATTTGAGCAATATAATAATACAAACCCCAAAACCTCCAAATGCGCTTAAAAGAAAAAAAGGAAGGGGAAAAAATCCAACATATGAAGTGATGGAATTCTGTCTGCATCAGAATGAACGAGACATTGTTAATGGAATAATAAAGCATGTCAGAATGGTTCAGTGAGTCAGTTACCCAGATTTGTCTGTGGCTGAAATTAGCTCTTAGGACATAGATCTCATCTTGGCATGTGTCATAATATAGACTTGCAAGTATCAATTATTGACTGAGGTAAAACCATGTTACTACTTTGAAGTTTTATTCCTGGTTTGTAGTGTAGGTAATCAGGCAAACAGCAAGCCTGAACACATTAAAATTACTTGCAGTACACAGCCTTACGAAAATTAACAGAAGATGGAAGCAATTTCTGAATCTCCATATAGATTAAAAAGCATCAGATTTGTTTATGCTTTAAAGCATAGAGTATCATTCACTTTGTTCACTACATACTGCTTTAACACAATTTTAAGTGTGAGTATACATATGTATGCATAAAATACAAATGTAGTATAGGCTTAATGGAATTTCATATAGATGGCATATCAGTAGACTTCTTTATTGATTTCTGTAGTTCTGGGAAAGCTAATTATTTTTAGTGTCATTGATGTCAGATAACTATATTCAAGGGACAGAGCAAATGTTTCTGTTATATATGTGTATATAAATAGAAGTTATGCAGAATGTTATGAAATTATACAGGGACTATCAGTATACTTGTACATCCCTGAACAGTAGATATTACAGAGTCACAGTGAAAGAGGGTTATAACGAAGTGTTGATGTACTGTATTATTTCCATTTTTTTCGCATGAAAAACATACAGAAAAGGAGTTCACACTGTGTCGTAGTCAGAGCCTTCTGACTGTTCTGATAACCTGCAAAGCACTTTGTGATCTGTTAGAACCTTCTGGGGGAATCTTTTCTGTAGCCCTCTCTAGCGATCCATTGGTGCTCCTGAATACAGATTAGTCAAGCAGGTTTGCAGAGTCCTGTGGTGAAATCTTCCTGCTTTTTAATTGCATCGTAAGTCATGACAGCAGGTTTTGGGGGTTGGTTTTGGTTTTTCTTCTGGTTGTTGATTCTGTAGTTGCTGATTTCAAAGTTTGCCTCTTTCTTTTGAAAGTGTAGGCCAAACAAAAATCTAGAAAACTTGAAGTTTGTAAAACCTTTTAAAAGTTGTAAGAGTTCTAATAAGAAGGGTGCTAAGAATTCTGAAGTGTTCATTTTTAAATCTGCACTGGGCTTTAGTTTAAGAGGAGTTCTCATGCCATGTATTGCTGGATGACCCATTTAATCTGCAGCATGTACACTGTTTAGGTGGAAGCTCAGTTGAACTGTACAGTTGCAAGTGCTTCAAGTATGTGAGAAAGGAATCTATTCTGTACTTTCTCTCATATAAAATTATGGTGTTTTTTCCATTTAACTGATCATCATGACTATACAAACCATGATTGCATGATTTTTCTTTTTTTGCCTCTATGCATTTAGAATTGCTGAACATAAATCTATTGCCTTTCCCCCATAAGTGTACTACTATTATGTGTATATTAGACATTCCATAGAATGTCTCTGAAAATAAAATTTTCCAGTTTTGGCTTAACCTCCTTTGAATATGACTGGTTTATTTCATCACATGTGTAATGAAAAATTACTGTTATCACTTACTTTGCCTCTTACATGAACTACATTTTTGAGTAGTTGCTGAAACTTATTAATTCTTCATTTTAATTATGAATTGGTAAAAACTGATTTATGCAAAATGAATTGGAAGTGAGTTTCCGTAGTTTAAGAACTTAAGAGTTGTATTTCAAAGACTTATGTTTTATTCTAGAAGATGGATATTTACTTGTTACATTTAGAGCTTACGACAGTAGCAGAGCAGTTGGTTAATATTTTTTAGGTATGTTTTCCTGTAATAAGACATTCATCATTCTTGCAAGGCTACAGTTTGTTTTATCCTGTGCTTCGGGATCGAACTGCAGTCATTTGTAACAATGAGACCTAAAAAATAGAGAAGAATGTTTCTTTTTTTGGTATAACCTAAAGAAAGTAGAATTATGTTGTTTAGCTGCCATCCTAAAAGTAGACCAATAGAGGCTTTGTTAACACAAATATGTAAAGTTTTGATTGTTTATTGATATTATGCTGAGATACAACTCTATGGGGGAAAAGTATTCTTACATTGTATAATACCTCTTTTTTTGTTGTACTATGGATATATGAAAATGTATGGTTACGTAGTGCTTAATAAGCCTGAAGGACGTGTTTGGCATAATGTAACTGCTTTGCTTGTATTTCAGGGAAATTATCAATTCACTGCATGTTTATTGGCAATTAGCAGTGGTTGGTAAGCAGTCATTTGATGTTTGTTTTTAATCATAACAGGAATTTCCATTTTTTACCTTGACGACCTTTCCACCAGGCTTTCTTATCCATGTTGGTGGTGTTGTCAGTGCACGGTCTGTGAAGCTCCTGGATCGCATTCACAATCCTGGTATGTTAACACAAGAACAACTTCCTTGCCCAAGTCCAGTCATAATGATCACCTACTTCTAATCTTTATAACTTTATAAAGTATCAGTATTTGAATAGATGCAAATCTATTCTAACAACGTGTATTAAAAGCAATATTTTTCAGACAATCATTTAAGCTTGAAAAATAATAGTTTCAGAGGATATGTTTTTAGTGAGAAACTTTTCAGCAAGTTAATGAAATAATAAAGTACTTTGAGTCCAATAACTTTGCACTAAAAACTGTCTTTGAGTTACTGGGGTTTTAATTATTTTTTTTACCTCTTTTTAATATTGAAACTTGATGCAAGTTTTCCGTTCAAACAAAAATAAGATGGAATACTTGATCCTGACTGTGAATGTTTTCTAATTTTCAGCTCCTTGAAATCCTTAAGGACTAATGACTACAATTTTTAACCTCTTTTGATAAGACCTTCACAGCTTTGTTTCTATTCTTAAAAACATACACTGAACAGTACTTTAAGATTTTCATTGAATGTTTATCTGTGAACGCCACTACTGGAACATGTGTATTTTGCATGTCCTAGTTCTGACATCAGAATTGACTTCTGACTCTGAAGATGATGTTGTTATATTCACTGAGACAAGCTCTCAAGACTCTGTAAAAAGTTGTAGTTAACAGCGCCCTTAAAAATGCAGAGGAGAGTAAAAAATAGCACCTGTAGTGGTTTTGCATGCACTAGTCAGGAGTAATAAAGTTTGTGGAAATGCATCTTTAAAAGCAATTTAAAAAGAAAATAATCCTTTTTCTTTCTTCTTCCTGTGGCCCAAGGCAAGTAATTCTGCAAACAGGTAGACTGTTGCTGATCTAAAGATTCAGTAAACTGACAACATGAAACAAAATGGAGACTTAACTCTGGCTTAAAACCCCCTACTTTAAAGGATTATTTTTTTAGGTATATGAGTACACAATATTTTCTTTTTTTCCATGTTTTTAAGATTTATTTACGCAGTGGAGAGAAGATTAAGAGAAAAGTCGAAGTAGAGTTCATATAGTGAGTCCTCCCTTTCTTTGCCACAAAGCTGTTTTAGACTTCTGTATTTTCAACAGATTTCTGATGCAGGTCACTTATGTGCAGAATTTACTGTATGATAAATTTATTGAAGTCAAAATGGAAAAAAAAAATTACTCAGAAGTTTTAAAAACTAATTTTGTTGCATTATGCACTCCTTTATTTTTAGTAACTTGACTGAAAGCAGGATAAGAAATAAGAGAAGGTAGAGGTGCATATTTGCACAACTGAGTAGCTCTTTGCGGTATTTTTGTGGGACTTCTGAATTGCTCCTGACAAGTGGATGTAAGATGCATGATACTTTGAACTCAGTATATTGCAAAACAATGAAAACAAAAGGGGGAGTGAAGGCATATGTCTATGGGAGGGAAGGTGAAAAAGTAGAAAAAAAATTTCTGATATAATGATGATCATAGTAAGCATTTGAGTCAAGTCTGTAAAATATTAAAGGAAACAAACTGGCAAATCAATAAACAGGAAAATGTAGAGAAGGAAAGAACATTTGAATGTGGATCGAGAACTTAACAATAAGACAATAATTGCTATATACTGTACACTTTGATCACGCCTAGTGCTAGAATGCTATAGCATGCTCCTTTTTGCCCTTTCTATTTCAGCCTCTTATTAACTCTGCTGTCTGTGTCTTTCCAGTTCCTGTGGAGTGGTGTTGTCAATTGTGTTCTTGTTGGTAGTTTTTTTTCACTATTCTGCTCCTATAACTGACCTACTAATTTGCTGTTTTGAACTCAGCCTTTGTCGGAATTATGGGTAACACAAGATCATACAAACTGCTAGACTGGAATAGTTTCAATTCAGGTATTTTACTAGTCATTCAGTACTACATACGCTGACAGAAATTATGGCAGCTCAGTGAAGTTCTTAGAAATGCTGTAGGATATTTAGGTTAATGCTTCAAATTTAAATCTTATTTAATCATCAAATGCCTAAATGTCTTGTTTTAATGTTGTTAAAGGCTTTCTTTAAAATTGCAAAACATTGTTTTAGTATAAAATAGTATTGCTAAGAATAATTTAATATCAATCTGGAAAGGTGAATGTTCAGATGATTATTTTGTAGTAGCTTGCAGCTTAGCGTCCATGAAGCATGTAATTCAAGGAAAGAGAATGGATTCTTATTTATACAGTTGGGATCATGTCAGGTGTGAATAATTTTTTTTTTTTTAATTATTTCTTTTGGTTGGTTTGATTTTTTTTTTACGGGGCTCTTGGTTAGTTTTGTTTTGTTTTGCATGAGCTTGCACTTTCTTCAAGGGTGGCTGTTAATTTCAGGAGATTGATGAATGTGTTTCTTCTAACTACTAGATATAAAAATTGTCCAAGAGAGTGGAAAATAGATGAAGAGGACTATCTGAAGAGAAGGGTAGTATGTAGTCTGGGATTTCTTGGTTCATAAATCTTGTATTGTGAAATGCAGTCAGCTTGCAAGACTTAGAGCATAATTATTTAAACTTTTTAATCACTGTTACGCTTAACTTAAAAAATACAATATTGGGGCTTTTTTCATGCAGTTTTAGGGATCAAGGTGTGTAATTCCATTATAGAGCTGCAGAGAGAATGGATGAGTTGATGATGCAGTCTACCTAAAAGGTACGCAGAGTACTGGCCTTTTAAGAGGGAGCAATAAGGACTTCTCCCACTTTCTGTCTGGAAATGTAGCATGCTTTGGAAGAAAGGCAGGCATAACTACTCTGCATATAATATCCAAGCCAGCAGACATTTGCCAAACTTTGATGTTTTTTAAAGCTGGCTTGGTAAAAAGGTATATGGCCTCTGGGCATTTGTTTCCCCTGGAAACAAACTTTCCTTCTTGGTACTTCACTATTGCGGTGCAACTAGCCTGTGTTGTGCTCGAAACATCAGTTCAAATTCTCTATATACATTTTTTGTTTTACAAATAGTTCAGTAACAGCTAGTGCCTAAAACTGTTAGCTCATGTTTGTATCCTTATTCCTTGCTACAGTAAGTGTCCTGTAATATTATAATTATGAGGTTTTCTGGTTTTGTTGGTTTTATTTGCTTATTCTAAAGCAAGGATCTTTTAAAATTAATTTTACTCTCTGTATAAAAATAATATTATAAAATTCTCAGATCTATTACTGGTATAGCATGGTCTGGTCCAATCTGTTAAAAGTGTGGTTTTCATCTTGTATGCTACCTTGAAAAGTTTGAATTAATTGTTACTTCTTCGAGATAGTCTTTAGTAGGATGTTACCATGGAAGAGTTTTATTAGAATAATGGAGTAAATGAGTTATGTACAGGCAGTAAACATATGTTGAGCTAAGCTAGAAAGTGATCCAGAAATGTAAGCCTAGGAAGCTAAGGGGAAGTCACAGATTCATTTCTTGACAGAATATCCAAATCACTAGCCTAATTTGGTGCAAAATTTTGGTGTAAAGAGGTCTAAACCAAATGGTAATTTTGGAGTTAATACCTCACTGAGAACTGTCTCTATTTCTGTTGCCTTGACATGTGTCAGCAACTCTGTAGTAAGTCTTGATTAATCCTACCAGTTAGGGACTGAGCAGGTTATGCTTATGTTCCTGGAAGTACGGTTTTTTTGTAGAGCTAGGTGTGTTGCTCAGTCATTACATACGATGTGTGATGGATAGTAGACTTGCAGATTACATGCAAATTAACTCTGTCTTAGACTGGAATAAGAAATATGCTGTGCAGGCCTGTTACCATTGAGAAACCAAAGGAGAAGATTTCTATTCATCTGCCCTGGCTGGAACTTTATTGCCAACTCTGTTATTGCTCGATAATAATTGGCCTGAAGGAGAGTAGGGATTTATACAGCTTAAGGGAAACAATTCTACATCTTCACGTTACATTCACATTAGGAAGAATGTAATCACAGTCATAAGTAGACTAAAATTATTTTCCTTTTTGAAAATGTTCAGGCTTCATTTAAGCTTGCTAATAACTGTGTAGCACAGGAGAATATTTATTTTTTTTGCCAATGGCAGGGGAGGCTTGTTTAATTAAGTGCGTAAGATACAACAGGTCCATCTGATGATGGTGAAAAGTCAGAGGTTTGAAGATGCTTGAAAATCAAACATGGAAGTAAAGACTGACTTTATTTGATGAATCAAAAAGAAGCTACTTAAACATCTGGGAATTGCATGTAGTTCAATGTCAAAATTGTTTAAATGTTTGTAAAATTATTAAAAGGTGATGATCAAGACGAATCTGTAAAAGAAAAGCAGAGGGACAAGAGCACAAATTCATAGAAAGGAGGGCACATAATACAGTGGAAGAAATACTCTGGTGCTGTCTCTGAAAAAGGATGTTAAGGATGTAATATAAATACGAAAACATGAAAAGAATCCTGGATCCGCAAGTCTGAGTCTTTGTTAAAGTTTCTGCTCAAGGTTAAATACAGAGAAGAAACATTCCCTAGGAAGTGCAAGGGACTTGTCGAATAGGCACTACTTCTCCTTATGACTGTTTCATAGCGCTGACATATACAATGTTCCCACATAATTACATTTTTAAACCCCTCATTCAGGGAGCTGCTTCAGCAGTGATTCTTCAGCTACAGTAGTCAAAAACATGGAAGGAGAAAAGATTGTTAATAAAATTCCTAAGGATCCCCTGACTTCCTTGTGTGATGTTCAGACTTGGTGTTGGAGTGAAATTCTCCAGAACTCTAGCTTTATATGTAAGGAAATGCAAGAGGAAAGCTTGAATACGTTTTTGTTCTGTAACTGAATGCTTTTGTTTCACAGAAGTGCAAACATACAATGAATGTGCAAATTACATTTCATACTGCTGTCTGGGGTGTAAATGTGGCATACTTGTAATAGCACAGTAGAAAATGTCAGAATATTTTTGTCAGTGTTTGATGTGGCTATAGTTCAGAACTGGTAGAAAAACAACATTTTAAGCTTGACCTCTCGCCTTTCCTTGGAGAATTTCCAGGTTGACTTCTTGTACATCAGCGTGTGTTGATAACGATAGTGGGAGGTTAAGGCAGTTGTCAGAGGCTTTTCTGAACAGAATTGGGGGTGCGATGTTTTCCAGTAATATTTTTCTCTTACTTCGCTGCAACCTTTTCCAGAGGAGCGAACATTCCTAAATGGTTTTAATGGTTAATGTGAATGGTGTTTGAATATTCTTTTTTGAAGCAGATGCACGCTCATATTAATGAAATACTTTTCTTTGGGTGTGTGTGTTGGGGTTTTTTTTTTTTTTTTTGAGAGGGAGTTCTGAGTAGATATTTATATAACTGAGTAAAGGGTAGTCACTGTCAATGAATATAGTATTCCTGTGTTTTCGTAGAGATTCAGAAATTAATGAACTTGGCATTTAAAATCTTTGGTTTAGAATTGTTTGACTAGTATTAGGTAATGATATTTCATCTGTTCATACTGATTGAAAAGTCTCCCTGAAATTTGGCTAATGGTGTGAAAGCTGTCATAATCTTTTCACTGCACAAATGCTCCAATAAAGCTGTTGCTTATTGCACTACTACAGTTTGGTTTTGAATTGATAGTATGTAAGAGAGAGAACCTTGGTCTTGCAGCAAATTGTTATTCTTTCACATTACTTGTCCTAATTTCAAAATATGGGGCTTGACTAAAACCATTCTCTTGATACAATTTCCTTCATGCATTACAATGAGTTTTTTTCAGCCTTACAATGTGTCACTCTGTGGTTGTAACGCCATAGTTGCAGAACTTCTTGCTGGGCTCAAAATATATTGCTGTTAGAAAAAAAGTAGAATGACTGCAGCTGAAAGGACACCGTCCTAACTACTACATAACTACAGGTAAACTCATCCTTGTAATATGTCTATGGACAGTATTGTAGGAAAATGGCAGATAACACTAGTTCTGACTGGCTGTGACAGGGTTATAGGAATAAATTAGTTAAATTTTAATGGGTAAGATCATTATTTGATCTGAATTAAGCACAAGAGCTTTGTACTCTTGTAGTTTGATCTAAGTACTAAGACTGAAGTTCCTCAATGTGCCATGTTACTTACAATGAAGTACCGCAGTTATTGGGTTATTTTCTGGTTCAGTTTGTACATTGGATTCTGTTAGACAGTGTAGTTTGTCTTTGACCTCTTGGACTGATATTTTTAGTGGATTTTTTAAGTTTTGAGGTTTTGGTCTCTCTCATCGTGGTCTCATTGAGATCCTGAATTCACTGCAAAAGGCACTGTAGGAAAGGCTCCTTGGATCCACAAGTTTAGAGAGGGTTCACTGACTAGTTTGTCTTAGAACAAAAACAGCTATGAGTGCACAGAAATAATGAATGCGGAGGTTCTGTGAGTGTAACAAGTAAAAGCCTGAGAAGTGTAAATAGTTAATAGGAAATACAGAGGCAGTATCATTTTGTGCCAAACAATGCCATGTCATTTCTGCAGTTCTGTGGTGAGGTTGGTAGTCTGTGTGGCAGTCAGCAAGAAAGTGGCAATCTTGTCTGTGAACATATGTCTGTGTTGAGAGATTAATTTTTTTGTGTTGAAAATTCCGTGTGTTCCTTTGAAGGACTGTGTTAGATAAATTAGTATTATTGTTGCTTGTTTTAAGGTTCCAGCTAGTTTTGCTTGTTTAAAGCTTTAAATCATACTTTTAGGTCATTTTTGTGGTACTAGTTATAAAATAGATAAAATGTGGTTTAAGACAATCTGTCTTGCCAGGGCGTAGTGTCTCCACCTTTGGGTAACAGCCCCGTTGTTGCTGGCATTTAACGATGTCCTTTGAAGATTGCTCATGTTTTAACATAGGTTGCATTTATTGTGCCAAGATGACAAAGCAACAGAGAGATACAAGATAGGATAAGTAGTTTCTTTATTACCTAGCAGCTCTTCAAAGTGGCAAAACTTGCCCTTGTTACTGTAATAGGGTAATACTGTAATGAATTAGAACAGGTTCCTGTATCTTATTTAGCATCCCACTTATAATTAGAGGAACATTATACACAGCTGTGAGAACGTCATCATTATAGGATGAATGATTGAAATAACAACTAAAAGCTGGAGTGACAAAGTTACGTATTTAGGCTTGGCATACTGATTTTCCAGAGACAAATTAATTTCCAATATATGACATTTTGTTATGTGTGGGGCAATACTTTTGAACTTTTATAATTCTAATGAAGTATGGTAAACTTTAAACCTTTATTTTTAAGTGTTATCTTAATACTTTAATTTTAGGTTTAATTTTCTATATGTACATATAGAAGGAGTCCGAACATATTTTTTTGTGTTCAAATGCTGTATATTTAGATTTTATTTTAGTTTTTTAAAATTTTATTGAAATTGTATCACATGGCAGTTTCCTTTACCTATAAATTAAATTATTACTGCAGTTTTGTTATTATTACAGGATTTTTATTTATTGTTCCAAGGAATATTTACTTGAGATGAGGAACAAATGCAGGGAGACATCTCAAGGCTCACTGTTGGGGATGTTGAGAATATAAAGTTGTTCCGGAAGAATATATGGCTGAGAGAGTTAGCCAGTTGGAAGTTAAGGTAGGATTCCAAAAGCCAGACTTTGAAGTAGGATTTTTATAATTCCCTTTTAGAAGTGACATGGGTAAAAATATGCCCTGATCCACTTTAAAGTTCCTTAAGGGAAATATAATTCCCTATGTTTCTGTCTTAATTACAAATGTATTCACCCATATCAGAGATACAGAAGCTATGGAGATTCTGTTAATTCTGTTTCATACTTAGAGTGATTCCTCTTTTGTTTTTTGGTTTTTTTTTTTTTTTTTACTTTAAGAAAAAACCAGAGTATTCTCTGGCCTCTTAGAAGTGATGTAAGTTTTCTCATTGAATTCAGAATATCAGGAAAGAATTCAGGAGTTTTGATGGGAATGCTACTAAGAGGGACACTTTGCTGCTTCTCCATCTTGGGGTATATCTTGGTATTTAAGCTAACACTCCCTCAATAGTGAGCTGCCACTAAAAGGAATGATGCTGCTTTTCTGTACAATTTCTGTTATGTGCTCTTGCAGTCTTCTGGTGGTGATGCAGTGATTTGGCCTGACTTGACCCAATAGAAAAGTAGCCCTGCAAATGATCTTGTGTCAATCAGCCAGCTGAAATATCTCATCTTGTAAGGGCGTGAAAGCTGGATGCAGTCTTAATCCCAAAGGTTCTTAAAATTGTTTCTTCAGTAATTGAAGAATTTCTTCAACATCCAAACTTAAACCTGCTTTTTTCCTTATTCAGTTTGGGATTGAGAAGTGAGATATGTGGTCTCTGACCTCATTTGGCAGAAGAGCACTGAGTCAGTATTATTCTCCAGGCCAGGTGTTTTGTCTGTAGTTTAAGCTTTGTAGGAGTAAGTGTGCCTGTTCTCTTTGGTGGTGTGGTTCACTGTTTTCTGCTGTTTTGGTGTACCTTAGTTTTCACTTGCACAATAATTGACTTCGGTTTCCGTATCATAAGTAAAGTTTTCATTTTCACATCTTTTAGTCTTAAAGATGAATATAAGGAGTAACTTTTAGAAAAGGATGGAGTGGCTTTGAAAAATCTTTTGAAAGTTTTAGGTTAGTCTGTTGTTGGTTTAGTTATTTGCTACCCAAGTTTTGTGTTTAAACTTTACAGCCAAGACCATTTGGCTTTTTGTACCCTTAATTAATTGTTGAATATTTTAGAAAGATGATAGGAAGTTTCAATATTTAGAGGATAATCAGAGAGGATTAAATTAAACTTCAAGTTCCAGGGAAGGGTGCTTGTAAACCTAACAAAGGTGTTTCTTAAAAATAATCAAACCAAACCTAAAAAAAAATCCCACGCTTTTTTCCTGTATAAGCTGATTAATGGGTTTTAATGAGGAAGATACAAGAATAAGGGGATAAGGAAGGTGTGGAATAATGGCTCTGCCTAGTGAAAGACTCAAAGATTGAATTTTAAAGAATATTATTGGAGTCTCCATTGCCATTTTGGAGACAACAGAACGATGAGTGATTTGTAGATTGTGAAGAATTTCATAGTATTCTTGTCCTCCTCATTTCAGAATGTTAAGTTATAAATATTTACATAATTATACAATATTAAAATAGGTTGAAATGAATCATCCAGTTCCTACTTCATAGTAATTGTCTCAGGATGTCTAGGGATTCAGCTTTAATACACTAACTCTTGAGTGTTATCTCTGTAATCAAAAGACCATTCTTAATTTTTCTTCAGTTTTTAAAAATCTGTATGGTTCTGTTATAACGCAGATTCTGACTAAATGTTGAAAGGCCCTGTACAAGTGAACCTCTAGCACATAACTTGAGAAAGCTGTTGCTTCTTATGAATCAGAAAGTATTGGCAGTGTCTAGGATTATCTCCAGGTGAAAGATTTGGACAGGATGTTGTCTTATTGACAATATGGCCTTGTAGAGGTCAGCCTCATGTTTTGAAGGAAAGAGGTAGGTGAATTGGTGATGGATAGAACTGACTCAAAGAACAATTAGGGCACAAAATAAATACAGTTCTGTCTGTATTGTCTAAAGCTGTTTAATAAAATGAGTTCAGAATGTTTCAGCTGGAGGAGGTTTGAGTTGGCACGATTTTTATAGAAGTCTGTACTGTTGACACCATTGTTTCTCAAGTCCTCAGCTCTAGGAACAGTGTGCTTTGCTTCCACTTTGTTATAAATACCATGCCAATTTTGAAACGTTAATAAAAGTAGGTTTAATACTCAGTCTTTGGGTTCTAGTAAAGGGTGCGTAATAGCAGTGTAATTTTTGCAAACTGTTTTGCTTAAAGTTGTAGATAAACCTTGCTATAAACTACTCGGTAGATTTGCTAGAAAAGCTTGTGGTTGAGTGCTATGTATGCTTGCCTTTTTGCTTCCACCTAGAATCCAGGGCCATTACTTTCTGTAACCATTTCAGTGAGCTGCCATAGTTTTCAGTCTGTACTGTCACCTGATCCAAGCATGCGCCAAAGTACCCACCGTTTCTGGCTACTGTCTGCTGAATCTGCTTTGCAAACCCTTAGTTCTGAAGCTTTTGCCTTAGCAAAAAAAGAACAACAGACACTCTTACGGAGTGTACTGGACACATGCCATCCTGCTTCCCTAACTCCTCTAATTGTTGATGTAAATCCTTAGCTTTACTAAACTTGTAAATGCTACAATGGCATCCCCATGTGAAATTGTGTGGCTCATGTGTCAAAAAAAGGCTGCTTGTGAAAATATTTGTCAGAAGAATATGAATGCTACACATTGCACTGCATTCAGTGTTTTGTATCAATTTATTATTGCAATGTCATGGTGTTTGATTTTAATTGTAGACAATCATTTTGTGTTTTAATACGCAAAGGTAAGTTCATGTAAACTGTGAATGTACAATATTTATATATAAATATACTGATTCATATTTTTGGCCTCCTTCTGGAAGGAAAAAATACTCAAATGTCTTAAGCAGAGGACCCAGTCTTCTTTACAAACACTTGCTGGTGCATGACTTGTATAGAAATTTTTGAACGTGCGCGATAAGAATTTGTTGGATTTCTTGAAAGATATTTGGCCTGATTCTTGTAATACTGAAGAAAATGGCTGGAAATTGTGCTTATCTCTAATAAGAATGAAAATGATCCAGTATATTACTGTAGGTAACAGTTTGGTTAATTGTGATGCTGAACAGATTCTCAGAGTAAAGGCTTAAACCTTGCTTCAGCAAGACACAGTGCTGAGCAAGTGTACAAAAATATATGCTTCCCGTTATGCTAAGGTATTCTTGTAGATAAGTTAGGTGAGAAAATTGTGTTAACTCTCTTAGAAACTTGTTTCTAAACTTTAAACTATAAAATTTTGTGAAGGAAAGTTAAATGTTCGCATAGAGTTTGGGACCCGTCACTATTTCTACCTTTTCTGTTCCCCTTAAGCATATCTGTTCCCTTTCAACATTTCATTCTGTTTCAGTTTTTACTGTGGCTACATACCTTTTCAGTGTCATATTCTTATTTGTAATCTTACTCTTTATTCCACAGCACTTTCCCTGTTCATCCCCAGTCACTTCAACTGTTGCTCACTTTCAACTCCTCCATCATGACTTCGCATTTCCTTGCACTTTTTGTCATAGAAAGGTTATTGGTGACAAGTAGGAGCAGTTTTTGCCAGATGGTACCTAAAGGGGTGAGGAGAAAAGCGATGATTTAGTAAAATTGGCTTTTTTTATCTTTGCTTATGTCTAGGAAAAGGTAACTTCTTTGCAGGCGTTTTTCTGTGAAGTACAAAAATCTGTGTGGCTGTTCAGTCAATGTTTATAGCCAACTCTCTGTAATCAAATCGAATTGAGCAAGAATAGTTCTGCATAGTCAGTGAACCGCTTTTCCTACTGCTTAAACTTCCCTGTTGTAGAGAGAAAAACACATTGATAAGCAATCTTCTTGTCTGTGATTGGATGGGGAAGGAGGAGTTGCTCCCAAGACCCATGTTCCTTCTGCCATGAAGAGTTAGCGATAAGATTTACAGAACGTGCTCGTGGTCTCACATCTCCTGTACAGCTCTGTGTTTCGTCAGATGTTCTGGCCTTTGCCTTAAAATGTAGTTCCAAAGTTTTTCTGTTCCCCTGCCGCTGCTGCCATTAACGGGTGGCAGCAGTCACAGCTTCTGCTCAGACAGAGATGCGTACGCAGAAGAGGTTTGGCCTCCCGCTTTCCTGCATGTGTGCTACCAATGGGTCTCCTAGTGGAGATTGGGAATTCCAACCCTGTGATGCGATGGGTTATTTCTGCATGATTCTCAGCTTTTGAAAGCTGGAAAGTGTGAGACCTTGCTAGCATGTAATTCAGCCATCTGAGTCAGGATTACTGTGTATCAGCTCGAGCATTTGATTTTCCCAGTCAGGGAAAGTGTTTAAACAGTGTTTTCACCTTAAGAGACAGCAAAATGCAGTTCCTCGAGATTCTGCTAGTAATTCATTGAAACCTGCTAAAGGTGAATTCTGATATAACGCAACCATGATTGATACAGTTAATGAAAATCCTTAGTCTGTTCTGTGTCTTAATGTGTTTATTTTTGTGTTGATTGTGGAGAACCTTCCTAAGAACTATCACTGTAGGTTTCTTTTTTTTTTTTTATTTCCCTTCTGTTCAGTGTTCATTTCTTAAAGCAAAGGTTGGATTAACTTCAGTCTGGACACCCGAGAGTGCTTTTAGTCAGTACGATGCTATGAGTTACGCAAGCATTAACAGCTAAAGTTAGGTATAGTTGAATATACATACCTCTGTGCTCATTTTTTAATTAGAAAATGGTCATTAGTTTATTTTAGAAAGCTGAAAGCCTAGTTCTAAATGACGAGGTAAATCCATGAATGAATCTGTCTTGCTGTACAATATTTTTGTTTCAGTAAGTTTCAAAATATGTGTATATCTGCATCTTTCATTTTTGTTTGTCATGTTGTCAGAGAAGCTAGTGTATGATATGGAGTTATCATACACTATATTTATAAATATTCCTGATAGTACAAAATTGGTTCCAAATGAATCTCAGGTTTTGATATTAATATTTTAAATTATGATTCAGCAGGGAGCTCTCAATGGCCAGAAGTTTCTATCTGTGCAAAGTTCAGTTGATTTCGGGAAAATTGTATAAGAATCTGTGTACTCAGAACTCTTTGTAGTATCTGAGTGCCTGTTGTTTGTTACTGTTTTTCCTCTTATTTTATGTATCAACAATTACCATAGTTTTCAACTAAGGTCATTGGTACAGGTAAGCCATTTTGAAAGAAGGAACAGTTGACAAACTCTAACTGTAAACAACTATATTTGTTGACTTCATGTGTAAAAAGCTTGTGAGGAGCTTTAGTTCTGGTAAACTAGTTGCTGAACAGTTAAAATAAATGGTTTGCATAAACTTATTCTAGTAGGATTCTTTTTTGCGTTTTTAATGTAGTATTCAAGAAAAGAAGGTAGGATACATTTTAATGTATAACTTCAAGAACAATAAAGGTAATTAGAATCCATCTGGGGGACGGGGAGGAAGAAGGTGCGGTTGCCAGGATACTGAAGCAAAAAAGCATCGACAAATACATAGTCAACATACATCTTTTACTTCTTAATGCTATTAATCGAGAAGTAGTTTCAAATACCTATGGCTTCTCAAAGTTAGAAGTGCTGAAATAAGGAAACCACAGAGCCGTGTAATTAGTGATACAGTCTTGAACAAATATTTTTAAAATCTGGTTAACAGAACTGCTTGCATTAGGAAAAACTATTGAGGTTATTTCAAAGTTTTCAAGTGTATACTGAAGTAAAATACTACTTTATTACTACAAATACTGTTTCCTTACTGCTGCTACTACTAGTTTTTCATTTTCAGTATTACAGATTATATGTGATGCTTTGTTGCAAGTTACCCGCTGCTCTCCTGTTGTTGGAAATTGACAGTATGGTCTTCAAGTAGGCCAAGATTGGAACATCATCTGCAGTATTTTGGTGTTATCTGTCATATGGACAACAACAAGAATGCAGTAATTTGTCAGAACCTGTTTATCATGGGGTATACAAGGAAGTTAACGAAAAAGCCGCATTAGCATTTGCTTGAAGTGTGACAGCTAGGAAATAAAAATTGTCCAGAAACAAAAAACCACTTGATTATGAAAAAATCAACTTTTCAGATTAATTGCATGAAGCTTTACATTGACATAATGCAGAATAGTGAACTGATTTATACTTTGTCTTTCAGATGAACCAGAGACACGAGATGCATGGTGGGCAGAAATCAGACAAGAAATAAAATCCCATGCCAAGGCATTGGGTTGTCATGCTGTAGTGGGCTACAGTGAATCAACTAGCATTTGGTAAATCATGATGATGATTTGATTTTCAAAATGCCACAGAAAACGTATTTCATCTTCAGTGGATTAAAAATGATGAACTATTTCAACACAATTGTTGGTACTATGTAGTATACCTAATTCGGAGAGTTTGTTTAAGTAACTTTCTGAGATTTCAGTACTATGCTGTTTTGTTGGTTTTTTTAAATATGTTTTGGTTTGGGTTTATATTGGGTTTTAAGTTTTTTCTAATGAACACCACAATTTTTATTTTTTTAAAAAATTTCGAACATACATATTTGCTTTTGCAGTAACAATATTAATTTGTCTATGAATTTTTCTAAACCTAATCTGCCTAAATCTGTTCCTAAAAGTATATGTATTGCAGTTTCATTGTTGGGTAACAACTGGCAGACCAGTACTTAAACGGTAAACTTCAAACTTAAGGCACCAAGTTCTTTACTAGAAATGTATTAATTGTAAGTTAAAGGAGAGTGTGCTGCCTCATAGGTCTAGAATACTTTATGTGTAAAAATTCTGTATTTCTTTCTGGAAAATGTGTGTTGTCATTTCTGTCTTTCAGTACTACAGTTGTGTTTAACATCATAAACTGCAGCTCTGTAGTAGTTTTTCTGAGGTTGAATTCCCCAGCCCTGCATTGTATTCAGGCCAAAACTCCGGTGTCTTAATGTATTCCCTTTGGCGAAGAGAATTCCAATCTTGTGTATTTTGGTGGCTTAATAACAAACTTTGTGAGAGGCTTGGAGATTGAGAGAAATAATTTGGGATCCGTCTAATTACTAATCCTTCTCTCTGGCCCAGTAAAGGTTGTGTCTCTTTCTAGCTCTGGAAAGTGATCTCTGAAGAGCCCTTCCTGGGGCCAAGTGTGTCTGACTGGTATCAAACAGAAAAGTACTCTGGCTCACTAGTTGTTTTGAACTGCTTTAGGAAAGTAACTGAAGCAAACTCAGACAGCTGAATTTATTTTCTGTCAAGTTGATCTTGCCTAAATACATTAAAGATACTAAGGATTTGCTTTTTTAAAGAGGGAAATTGCAAAAAGAAGTTTCATTTTACTTTGCAATTGATAAGTTGAAGAAGGAAATACATTTACACAGTGCTTTCATGAGTGCACATCATCCGTTGGTAAAGTAGTAAGATAAGTGGAAATGGTCAGTCTGAAAGCCACAGCATTGATTACTTCACATCTGTTGCTCCTTCAGATTATTTGCTTCACTGCAGGTAAAAAAAAGCCACCACCAAATGTATTGACTTAACTATGGGGAAAAGACTGTACAGAGTATAGATAGGCACTCAGTTACTGGGTTATTTCACGCTTTCATAAGGAATTTGATATGGTAGTACTTTGATCATTGATAAAATAGTTTATTAGAATTCCAGCTTACTTGCCAGTTCAGCTTTATTCCATGTTTAAGGAGCAAGGCTCTGTGTGTAAGTACTGGTCTGCCAGACATGCCATATATGAAAAATTATTCGAGAAACAACAAATAAAAAAGGTATCATTCTAGAAAATGTGGGAAAGCTTTTCTCCGTATTTTTTCCAATACAGTATTTTAATTTCTGAATGTTAGGGATTTGTTTCTTATTTAACAATTTCAGAAATATTAAAAGCTCTGTGATCATAGTTTGCACTTCTGAGAGCTTTAACTCTGCTGAATGATGAATATGGTCAATTACTTACATGCTATATGTACCATTATTGTAGTTGGTCATAGCCAAGTTTTACTGTTTTGCTACTTTTTATCCTCCAAGAAGCACCCTTGTCAGTACTGTATTGTAACTTCATTTTGAGAGTGAATGTTTATAAGATGATGAGGCTCTCAACTTCCATTTTACTTTGGTAAACAATTATGCCTTGTTAATGTTTCTTTGCTTCTGTTGGTTGGCTGAATTTCTTTTCATTGAAAACCACACTTAAACCTGGTTAGCCTTTGTGATGTTAATAGCATATTATTTATAACATAGGGCAAAACTTTAGTCTTTAGTTTTTCTGTTCGGTCCTTCTGCATCTCTTACTTACACAATGGTTAGAATACCAGAAGAGGCTTGCTTGTGAGATTTAATCGATAAAATTGCACTAATGCACAAAATTAGTTAGCTATATTGAATTCATTGAGACTTTTGTACCAGCCTTTTAATCTAATAGTTTTAAATAAAAGTAGCACTAAGTAGAAATTCACTTTGTTGTAATTCTTTTCTCTTATAGTGAAGAGGTCTGTATTTTGTCCGCGTCTGGCACAGCAGCTGTACTGAACCCTAGGTTTCTTCAGGATGGCACCATGGAAGGCTGTTTGGAACAAAGGTTGTCTTGGCAGCCTGGCTTCTTTTCCATAGGGTCAGAGAAGGGAGAGGTTGATTTTTTTCCTCAAAGCCAAGATAGTTCTTCTCTATTAGGGTAGGTTACAGTGTTACAGTGCAGGATGCGGGACCAACCACTTTACTGCTTTTCACTAACAACAACAACAACAGAAGTAATGGAACTCTGCACCAAATTAGATATTCTGTTTTTATTTCTAACAGTCTGAATAAGGTAACACGTTTGACTACTAACCACAGATCATAACTCAGTTTTTTTTCTTTGCTGCTCTTCAGGTATCTTTCTTAACTTTATATCACACTATGAAAAATGACAGATGTATGATAAATTACGTAAGCCAAAAACTGCTGTGGCTGTGATGTGTGTATATATGTTCTATATATACTATTTAAGAGCTGTATGGGAGGTAAAATAGCTTGGTTGTAAAACAAAGGTGGTGCCAGATTATTATAAAAGATGTATGTTTTAGTTGGTGTTTATGAACAAAGTTATGAAACTGAAGGAAATACATGAAGTTACCTTTTGTTTCTGCTCTTGCGAATAAAATCTGTAGCATGCGTATCGACAAACAGTTATTTAGATTAACTCACGTATACTGGTAATTTATTATGTGTTCGTCAGTATAGTCATCAACTATTTCAAGGGATTATTGTAGTCGTAGGTAAAGCTATTTATTATACCTTAGCACTTACATTACTTTTTCCATAATAACTCTGCCAACATAGTATTATTTATTATTTTACTTTGTTAGCAGGAGACCATTATCTTCTTGTGTAGGTAGACTTTTGAAAACTGTAGCCAGAACAAAAATACCTGTTTCCATGTTTACTGTATGATGGCAAGAAAGAAATGTCATGTTCATAACATGAAGAAAATTGCATTTTTATCAAAATATGTATTGTGGTGCTACTAAGAGTCTTGGTATAGATAAGAAATGCTAAAGGAAGGTAAAACAACTAAATGGACAAAGCCCACGTTTGAGACAAAATATATTTGCCAAAGTCTATGATAATTAATGTTCCAAATCTGTCAGATTTGCTTAAGCATCTCTTCAGAATTCACTGAGAAGTATTGTTTATGTGAAACAGAATAAATTTGAAGCGATGCAGTTAGCCTATGCGTCCCTTGTTTGTATTTCTATAGTGGACATTTCTGGATATTTCTTGTGGGGGTGTGGGACTAAGTGTTCTAAGTGACTAAGAAGATTTACCTAATACCTTATCTTAGGAAGTAATCTTGCCATTCTTCTTACAATGTTAATATATATTGTGCTGCTTCCAATAAGATGGTTGGTTTGCTGTTGATGTTCTGCTCATTAGGTTTATGTAGGTTTTTGTACATAATTCACATAAAAGAGACTTTTCATTGTATTTGGTGCAGCAAATTCTCTGTACAGCTGTGGACTACGTTTAGAAATCATAGTGCTTAAAGCCAGCTCAGTAATGTTTTAAATTTATATATATTGTTGATCATTTGTATGTACTTTTTTTTGATCCCTGCATAACAAGTCTCAATGCAAGCTTTATTTATAGCATTTTAGGTAGTAGTGTGCAGCCTAATTTTATTCCAATTCATAAAGTACAATACTTGGTATAATAGAGCAGAGTATAGCATTATTTTGTATGATTTAAATAGGTATCCATAGGTGTGTATACACATGTGCATGTATTGATTGATGATTAATAAGATGCAGATGTTTTAAGTATGTTCTCCATAATGTATTTTTAGGATTGAAGAAGCTTCACCACCAGGTTGTGGATTTTGCCATATACCATATGATGAATTGAACATGCCATTCCCTGCTCACCTCACTTACTGTTACAACTGCAGGAAGCAAAAAGTTCCTGATGTCCTTTTCACCACAATTGATCTTCCTGTAGAGGCAATAGTTATTGGAAAGGGATGTCTTATTCAAGCCAGGTATCTATCAGAATGTTTTCTTAGTGAAGTTTTGGAGATCTTTCGAAGAATTTCTGTTGCTAAAATCCAGTGCGTAATCAAACCTTAAATTTTTATGTTGAATTGCTAGGAGTTAATGACAATGTATTAGGGGTGCAGGAGGAGAAGGGACAGCCTTCTCTCCTTGTGTTACATGTCATGTCTGTTGATGGATGTCTAGTAACTTATCCATGTTACCAACATCATCCATATTGATGGATGTTTGATAGATATTCTGCCTTTTTCTTTTTTTAATCCCTATGGGAATTGCTGTATTTTGTCTGCCTGGAGGGAAGACTTTTCATGCTTTAACTTGCTGTTTGGGACTGCAGATGTGGTCAGATACAGCTGTTGTGCTGGAAACTCAATGAACTGTTTAAATCAGTCATGTTAATTCTGTGCTGATACCCGTAACTGGCTATCATTTCTGTAGAATTGTTGACTGTGCCCCGTTTATGCTGTGGTCTTTGAATTTGGAAAAGGGGATAAGATAGTTTACAGTGGTAAAGAAGGAAAGGTTAACTACGTACAGTCTGTATGGGTGGCCAACTATATGGATAAATAACTGGTTGGATGGTTGGGCTGGGAGGGTAGTGGTTTATGGTTTATAACCTACCTGGGTGGCCATGGCAAGTATAATAGTCTGCAGTGGGACCTGTCCTGTTGGATGTCTTAATTATGTGAAGGGGATGACTGACTGCATTCTCTTCCAAGTTTGCCAGTTACACCACAGTGAATGGGACCAGACAATACGATACCTGTCTAGTTTTGTCCACCTCTGAGAGCAAGGCAGATACCAGAAAACTAGAGCAAGTTCAGGGGACGGCCACCAAGAGAGTAAGGAGCACCTGCCCTATGAAGAGAAGCTGTGAGTGCCGGACTTTTTCAGTCTGGAGAAAGGACTCAGGAGACCCAACAGCAGCCTGCAAGTACCTGTAAGGAGGTTATGGAGCATATGTAGCCAGGGTCTTCACAGTGCTGCACAGTGGGAGAGTGAGAGACAGTGGGCCTAAGTTGAATCAAGAGAGATACAGAGTGTATATAAGGAAAAACTAGTTACCCATGAAAACGATCAGGCAGTGGAGCAGATTGCCCAGGAGATTGTGCAGTCTTCATCTTTGGGGACTTTTCAAGACCTGACTGGATAAATCCCTGAGCATCCTGCTCCGAGCTCAAGAGTTGACCCTGCTTTGTCTGTACAGGAGGTTGGACTGGAGACCTCCTGAAGTCCCTTCTTACCTGAGGTTTTTTAATGATCCTATGATTATCCTTCTCTCATTGCTGCTAGAGCAGAATTACTGGAGCTGTTGTAGAGACTTGTGTGCTCCTCCTTTGTTATTTTCCATATAATTAAACTCTGTGTTCAGTACCATTGTGGAAATAGACTTCTAGTGTCACACGGTGGTCCCCAGTCTGTCTCTGGAGCACTTGCAGATGTCCTGTTTTCTCTAGAATGATTCCTCAAACATTCCCACCCCTGCAAAAAAATGAAAAAAGAAAAAGACCTGAAGTTATAGTTAGAAAGATTTTGAGGTGAACTTGTTACGATTGGGTCAATTATGCTGTTTCCCTGATCATGTCAATAAACATGGTCCTTAGAAAAAGTGTTATCTGTTCATATCACTAAAATACACAGTTGTCACGTGCTCTTTTTGAATGAAAATTTGTGACTGAAAGTAGGCAGTCATCACTCTGGCGTGGGGTTTGAATTTCAGCTTATGGGACTAAACCCAGGGAGTGGAATATGACTAATGTAATAGTCAGAGGTGGGATTTCTATTCTCTTTGTTTTATTCTTTTAAGGTAAGTATTTTTAGTCTGGTTAATGCTTGAGCTGTA
Source organism: Chionis minor (assembly GCA_013398295.1). Classification (NCBI taxonomy): domain Eukaryota; kingdom Metazoa; phylum Chordata; class Aves; order Charadriiformes; family Chionidae; genus Chionis; species Chionis minor. The sequence continues at coordinate 663,994 of VZSF01010935.1, forward strand.
AAGATACTGTTTTTTCTTTATTCTGAAATGTGCCTTGAGTAACTGTATTAATAGTAATCTTACAAGTTCTGTCAGTAGATGTAATCTCCTGTGCTTGTACCAGAAGTGTTTTAAGAGGTTTGCAGCAGCAGAAGAAGGAATTTGCATTTGGGTTCTTACTAGGAGAAAAATTGAAAATACGAATTTTCAGATAAGGCAGTCTCAAGGAGTTGTTGTAAAGAACTGACATTTTATTTTACTGTTGCAGCAATCTAGAAGAATACACCTCATCAGTTCTGAGGCTCAGTTGAAAAGGGTGGCAGTAACTGTCCCTTGAAAGAATCTGTTTTTTGGGGGAGGGTGTTTTACAAATACCAGACAGCTTGCAATAGTAAAGAAGTTGGGTTTGTCTTCAGTATTTGCGTTGACAAAAGTGAACAGGGCAAATTTTTGACAATCACTGCTTTATGATAGTTGTATTAATATATTTAGCCAAACATCTAGTAGATGTTTATCTGGAATCTATAGAAAACTTTACGTTGCATAGTTACTTGGTGCTGTCAGACTACTATGACAAAAACACCATGTGATGAGTATTGTTTCTGCCTGATAACACTCCTTAAGCATGTTTTAAGAAAGCAGACATGACTTCATCCAGCGATTTTAAAAAAAGAAATAAAGTATTTGTAATTTTTATGTTCTGCTGTCATGGGGAATATGTTTGAATGTTGCTGAAGGTTATGTACTGTTATATTTTATGTTTACTTTTTATGTTGCTCATTCTTATTGTTAATATAAATATACAATTTCCTATTAAAAATGAAAATCAAGTCTTACTTACAGAAACTAGGTACCTGAGTTTGCCTTGATCTTCCTGACAAGAATTTAATATTTTACAGGATTTTAAAATGCATTTAAAAGAAACTTGCTTGTATTAGGTTATACAATGGGGGTGGGCTGGGATCAAAACACCCTCTGATCACTTTCAGTCTTCAACCATTAAAACCATTAAAACTTTAATGTCATGTGCTGTTTGATATTGTCAGGTTGTGCCGACTAAAGAAGAAAGCTCAAGCTGAAGCAAATGCGACATCTATCAGTAATCTCTTGCCATTTATGGAATATGAAGTGCACACCCAACTGATGAATAAACTTAAGCTGAGAGGAATGAATGCTCTGTTTGGGCTGAGAATTCAGATCACTGTGGGTGAAAATATGCTAATGGGGTTGGCAGTAAGTACAGTTTTAATCTTGGGATTCTTCTGCTTACTTTTAGAGTATTTGTTTCAGGACAGAAAGACATACAAGTGTTGTGGAATTCGGAGTAGTGCCATTTGAAGAATAAATGAAGTGAGAAAAGCAATGAATGAGGTGTCTGATGGCTGACAAATCAGGACAGACTGTCTTTCAGCACCAGAAAAAGTAGATTCAAATCTATTGAAACTCTGTTAGAGAACAAGGTTATTAGAAAGGGGATGAGAAGAAGAGAAACTTTAAATGGTTTAATGGCATGAATTACAGAAAAATGATTGTGTTCTTTAAAGGTCCTGTCAAAGAGATCCCTGTTGCTCAGGTTGCATTATAGTTCCATGACAAAAAACGTCAACTAAGTTTCTCAAATCTTTTGGTTAATTGCCAACAAGAGAAAGGTCTGTTGCCTCTTCTTTGATGGTGCTGAAGAAATAAATAAACTATAGCTTGGAATTGTCTTAGAGATATCAAGAAGTTTTTCTAACCTTATTCTGTCACTTGGGGTTAGATTAGTGAAGTATGTTGCTTCTTCCTGCATCAGTGTAAGAGGATGCTTGGATAATATTGACTAGCTTGCATGATCTTTTGTCTGAACTGATGACATGTTTTCTGTAAATAGAAATGAGATTGTCATAACTTCAGTAATACTCTAAATGGCTTGGCCAAGTTTTAAATTCTTGAAGCCATCATTTGCCTATGCAAAATAGACTAGGACAGGTGTTTTAGTACATGCTTTGTTTAAAACTTTTAGGTAAGGTAAGAGCTCCACCATGGAAAAGACCCATGAGGAGGAAATAATGTAATAAAAGGATAGTGGTTTTTTTTTTAAATGTGTGAACAGCAGAGAGAGATACATCTATCATGGAAGAAATTATGTGGTAGTGTGCATGTCACAATGCTGTCCATTATAGCATAAGCGGTATGGAAAACTTTATATGAAAATCTTAGAAGTATGTGTTTATGTACTTGTCATTTTTCTTAAGTCTGCAACAGGTGTGTATCTAGCAGCTTTGCCAACACCTGGTGGTATTCAGATTGCTGGGAAGACTCCAAATGATGGCACCTATGAGCAGCATATATCTCACATGCAAAAGAAAATAAATGATACGATAGCAAAAAACAAGGAACTTTATGAGATTAATCCTCCAGTAAGTAAAGCTTTTATATTTTTAAAAATAAGGCATTCTGAGTCAAACTGCACATATCCATGAATTCTTATGGTCTGAATCATTCAGAACATAAGGGGTTTTTTTTAATAGAGATACGGATTATTTTCACTATGTTTTGGGAACCTGTTGGAATATTCAGATGTCTTAATCCACATATCCAAAGCATTTTGTACTGACTTAGATTTAGTTCTCAGTGAAATTATTTTCAGAATGCTCTGATTCTTAGAACTGTTAGCAATTTGCTCATAATCGAAATTATTTCTAAGCTACATGGAACAACTGTTAATTTTAATATCCTTTTTAGGAGCTACCTGAAGAAATCATTGGGTCTCCCATTCCAGAGCCAAGACAACGTTCCAGGTTATTAAGATCTCAATCAGAAAGCTCTGATGAAGTTACGGAGCTAGACCTTTCACATGGGAAAAAGGATGCTTTTGTCTTGGAGGTGATAAGTATTTTCAGTACTCATTTTCATACTTCTGCTGAAATATATATACAAAAAAACGGAGAAGAGTTTTCATACTCAACTCCAAGGACAGTTCTTAAATTGTATATAAACTTTTTCCATTTGGTATTGTTAAAAACTGTTAAGTATTGGATTTCTCATATTCTCTCTTACTTTGTTTGCTTAAAGCATAGCTATAATACGCCCAGGGACAATATCTGAAAAAAAGATTGCTCTGCTGTTCATGAATATGTAGCAATATCTAGAACAATGTCAAAGAGCTGTTACGAAATGCCCTTCTGCATACTTCAAGCAGCAGTCGTGACTGATCCAGAACAGATACATTTTTATAAACTCTGAGGCTCTGTGTTGTCACACTTTATACTTAGCACAGAAGAAACTTGTATATTCTTCCCGTTTGAAAGCTCTTGTTGTTATAGTTGGATATTTGGATTTACTAGTTTCCAGAACTGGTAGTATTCAAAACATTCAAAAAACACAAGTGTCAAGAGACCACTTAAGACTTGCTTTTCTGAGTTTCAGATGATGCTTTTCAGAGTTCAAGAATTTACAACTTCAGAGAATACCTTCCAATTCTTTGTATAGCTACAACAAGGAACAAAACAACACGTGTAGATAAAGGACATAGATTTCTTTTACCTCTTTATTTACTAAAGTTCAAAGATGTGATGTTAACATTGTACGGTTTTGAAGGAAAGCAGTCAAGTACTAAAGAAGGATAGAGCTTTGATCATCTTCTTGTAGACGCAGGTATTAGAAATGCCGGTCCTAGACTAAGAAAAAGAAAACACTTTAATTAAATTAGAGCCTGTACTTGCAGCTTAAGATGTTCAAGGCTTTCCTTTATGTTGGTCTTCACAAATCACTGTCTTCATAGAAAATACTCTGGAAGAAAGGTGGTAGATAGGGAGAATGAGTGAGTGCTGTAACAGCAGTTCATTTGAAAACAGAGGTAAGAAAAGAAAGGAGAGTGGAAAAAATAACAAGTTGGGAGAGGTTGGTGTAATAGAATTGAGATTGGTTGGTGCTTCTGCTCTTTGAGTAAATTTTTACTCTCCAGTACATTGCAGGTATACTAGGATCAGAGTAAGTAAATTGGGAAGTCCCATCAAAGAAGTAACTTTGATGCTAGTTAACTCTCGTATGAAAAATAAGTGAGTTTTCATCAAGTATTTTTTGCAGGTGGTCTTAACAGGTTTTTGTTTTAATATCAGCAGCTGTGTAGACTGACAGGATTGGAATTGTATCCTCAGAACAAAATTTATGATAGATACTCTCTGAGGTGCTGTATTGAAATAGATCAGCCCATCAGAAAATACTTTGATAAATGCAAACCCAGTCAAATGTCTGTGTAAAAAATGGAGGATTGAGTCAGGCACAAAAAAACCTCCCAGCCATCCCAAAGACTTAACACTGCAAGAGACCCTTTGGACAAGTTACAAAAAATACCAGAAAAACATAAGTCTAGCTTCCATTTCACTTCTAAAGGCTGTCAAACGGATAGCAATAATAAAAGCGCAGCATACTTCTGTCTAGTTGCTTCCTAAAGAAGCTTGATACCTTATAAGCAAAGGACTGCATTATGTGCTGCGAACAAAGTTCAGTTCTCTTTTTACAGTTTTGGAGATTTCTTCCTTCTACCTTATTTATTAACTGTACTATATGCACTTGTGGGGGTAGGAGGAGATCCCCATGTGGAAGGGAGAAATGTTAAGTACACTGCAGTGACCTGTATAATATGTCATTAATGATGCTAAAGTTAGCAAGAAAAATAAGATGTGATGTTCAAGGACTGTCATTTACTGGTTTACGATATGCGAATGTGTTGGTGCTAGAATATGCGTCTCTGTATTTTGGTAGTTCAATCTTCATTTATAGAAAAAAGGACTTTTCGTCTGTGGAACCACTTACTACTGTCTTTGTTAAGAAATTGGGTGTCAGAAACAATATTCCAGGAGCTTTAGTGGAGCTCCTGACTCTGACCTTTCAAAAGTAGAATCATTGTTGACTGGAAATATGTAAGAAAAAGTGTTAAAAATATTCCCTGTGATGAGGAAATGCTAAAAGATGCTGGAAAGGCAATTATGAGAGGTAAGCCTGTCTGTATTATATTTTTTTTTGAGGAGAAAAAGAAAAAAAACAACAGACGACTACTCCTACTTTGAGAGCGAGAAGGAGAAACAGTACCTGATAAGAGGACCTTTTAATACTGGATATATATAAATAGTTTCCAGTTACTTGATAAGAAAATGTTGGAAGTTAGAGGTAAACTTGGATGTCTTGCAGATCAGTAAGGCAGAATGAGCATAAATACATGACACAAATATTTACAGAAAGTAGCAGGGCTGATAACCTCTTAGTCCGATCTGACATAACAAAAATCTTGAAAGATTGGATAGAGTAGAGGTTATTTGGATAGGAAAGAAACTAGAATCGCCAAATTTACCTTTTCCTATTTGATTTTCTGCTGTTCATACTAAGCAAGGTTTTTAAAGTCCTGGAAAGATTTTAATGTGTCGTTGGAACGGGCAGAGAATGATCACATCAGTATAATACAGATCTTCTGAGAGCTGTAGTACCCAAAGGTCCTTAGGTGGAAAAAGAATGTAAGTTGTTATGTGGATCCTTGTTCAGCATTCTAAACTGTTCAAAGAATTCTGGTTTTTATCATTCTGGTCTTATATACTGTAGTTTCTGTGTGTACTATGCACGTTGCTTTATTTTTAACACAATTTAATTAAGGGAACTATTTTTCAAGTGTTAAGCATATCATAGGCTGCTAGTTAAGATTCAGAAGTCTGATCGATGGAATCCTTTTTTAAAAATTAAACTTGGCTGTCAGATATAGATCTCTTCATGGCAAAGGTTTTTTTATGTCTTTCTGAGACTTCTGACTGGAACAGCAGCATGATTTTTCTCAATTACTCCTTTTTTCAGATTGATGATACAGATGCAATGGAAGACGTACATTCTTTGCTGACAGATGCTCCACCACCTTCTGGTATAGTTAAAACATTTTTCCAATTTATACTGTAAACTGCAAAGTGACAAGATAGAACTGGTTTTATTTAAAAAAAAAAAGTAGTTTAAGAGTAACAGTGAAAATATTCTTGAATTGTTTAGCTTGTCAGATATACCTGTGAAAAAAATTAGCATTAAGCCTTTTATGGGAATTTTTGGTTATTGAAAATGGAGGTAAACACAGTATTCATGCGGCATTTCTAGTTCACTGATTTTGTAGGATTGTTGCAAATTCATTGTTTCTTCATATGGGTATAACAATTGCATCTTTTCATTGCCATATGATGTGACGTATTGGTGTTGCAATCCAAGAATGTTATTTAAAGTGAGCATATTGCCCGTCCAGCACTCACATAGTTCAAAAAGTGCATTTGTATTTTCCTTGCTTTGTGATTGTGCCATACTATCAATTTAAGTCTTTGCGTTCACTGCATTTATAGTCTTTGCTGTTAAAAAAAGCAAAGTCCAAAATTATTTGGAATTTTTAAATTGCCCACAGCAGTTTTATCAACTCAGTATTGGTCATTTTCTGTAGAAGGCAGTAAAGCCAAATGATAGAAATAGAGTACTTTCTAATTTCTTTGGTGTTTTTTTTATAGATGCATTTATAAAAGTGTTACAACTTGAGAACATAAAACTGATTTGAGTGAATAATTTTTAAAATTCCATCATGAGACTTGAAATCAATGCCATCTTCACAGTACGAATACTAATGCTGGGGCTGCATTGCTGGCAATAGAACTTTGTGAGGTGTCCATCTAGTTGTATTTATAAATTATTTAGGAACACAACATGGGGGGAGGTGTACTGAATCGCTCAATATCTACTTGCTGATAGGGATCAGGTGAGAATGCGAATTCCATTAATGTAAGAGCCGGGGGGCCAGGGAATAATCCCACAGGATAGCATGCTAACAGTTCATAGTTCGGCAGCATCCTGAGAGAAAGTTCCTGTCTTTGTAAACAATGGCCTTTGGCAAACTTTCTCAGTGTTCATAGAGCTGTACCCACATAAGAGCCAGCTGCTTTTGCTTGGTTTGTATCAGCCACTTTTTCCCATGGCTTATATTGGGAAGAACAATGACTCATTACTTTGTATCAGTCATCTTTATGCTGTTTGCTTTTTATAACTTTCCTTGGCCTGCTGTTTAGTCATTATGCTTTTTTAATTCTTTTTGCTTTTCAAGTCTTTGTTAGTAAGCGCGGTGTATTTGCACTCAGTCTTTGGTAGTATCCTTAAACCATCTCTGTGCTGTCTGTCAAAGATTAAGCTTTTTAGCTTTTCCTATCACACGTTTTTAATAAGCTTTCTCACTCGTACGTCATTTGTTTATTAGAAGCTAGGCAGAGCAGTAGTGGATTTTTGGATGTTCATCCTTCCTGCAAGAATGCTGAAGTATATCTTGATCAGAGCAAAAAAAACTTGTTTGAATGCACCTCCCTGCTCAGCACTCAGTCAGGAGTTTCTTGTTTTGTGGGTTCCACAAGGAGCAGTTCCGTGAGGGCGCCAGGGAATGTGTCTCACCAGTTAGTCTTGGCATGAGATGACGTGAGTTTTGCAGTCTCCACTGGGAGCAACTGCCCCTGTTGCATTTCGTGCCATTGTAGCCTCTAATGTTCCTCAGCATGATGACATTTCTAGCCTTGCTTTTTGGCAGTTGAAGAAATATTCAGAATAAGAATTCTGTAGTGAACTAGTGTTTTAGAAGCAGTGAGTTCCATCTTTCCTCTCCATTTTTTTCACTGAAGTATCAATAACAGAAAGCATGTGGTTTTTGTATGTTATGTTACATTCTTCAGGTGCTACGTTTGTTTTTTGAATGTTGGTCTTATTTCTGGTATATTATTCAATATTCAAAAACACATGAAGGAAAATACTTGCAAAACATTAAGGTCACATATGTTTCTTTAAAAGGTTTTTTGGTATTTCAGCGTGCAACATAGATTTCCCCAAATATTTTCTTCACAGGTTTTTACAGTTGCAACACAGAAATTATGCCTGGTATAAATAACTGGACACCAGAAATTCAGGTAAGGTTATTCAAAGCAAATGAAATTTTTTTCCAAATTGTGTTGCAATATGCTATAGTACTTTAAATATATATTAGAGATTACTAATTTTGAAAGATAAATTAAAGGGATATTCTTGTGTTAGAAGTAAAAGTAATATTTTGGTAAGAAAAAATAGGCTGTAAGAATCTGTGTCTTTGGATTTTTTCCAATGTTGTTACATAACAGAGAACCTGGTACAAAAATACAAAAATTAGAAAATAACTATAGTAAATATGAACTTTAAGGCTTTGGGCATTTGTAAGAGCTTGGCTAGATTTTTGAAGGCTCTCAAAAGAAACAAATTGTTGACTTAGTGTGAGATATTGAATATGGTAACATTAACAGCTTAAGATAAATAAGAATTAGATAAAGCCAATCTGGTGAGTAGAGAAACTTTCTATTTATAATTAAGTGTAAACATTTTGGTCATATTTGTACAACACAATTCAGTCTCATACAGAGAGGGTTAAACCAGCTCTATTAAGTCCATTTTTACACCTAATTTGCGCAGTGCAAGACTGTGCTTTGCAGAGGCACAGCTCAAACCTGAAAACAATATAACTGCACCAGCGGTGTCTCTCAAGTTGGTGGTTTTGCCTGTATTTGTATGTGACATTCCATTATTTTGTACATTATTGTACACAATTAACAAATAATTTTCAACAGCAATTAACAAAATATGTAACAGGTAGAATGACTCCTTTATGAAGCAAGTATAAAGAATATAGAGTGTTTCGTATCTTGCTTAATCACTGGTTTCATATATTCATACACGTTAGTTCACAGAAAACTTGCCTTTTGTTTATAAAATTTCATGAGTAATAGGCACTTTACATGAGTTACTCTTGCTGCAAGTCCTCTCTCTCTCCCTCTCCCATTATGCATTATTTGCCTTTTTTATGAATTTGGTTTGTTTTTAATATGAAATACAGGCATATATTGGAAAACAAAAAAGTGTGTTTGTTTCTAATTCAGATGTTCACAGCAGTAAGAGTATCCAGATTAAGCAATGTTAACCTAACAAATCAAACGCTTAATAAGAACTTTAATGATCTCTGTGAGAATCTCTTGAAGGTAAGAATTTTATTTCAAACATTTTTTGAATTGTTCAAATGGAAACAAAGTAAAATCAGGCTATATTGAAAATGTTTTCTTCATAATTACTTTTCAGAATTACCCTACAAAGTGTCTGTAACTAGTTTGTAAACTGCTCTAAACATAGATTCAGCCTTAGTACATTTAGAATTTCCAAAGCTTTTTGACTCTGAATAAGTACTTTGACTGGTAGTGTACTCTAGAAAAGAGATATCATAGAATGGTTTGGGCTGGAAGGGACCTTGAAGATCATCTAGTTCCAACCCCCCTGCCATGGGCAGGGACACCTCCTGCTAGAGCAGGTTACTCAAAGCCCCATCCAGCCTGGCCTTGAACACCTCCAGGGACGGGGCCTCCGTGACTGCTCTGGGCAACCTGTTCCAGCATATATAAAGACTGCTACACAGTAGACTGAGTTCTGTCCTGACTTTTTACACCTGTAATTCTTGTTTAAGAAAAAAATAATATGATTAGCTTATTATGATTATTAATCTGAGTAGATCAATATGACTAGATTTCTACTATGAAAAGAGTTCAGATCTTTCTCTGAAATAAGCCGTACATTTTTTTAGTGTAACACAGATAATGTCTTCAACAGAGCTTGTATTTTAAACTGCGATCTATGGTTCCCTGCTGCCTTTGTCATGTAAATTTTACAGTTGCTCTACCAGAGGATGAATTAGTTCAGGTAAGTAAACTGCTTCTTTCCACTTTCAGCATGTAAGCAAGCATGCTGGTTTTGGTCTTTAATTAACATTTGCTGTTCAGACTAAACGAGGCTAGGATTTGATTTGCTACTGTGTCTGGTGAATTCTGAAGTTAAACTTAAGGCCAACATGTTTGGTGAAGAAAAAGGGTTATCTATTGAGCTCAACAGTTTTGAGAATCATGGAACTACATGGCATTTTATGAGTACAGTGTGTAACTTTCAGATAAGCAATGAAAAGCCCTGACTAGATGCCCATTAAAAGGTGTTACTACATACATTACAAGAATATGGTACACTAGTTTTCTAAGTATGCTGTCATCATAATTGTCTTAATTTTTTTTCTTGCCGTTTCAAGGTGGTGCAATATACTTCATTATTTCTAAAAATGTTTTCTTTAGAACTATAGCATCATTTTTGTGTTCAATTAAAGATCTAGTTCTTTCTTTTACAAATGAAATGATAATGAGTTTTTATGATTCTTTTTTATGTCAGTTCACCAAGAAAAAAGGAAAATCATAAATGTGGGACAGTCAGGCGTATGTTCTAACAAGGGACCTTAGCGTTACCTTTATACTCTACCATGAAGGGTTCTTAATATGTCTACTTAGATGATTTTCCCCCCTATTATTTTCCTATGGAAAAACCTGGCTTGTTTGCAAAATTATTTTTGCAGGTTGCACATGAGGTTAAGTTACCTAATATGCTGTATATTTCTAATTTGCAGATTGCTGTCACAGCTGTTGCTATTACATTTGACAAAAACCAAGCATTACAAGCCAACAAAACCCCTACAGAAAAATCACAGCAAAGAGGTAAATGTTGTGAGGCATGTAAAGATAAGAGATAATATTTTTCTTTCTATTTTTTTTCCCCAGTACCTAATGAGTCTACATTTTAATTTCAGTTGCATATACACATTTTTACAGGGGAGTTCTGTAAAGTCATAAAGTCATAACACACAGAGGTTTTTAAAGTTCATATTTGTGACCTCCAGCAGGATGACTGACTTATGAAGCATTAAGTACTTGCTTTACGTAACCAACGAACTTAAAGTAACATGGAAAAGAAGTTTGGTATTTCTCTATTTCATGTGCCATCTTTCTTTGAATATTTTTCTATGATGAATTAGTGTAACAGATGACGACATTTCCATTGATTTTGAAACACGTGGTGTAAGTCATTAGAAAATAGTTGTTCTTATAAGTAGCAAATCTTGTCCTTACTTCAAGAAGGCAGAAAAGGAATTATTCATTATACTTCAAAAAAACCTCAGAAGAACCCTTTAGTAGGTCAGTAGTATTTTTTGGAGATCAGTGAAGCATATAGCATTGTGGAAGGAATAGAAGAGACTACTGCAATCTGCATATGTCACCTTGCTAATGAAGCACCATTCTTACCATCGAGAAATTTATGTATGCAATCTGGATATGGGAATTTAGACAAACCTTTGAAGATACTCGATTCTGCAGAATGGAATTAGGTATTAGAACAGAGCCATATGTTTCTACAATGTCAATTATACCCTACTTCCTCAATGGTAACAGTAAATTGTTTTCTTTGAAGTGAAATAAATCAAATGCTACTTTTTACCATAATGTATAGCTAATTCATATCCAACTGCAGAATTGAATCTAAAATGCATGTTTTTAGATGCATGTTAATGTGTTTTCCTGAAAATACTAAATATAATCCTGTTCAGTGGAACACAGGTTCTGTTCAATTTTGTAGCTGGAGTTATTGTCAGACACGTAACTCTTCATACAGAACTGCATCACTATATACATATATGCTGAAAAAAATCTCTTCCAGTCAGACCTTGACTAAATTGGATCTGAAGTACTTAGTATTACTGGCTGATCTTATTTTGGAGGTTAATTATCAATTGGGTCTGTTTTCATTGTTGAAGCATCTACAGACAATGAAGAACAGCTACAGTTTCCACTGGAACTTTGCTCTGATCCCCTTGCTTCTCAACCATTCTCACCAGCTAAAGGTCAGTTAAATGAACGAATGCTGAACTATTGGTTTTTACAGATTTTGAGTTCTGCTGTTTCATTGTTGCAGTAGCTTTAAAATACCTGTACTTTCACATGCTTTAAATATTCTTTGATACCTAAGCATAATGGATATGTTCACTCCTAAAGTAAAATATATTGAGGGTCACATAAGATAAGGTTGGCTAATTTTTCTGTCTGTATTCTTTTGTATATTTCCTGTAGTTCTATATTTCTTTTGGAGTATTGAAAATGACCACTGTGTGTTGGGTGCCATTTGACTATTTATGGAAAATTTATATAAATTTAAAAAAATTTCAAGAAAACAATTATAAACTACTTAATAATTAGGCTTGCCTTATACTGCTTTGCTTCTGTAAATGGCCCATATAAAATAACTCCATGTATTGTCAGCCTCAAATAATCTCAGTTTTCATGGTGGGAAATACTAGTTGTTCCTCTGAGTAACAATTTGTACAGTGCAGCGCATTTTAGTTGTTAAAACAGCTGCTTTATTTTACCTGAGATAGAGCTGCGTTTCAAGGTTGTCACAATTCTTCTGTGACTGTATTAACAATTAGGCTGTCATTCACTGAAATCACCTGTCTTTACTTCCTTCTCCATTGTTCGATTATCTACCTGCCAAAAGCCTAGTGATAGGAGATGTAGTATTTGTGAATTATTGTAAGTGCTCTTTTACTAAAATGTTAAAGAGATCCCTTTTTTTGCCCATTATGTAAGTTGCGTAAAGGAGGGTGCCTACCGTATTTGCTTGTATTTTCAGAGGTCAGCCTGATTTCAGCAATAATGTTCTTACTGCTTTGGGTTTGTGTGTTTTTTTATTTTTATCTAGTTGTGTGTGTTTAACTTTTAATTGGTCACATGATGATACTGTGAACCTTTCATTTTCAAAAAGACGAGATATCCAGAAATTTGTGACTTTTTCACTGTTCCTAGACTGTGCTACTTGTATAATGTGCAATGACCAGTAGAGGGTAGCCTGTTCATGTATATTACTTTTCCTGGTGTTCTTCACATTCCGTATTGTACTGTATGTCACTTTAGAGGCTTTTAATTAGATAATTACTTCATCTGTCATTTCTTCACAAGTAGACTCGAGGTTTCATTGTAGTTACATTTAATTAGCATTTTATTTAACACTGATAGTTTTTTACATACTTTTCTGTAAGATTGTTATTTTAAAAATACTTGTATACAACCTTATGCAGTAATGACCTTTAGTAAATGATCATATTATAATTTGCAAAACAGATTTAGTAAGGCTAATTATTTATAAAAATTTATGTGCTGTCAACATATGTAGTATAGTGTGTATATATAAAAGATTTTTTTTTTCCCCTCGTATTTTACTCAACATTTTTTTTTATAAGGAGAAAGCTGTTGTCCTGTACAACATGACTCTGCTCATATATTATCTGAATGGAATTCATTTTGTCTTACTAGAAGTCCTGGAGGGTGCAAGTTCCCACACAGGTATTCCTGCTGCTCAGAGAGGTGAGTTTACTTCGTTTAGCCATATGCCAGAACAGAATAAGCATTCTTGGGATATTGGTATACTCTTTTTGGATGTGTTTTAATCCAGGAAGTGTTTACTGGTTAACTGAGAATGCATGCTCTGGTGTGGCTTAATGATGTCATAATATTTTGATATATTTTTTAATTACAAAAGTCAGATTTGTTAATAACAAGAGTGTGTCTCTGTCAGATATATTGATATCACTTTATCTGACAGAAAATTAGTTTCCTGAGAGAGAGCTTTTTTGCTTGTCTTAATTTGAAGTTAGCATGTGTTCTTTCCGTTTCTTCAGGATAATGAAGAAACGGTGTTTGCAAAACTTTTTTTTTTTTTAAAGATATGCAAACACCCCTGCAACTAATACCAAAAATCATAGCAGAAACAACTCTACTTCTCATTGTAATGATAAGGGGGAGCGGGGTGTATTGGAGAGGGGATGTTGGGGGAAGGAGTAGTGTTTTGTAAGGAGAACTCATTGTGTTTAAAACTGAGGTGTTGTTTCAGCTTGTGACTCTTCCCCTCACCACAAAACCTTTTTTTTTCAGTCTGTAGTTCAGATATTGATAAAGACAGCTAGGAAGTTTAGATCATGATCAACAACTCTTTGTGAGGAAAAGAATAGCAATGAAAATTAAAATTAAACAAGGCTTAAATAAACTTAAAGAAGCCAGAACTTAATAACTAAAATGAGATTTAAAAAAAAAATAATCTAGCATAAGTCGTTAATGACTGTATTTGCATGTTTTTTCAGTGATGAAGTCCCAGTCAGGCAGTTGGTTCACAGTTGGGACATCACCAGAAATCGGTACACTGGTTTGGACAAGTCCGAACCTATACTGTAACTTTTCCTTTAAACAGACCTGGAAAGGGATGTTTGTTCTCTCACAGACATAGATAATTGCTTCCTCAAAAGGAGCATTGAGATGAGCAAGAGACATCATCCATATTTTTTTTCCTTTGTTTTTTCTTTTGTTTTTCTGTCTGTGTTTTCAGCAACGTCAATTGATTACAGTTCCTTTGCAGACAGATGCAACAGCTGGATAGAGCTCATTAAACTGAAAGCTCAGACCATAAGGCGCGGATCAATTAAGACAAGTAGGCGGCTGTTTCTACCACGTTATGATAATCTGAGACATATCTCTGATTTCCCAGTGGTGAATAGTGGAGTTTCCTGCCCAGCAATAGTGCTGCAGATCACATGCAGAATGAATACCTGAGTGTGAAAACTGCTGACATTGTTAATGTCTTTGTAAGCTAATATAGGGTTTATGTACCAGTGTCATAAAAAGCAAAATACAGTATATCTCTTCACTTAGTAAAAATTAGTTATCAATAAATGTGTACGCCTACTAATTATATATAACATACACTGCATGGATGTAGGTGTATGTATGATCTTGGAAAATTTTTGGTGAGAAACAGGAAGCAATCACCAAGGTGACAGTCAAGGCAATGGTCACTAAATTAGCAAGTGGTGAGTTATTTTTCAGTAGTTCTTTGGCCACAGGTCTGACTATCTTGCTTAAATTAGCAGAGATTAATAGCTGTTTTAATGGAAAATGCTGCACTGGGGAAACACAACAACTTTCACACTTCCTATAATTTGTTCCTCTGGCAGAATATGTATTTCAAAATGTTGGCACTTTTTTCTTTACCTTCACTTTATAACTGATTGTTGTCTGTGCAGCCACTCGCCTCAATGTTTTCCTTTGCAGGAATGCCACTCTTCCAAATAAATTCCATTTCAGCTTTTTGTCTCCTTTTGCATGCACTGCATGATAATTTCCTTTCTCACATGATATGGCTGAGCATCACAGGCAGCTGAATGTTGTCACCAAGCTATTTGGAAACCATAAAAGAAGAGTTTTTGTGTTTT